>JBBPCW010000084.1:8291567-8313891 GCA_037974425.1 Phenacogrammus interruptus | reverse complement strand
ATGTATGTGGTTGAGTGAGCTCTCTAATATACGGGGAAAGAAAAAAGATGGTCAAGTCACCTTCAAAATGTTTGTCAAAGAGGGAGTCTGTGATGTCGCGGATAATAGGGCAGGACTCTGGAATCTCTCTGGTGGGAGATCTTTTTTTCTGCCCATAAAATCAATGTCTGTGTATCTCCTGACACTAGTTTTATAGCAAACATGCAATCACACAATTCAAACAGTAAGAAGTTGTTGTTCAATTTGAACACTGCTTAGTACAGCAGACGTGCCTCCTACAGCCAAGAATGGGGTTTGAGTCTAGCACGAAGCCTCCTGATTGGTAGAGGAAGAGCATTAGCCTCCCTACATGACAGTGAAGATTATTTTGGCTGGACACTGCAACTTACAAAACAATAGAAAATATACTGAAAATATAGAAAATATACTGATAAATGCTAATTTAAAGGTAAAACACACAAGCAATATTTAATTTAGAAATATTTACAATAGCAAACAAAATTATGTCAAGAAAATGTCTTGCCTTGAAATGAAACTACATAAATATTTTTGTAGGGTACAGTATGTAAATAGATATTTACTTATACTTGATATTTACTTATACAGGAGGTCCCCCATCTACAACAGTCTTGACATGCGACGCTATGAGTTTACAACACTTTCCCATTACTAGTTTGGTTGCATGTGGCGGAGGAATACGCCATTTTGGACTGTGAGAAGTGCAAATGTTTGTACAGTCATTTTTTTGTCATTTTCTCTGTTACTACAGTACAGTGTACAAGTACAGTATATTTGTGTCCTTTTCACTTTTCTGTGGCTTAGTTGTGTTTTTATGTTCTAGATCATGATTTTACAGTTGTGTTAGGATCGGTAAGTGACTGAGGCTAAGGTGTGCTTTGACTAACACCAAAATTCAGGTTACATCACTGTTATAGGAACAGATGTGTAGTAACTTGAGGACCCCCCTGTACTTGTATACATCTGGGGGTTTTTTTAATTGGAAAGTATTGTACGACCAATTGTTTACTATACAAACAGGCCAAAAATAATACAAATAATATTTTTTAATATTATGAATAACTGTCAAGTAACCCCTAAGATGCGCATATATGTTGTCATGTTACAGAACTGAAAGTGTTGTGATGTTGGTAAAGCAGTAAGTGGTAACTTTCCATGCAGATAGCACAGTACCAGGAGGACCAATAGGAGGCCAGACCAGAGTTACCCTGCGCAATGAACACATGCAGTATGTCATTACATGGTGAGCTAACATGTCATTGCTTTGGATTTAATAGTTCAGTGATATATTGTCTTGCTGCCCACCCCTAAATCCTACCCGTTCATGTGCAATTCCCTGCAAAGAGTAATCAGAAATACCTCTTAAATGAGTCTAAGTGCGGTTTTGTTTCATGTACATTCAGAAAAGTGCTGTCTGTATAAGTTTTCAAACCTTGTGTTGTGGAAGTTAACACATATGAATGATATTGTCCTCATTGGCCAAAGCAGCACAGAAGTGGTTGTACAATAGAGTTCAGATTTTAGTCCACTTGAGAATCTTTTTGAAAACTGATCATCCAAACAACCTGAAGCAAAACTGACCGAAACCTGCCCCCCCAGCCTCGAAACTGTCATTGCAGCTCTTACTACACAAAATGGACAGAAGTATTGGGATGCCTGAGCATTACACCAAAATTGCGTTCAAATATGGAGTTGGTCCTCCTTTGTGGCTGTAACCGCTTCTACTCTTTTTGGAAGACTTTCCACAAGATTTTGGAATTTCTGTGGGAATTTGTGTCCATTCATTCTGTAGAGCATTTATGCGGTCAGGCACTGTTGATGGATGAGAAGGTCTTACTCACAATCTCCGTTCCAGTTCATCCACACCGTGTCTTTATGGAGTTTGCTGTATGCACTGGGGCACAGTCATGCTGGAAAATAAAAGGTTCATCTCCAAACTGTGCCCACAAAGTTGGAAACATGGTGTTGTCCAAAATGTCTTGGGCTCCAAAGCCCAATACTTTTGTCCATATAGTGTACCTTTGCTGCAGAAACAGGTTCAGTCCAGACTGAACAGGTGGAAAACCTTTTTAAGCTAAAATTTCTAACGTATATTAACTGTGGAAAGAGCATACTGGTTTTCAGTTCAGTTCTGACTGAAATAATTGTGTAGTACTTACAAATCCAATGACTTTTAAAGTTGAGTACTTTAGCCAGACATTGTGTATGGGTGTATTGAAAATCTTATACTCGTTTTGTCTTCACTCTAGGTATGGACTCTGTGCAGCTACTTCATATATGTGGTATGCCAAGTTCATCAAGCGCATTGCTGTATAAAACAAAGCTGTATTTAGCTACATCCAATTCAATAAGCCGATGATCTAGACCGGGTGTCTTGTTTTCAGCTGAGCCAGTGTGACTTTTCATTTTATTCCAGTAGAGGCACAACTGATTCCCCTTTATCAGTTGGTTTCACATCAGCCTTTTGATAAGATTGGACACACCTGTAGAACAGTTATGTGCCTTTTCATGGAGAAACCTGGTCAGCTAGCACAATTACTGAGATTTAGTACCGAGCAGCTTTCACATGTAAATATTATGCAAATAAATGTATAGTTCCAAAACCACTGTGTTAGTTGTAAAACACATCCCTGTGTTGCTCATACATGGAGTAAACTTAACAGATGATTAAAAGCTCTACATTTTCCACAAATATCTATGCTTTCAACCGATTGAGATTAACAATGTTTAGAAGCCCTGCAACTTGGAAACTCGAACAAGAATCTCTAGGTTCCTTTTTTTTTGCTTCATCACATCAGTTTCTTTGTCTTGTTTCATGCAGACATGGTTTTCTGGGGCTGTACCACCTTTGTATTCACACTGCACGAGTTAACCAAACTGCGCCGGGGACTTAAAGTGAACCGGACCGGTTTCAGTTGTTAGTTTCAGAGAGGCCAGAGTTCATTCAGTGTGGTCACATACACTAAAAATGCTGACTAATCAAGCTTTCACTTTAAGGGCTGAAACAGACCAATACATTTAGATGTACTCAAGGTCCTTATGTAGATTACCAAAAAGCACTGGTTTTCATTTATACAAACTTATGCTGCTTACCCCTTGGGTAATGCCCATTTCAATGAGACTGGAATAGCAATCTCAGTCCATCCAATAAAGCAGAAAGACACATTGATGTTTTCCTGGTGCTTTATTTATAAACAGACAGATGTACAGGAGTTTAGCCCAGCTTGGTGGCCAGCTCCTTGGCCTTCGCCTTCTCAAGTTTAGCAATGCGAGCTGTAGACTTAGGACCCATGATGTTACCACCCCAGTGACGGCGGATCTGGAGGAAAAGGAACAGCCAGTTACAATCTCAGGTTGAAACATGATACATTTTTAGCTTGTTTTTTTAGCTCTAGCTTTAGAATAGTTCACAGCAATAAAAACAGCTTACCTCTTCATATCGGTCATTGTAGTTGGTCTTGATAGCCTCCACAAGCTTGGAGAGAGCAGCTCTGTCCTCACTAGAAGGCAGATAAACCCATATTAAATGATTCACCTTTACTTAAAAAAATTAATCAAATTCAGTTGGAAACCTCTTTGCTCAGGGTTAAAAAGCTCATTTTACACCACATGATTGTTCAGGTGAAGAAATTCAGACATCACAGCTGAGGTTGTGTGCATATGCATCTGTACAAGGAAAAGCTTAGTTAAACTCACGGGTTGGTCTGTGTGAAGCAGACAGTGGTGCAGGTCTTCCTGTGCACCAGTCTGCCCAGTCTTGCCTTGCCCTTGATAATACAGTATGGGACACCCATCTTGCGGCACAGAGCAGGAAGGAACACTACAAGCTACACAAATGAAAGATGCTGTTATGGTGAAAAACTCATTTTTACCAGAAACTGTTCTCATCTTCAATATTTCAGTTGTTGCTCAGGGTTAAAAAGCTCGTTTTGATCTTCATAGAGAATTCAGGTGAAGAAATTCAAGACATCATTGCACACAACCACACCACAATATAATAGCCAGTTTGGCAGCCTAGCTTCTTAATGCAGATGCTGCTCAGCCCTTAACTTTTGCACTTACCTCAATTGGGTCCACGTCGTGGGCAATCACAACCAGCTGGGCCTTCTTACTCTCCACCAGTGAGGTCACTGAGTTCACACCTGAAAGCAAAATGAGGTCAAGACAAAGGTGTAAAGGACACTATCTCTGACAAAGGACAGAACATTTAAGGTGAACAAACTAAAGCATGTCATGAGGTTTCCAGGAATCTGTGAACTATATACATGTACAAACTAGCGACAACAAATTCTGCATATTAATGTGCCACTTTCTGCATGTCCATAGGAATTAAAAAATTAACAACCTGATGCTCTAACCCAAAAGTTTTTAAAAATCCCATTGTGAAATCTTGATTAAAAAAACAACAAAATAAAAAAAACACTTTCTGCCTTTGGCATTTACTAATCTCCTAGGGAGAAATTAATAAGTTACATGGTTACAGGCAACATAAGTCTTGAGTTTAGAAGACCCTCAAGGCTCTTTGGGTGCAACTCCTTCTCGCTCTAATTGCATAAATCAATATACCTCACCTGCACGGAGAACAGGTGGCCTCTTTGTGGGGGCATCTCCTTTCCCAGCAGCCTTCTGTTCAGCACGAGCCAGCAGCCTGCGCTTCTTCTCCTGCTTGGTCTCAGGCCTGTACTTGTGAGCCAGTTTGAACAGTTGCGTGGCTGGTGAATAAACAAGAGAACAATCAGTAATCTAATTGTATATTAAAGTGAAAGCCTAATAGTAAACATAATTAAGCTCAAGGCTAAACACACCCTGCATTTTCACATTTAAATGATCATGCCATGAGGTGCAGTGCATCAGTGATCTTGGTGGAAAAGTGTCAACACTGATACTTTAGATAGCAAATATTCATTCACATCATATGCACAGCTCTAACGGAATTAGATCTAACTGATCCAAAGCTCACTTCTGCAACCACAAAAAACATCAGGCCTCAGCTTCTTACCAGTCTGGCGGTCCAGAGCCTGGGTGAACTGGTTGATTGCAGGGGGGACCTTCAGGCGTTTGTACAAGATGGACCTCTGGCGCTGCAGACGAACATATCGTGGCCATTTCACAAAACGGGTCAGATCCCGCTTCGGCTGAATGTCCTGACCTGGCAAGACAAGGTGGTAGTCGTGAGCATTTTTCCCCATCAAAATCAAGACACAAAATATCTGATTTGAGTGCATCAGCGATCTTGGTGGAAGATTGTCAGCATTGCTGATAAGATAGCAAATATTCTTTATCATCATGTGCACCACTTTGAACACAAAACCTGGAGACAACCGAGTGACAGGTCCCCCACACACATGGTCTCAAACTGTTACTCACCAATGCCAAAGTTCTTGGGCCTCTTCTCAAACAGGGGGTTCACAACCTTCTTGACCTCATGCTTCTTGGCCACTGAAGGGGCAGGTGCCACCTTCTTCCCCTTGGCCTTTTTTCCTTTAGGCTGACAAAAAGCAGGACACGTTATAAATACTACAGTACTTCATGGAGCTCATGAAAAACAAAAGAAACTTGTGGCTCTTGCTCAGGGTTAAAAAGCTCGTTATATTTGTTCCACACAATATTTCAGGTGAAGAAATTCAAAACATCATTGCAAGAGCTTTCATGTCTTTTGAGTAGGACTCAATTGTAGCTTGTCAGCTAACATTAAGCTCACTGCTTCCATGAAGCATCACAGGTATAACACCTATTTACATTAAAAACAATTCAAATGACAACGTTGCCTCTCCTTCCAATTAGCCGGCTAGCTCACTCCTATGAGGCCTGCTAAGCTAACATTACTGCTCTTTACTTTTTTGAGCATTTTCTGATACATTTTAGATTTTTCTCAAAACATACTGCAAAACTGTCAAAACAGGGAACAAATCCGAAAGGGAACGTTTCTCAAACACGACTCGGTACAAACGGGCAAAATTAACAGCAGAGGGGCAATAGGACGTATTGGTAAACTTGGATCTCATTTTTACAAGTTTTCTCCATTAAATTATTTCTCATATCAGCTCCAAATGAACAAATTATTAGTCTACTTTCCATACGTGTGACTTCTGGCCAGCAATTCGCCCGTAAAAGAGAGATGTTTGAAGATTTTTAGAAACTGTTCCAGTGCTGGAAAAGCATTAGCTCCACACTCACCATGTTGGTTGAGACGGAAAGGAAGACGTAGGGGATTGTGGGTAACTATATAAGGTGCCATGGCTGTTCGAAGTGACGTCACCAGTGGTAGCGGGAAGCTAAAAGCTAACCTTTGTTTACAACACGGAGCAAAATGCGCGGACATGTAAATATAATTTTATTTCTATTTGTATACATGTTTATTTTGTTTACTTACATGTATTGCCTTTACTCATACATTAGGGATGCAATAAGTGAATCAAATGCGTGGGTGCTCTCCTAACTGTTGAAGTAGCGTTAGCCTCAGTGCTAACTGACTTTTGGTATTTGTGTAATAAGATTATAAACGGTGTTTATAATGTTAAAATGAGCATGATACACTTGATTGAGTCTGAAAAGATTGCTCTGTCCGCAGTGACGTGTCAAATAATTAAATATAGAGTTTTATCAATACAATCACATACATTATGTAGACATAAGTATTGGGGCGACCATTTAACCAACAGATACATTTGCCTATATTTCTTTTGTTTATTTTTCATATATCAGGGATACAAGAAGTGAATATAAGCTAGTGAAGTAACGTTAACCTAAGTTTGGTCTTATTGACTAATAAGATCATAGCCTGCTTTTATATGTTAAAATATTTATATTACACTTAGAGTTTAGTCTGCCAGCACTCTCGTGTAACATTAAAAAAATTACATTCAAATGACCAAATATTATTTGATTGTTAGTAAAATCAGATACATTGATACATACACAAAATTATTGGGATGCCTGACAATTACACCAACAGGAACTTTAATGACACTGTATTCAAATATATAGACTTTATTAAGAAGTTGTTCCCCCATTGCAGCTGTAGCAGCTTCTACTTTCCTTGGAAGGCTTTCTACAAGATTTTGGTTTCTGTGAGAATTTATGCCCAATCATTTTGTAGCGCATTTGTGAGGTCAGACACTGATGTTGGACGAGAAGGCCTCACTCACAATCTCTGTTCATCCCAAAGGTGTTGGTTGGGGTTGAGGTCAGGGCTCTTTGCAGGTCAGTCAAGTGAACTGCGGAACAGTCTTCCACACCAAACTCATCCACCCATGTCTTTATGGACCTTGCTTTGTGCACTGACGCACAGTCATGATGGAATAGAAAAAGGTCTTTCCCAAACTGTGTCTGAGTTGGAAGTATGGTGATGCCTAAAATGTCTTGGTCTGTGAAGCATTAAGATTACCCTTCAATGATAGTAAGGGGCCACCTGAATTCATTAATTAAGAGGTATTTGTCTATAAAGTGTACCTCACGTGTCTCAAAAATGGATACATTTATTGGGCTTTTTACAAATTATTTTTCCAAAATCATTTTGGAAATAGAGAGAATGGATTTCCTTCTGTTTACTAGCAAGGCTGCTGAGGTGGATTGGTTTCAAGTGGTACTTTGCATATTTCACAGATTGTCCACATATTCTCTTTTGTTCTCTTAACAGTGAGGTGAGTGTGTAGTGTGATTGAAATGGCCACCCAGCGGGTTCTACCACAGAGTAAAGAAACTCTTCTTCAGAACTACAACAAAAGGCTAAAAGATGATATCAGGTCCATCTTGGACAACTTCACGGAAATAATTAAAACAGCCAAGGTTTGTGTTGTTGATGGTTGAGTTCATTTATTTCATTTTTTTTTTTGGGGGGGGGTGGGGTGGGGTGGGGGGGGGTGTGTAATGAGTTGTAGGAGAAAATTGAGAATTGTATTGACTATCACAATGTGTCGTCTGCACAGGTAGAAGATGAAACTCAAGTTTCTAGGGCAACACAAGCAGAACAGGACCATTATGAAATGCATGTCCGTGCTGCCAACATCGTAAGAACTTTATTGGTGTCTATATGAATTTTGTTTGCAAAAGTTTCCTGGAATTGCAAATTTGAAATGCTTTGATTTATGTTCATGTTTATTTTTCACTATTGTTTTAACATGTCTTTTTATTGCATTTTTGTACTCTTTGTCTTTAACTGCACAGTGTTTGTGTGTCTATAATTGTACTGTGTGTATTTACAAGTCTGCTGGTTGTATGTCTACAAATAGGTGCGGGCTGGCGAGTCTCTGATGAAGCTGGTGTCTGATTTGAAGCAGTTCCTGATCCTGAATGATTTTCCTTCTGTAAATGAGGCCATTAGTCTGCGTAACCAACAACTGCGTGCACTGCAGGAGGAATGCGACAAGAAGCTCATCTCCCTGAGGGACGAGATCGCTATAGACCTGTATGAGCTCGAGGAAGAGTATTACTCCTCCAGGTACAAATAGTGTCCCCAGAGACCTTGCACACCTGTAGCCGAGTCTCTTAACATCCATCACACGTACACACACACATGCATGATACATACGTATGTGCCTTAAGAAGAGCACTTGCCCTACAAGAATGATTCAAAGTTGCGGCCATCACACTTACTTGATTTGAATGAACACCCACGTTTTACACATATCTTGGTGCCTTAGGTATGAAATATTTTATCTAGACTTTGACGTAAGTTTACACTTACAGTTTTATCTCATGAGTATCACTGCAGGAAATGACTGTGTTTAAATAGTAATGGAGTATAGTATCTACCAAGTGCAATATTGACCCAAATGTTTTTTAAGAATAAAGATTTTACTCTGATCATACAATATGAGTATTAATTATTGCAAAAAAAGCTAAATTGATTTGTCACTTGTAGTTGTATTTGTTTTGCATAAAAGAAATATATTGTTGAGCTTTTTAAACTTATAGGAAATGCTGTTCCAGATGCCTTAATGTAAACTAGTAGTTTGCTGTAGAGATTCAGGAGGAACGCTCCATCCTTTGTCTGCTATATTGTATGATCAATAACCACAGACAACTATTTCCCTGTAGTAAGAAAATCTTTTGGCTCAAAGTTCACACATGAGCTGTTGCTGAAATCCATCAATACACTTTTTGTGTATTTTAATGGAAAACTGAAAATTTGCAGTCAAAGATATTTTTCAGTCAAAGATAAGCTGTAGTGGCTATTTTACCACTTCTTTTAAAGGGGGTTGGGGGGCGGGGGGGTCGTGGCAATTTGTTACATGTAGGTAATGTATAAGCTTTTCACAAGCTTCTCCTGATCATGTGTAGACTTTATGGAAAAGCAATAGTTAGCAGAACAGCTTTTTTTGTCATGTTGCTACAGTGTTGAGAAGACCATAATCTCAAAGTATCAAATATTTCAAAGTTTTCACAGAATTCAACTGCTAAAAGACTGTCTAAAGTGAGCTTCGAGACACTGATTTTCTTTTTTTTCCTCAGCACAGGGAAATTTGTAGAATCACTGTTGAAAGTAACTAACAGATTACTGATAAAGATTTGGCTGTTAAAGATTCATTTGCAAAAGGCTGAAGTATTCCTTCATGCAGATGCTTAAATAAACTACGAATACAGTGCCCTTCAGAATGATTGGCACCCGTATGCAATAAGAGTGAAAAATATTTAACGCCTGGCACCATGTGTATTTCTTTGCCAAGCCCACTGTTTGAAGTCTAAAACCTCTATATTTGTTTTGTTTGACAAAGGCACCCTGTCCCAGGTAAAGTTATAGTGGTGTCTATACCCAAGTACTTTTTGTGTTGAAAATATAGGACAGATATTCCTCGCATAACAGTTTCTTGGCATGGAGGTCTTTTGGTGGATTTGGAGAAATGCTGACCCCCACGATGCTAACAGTCGCTGTAGTTCTGAAATGACCATCGTCTTTGCGGTGTCTGCTGACAATAGAGCCTTGTAGCATCTTTCAGGCAGCTTCATGATAGTTTTAAATTTCGTAATGTTGACCATAACTTCATATGGAGGAGCTGGCAGTCTGTTGGTTAGGGAGTTGCCCTATGTGATCAGAAGGTCATGGGTTTGAATCCTATGACTACTAGTGGCACCACTGAGGTTCCCTTGAGTAACGTACCATCACCTCAGGTTCCTGGCAGCCTGCTGTGTCACTTGGTGAATGGGTTAAATGCAGAGGAGGGGTCACTGAAGAAAGATTCTGCAGGCAATAAGATTTTGTTTCATTTTGTGTTTAATGTTGATTATATTTTACACATCTTGCGTTTTTTAGGGATGCACCGAATTTTTGAATTTTTACATTTTTGGCCGAAACTGAAACACCGAAAGGAATGATTCTACCCTTCTTTTTTTTTTGGTAATATTGCCATTATAGCTGGGACTGTGTGTACTTGCCTCACTACAGTCAAGCATTGCATAAATTAATATTCATGGTTCAACGAATAAATCTGTTACAAAACTATGTTTTTTTAGTATTCAGACAATGCACAATATAAAATAAAGCTTGAAATAAAATACTTTACTTGGCCCCATGAATAGCCTTAAAGCAAGATAGCTGAAATATTATACAGTTAAATATCTTCTCTCTAGTGAATTCAAGTGCATTTTAATATTCTGAACCAAGTGCATTCAGAACATCACTGGAAAACTTTCTTGCCTTTCCAAAAACGTTCGCCACAGACGGAGCGGGTGTGCTCGAAGGGTTTCGCCTCTTCTGTGCTTCATACTCTGCATGCTGATCGGTATATAATAATTCTATAATATTTTATATAATAAATTAATCCCGACGTAGAGGAAGTCTCTATTGACTCTAATCCAATCTTGGGCGTGCAGGTTGCGGTTGTTGCTTGCGGCATCACTGTTTTGGTGGCGAAAAACGAAATTTTTAAGTGGCCGAATATTCGGTGCATCCCTAGGTTTTTTTTAATGTTGTATTGATGGATTGGACAGGTCAGGGTTGTTATGCACAAAACATGAATTTATGTAGATTGTATACCTTTTGGAATGATAAAATTCACCACAAAGCACATTTTAATAACCTGTAGTTTCAGATTATTAGAGCACACAACAGAAAATCGTATAAATGTATGGCCTTAGATTTTGACGTGGCATGTTGATCAGAGCCTTAAGGTTTTCATTTCAGTTGATCATTCTCATGTATAATTTGTTCGAGATTGTAATTGTCCTGTTAGTATAATATTCATGACAGTTTGTGTAATTATATAATGCTTTTTTTTTTATCTTGCACTGATAAAGCCCATGTTACGTGACCTGTTTTTGGTTTTATCTTTTGTTCTTGTAAGCAGAGATGACTTTTTTTCTTTAACTGGAAGCATTGTCTCGCTACATATTTAAACAGGGTAGCTTAATGAGACATGTTAGTTGTGGGTCAAATCTATCACTGCTTGAAATGTTAGAATGTTTCCCATTTTTGCCAGTCAAATTGGTCATGTGAAACTTTACAAATAAAGCAGAAAGGAAAGAGAGCAACCTTAGTGTCCCTTTATTTTTTGGAGCTCCGCTGAGAACCTTTTTTCCCCCTCTCTGCTTCAACCTGAATACGCTCTTCAGGCTCTTTGCTTCTGTAAGCTTTTGCCTGTCAACTAACCAGTTACATCAAAAAGGATCTTTTAAAGTTTTACTGCAACAGAAATTAGGCCACAGATTCCTGACAAAAACCACAGAAACACAATAATTGCTGTCATAGAATTAGATATGACACATGACCAGTAGGGTTGGAACCTTTAAACTGATCTACAATAGTAATACAGATTTTTGTTTGGGTGCAAGTGTTGTATTTTTAGGATTCTTTTGATTCCAATCCACATACATACAGATTATATTAGAGGTAGGCGATATGACAGTGTGATTATACTCTGCTTCTTAATACTCTAGCCTTTTTGCTGGGAGATACTAAAGTAGGTGTAATCAGCTACAGTTTGCGTGAGATATATCAGTGGCATTCCTATCAGTGTGTGGGTTGATGGTGTCAGGCCCTATGTTATGCTTAAAAGTGTCTTGAACACATTTCAAATGTTTCGAATAGTGTTTTTGTTGATATTCATGTTGTACATGTGCACGCATGGACTTGTTTGGAAAAACAAGCATCTGTGTGCAAAAGTTACTTTACTGTACATTCTGGTGACCGCTGAAACATTTAGTTGTTGCTAGTTGTGGCAGAACTTTTAGCCACTGCTTGATTCAAAAACATCTGTACATCGACTGTCTACTGTAGCAATCTAAATGCATAATACTTGGTGCAGAATACTGAAATAACATATTGCGGTATTATGCTTCCAGCCTTTAATTCATTTTGCTTTCAGTACTTCTATCTCTGCTTGTGCTTGGTTACCTCATGTTTCGTGTTCCCCCTGTACTAACTTGCCTTTCGGATTTTTAAGGCTATTGTGAGAATATACACTATATAGACAAAAGTATTGGGACATCTGACTATTTCACCAACAGGGACCCTAATGACATTGCATTCAAATACGTATATGTATATGGAGTTGGACCCACTTTGCAGCTACAACAGCTTCCACTCTTGGAAGGCTTTCCACAAGATTTTGGAGTTTCTAAGGGTTAGGGTTGGAGTCAGGTGGGACAGTCAAGTTCTTCCACACTGAACTCATCCAACCATGTTTTTATGAACCGTGCACTAGGGAACAGTCATGCTGGAATAGAAAAGATTTTCCCCCAAACTTTGTCTATGAAGTTGGAAGCATGGTTTTGTTCAGAATATCATGGTCTGTTGAAGCATTAAGATTGACCTCCACTGGAAGTAAGCGGTGTATAGTACAAAGCCTGAAAATCAGGTGTGTCCCAATACTTTTGTTCATACAGTGTACTATAAGCCATTTTAAAGGGGAAAGGTGTGCATGTCTGTAATGTGTGTGTATGTGTGTAACGTTTTTAGCTGTGGACAGTGGGATGGCGTTGAGTTGCCGCTTTGTGAGGCGTTTCATCGACGGGACAGTTGGGGGTCACCCGCAATGACCTCTGACCCCTCAAACGGAAGCATGGAGGATTCAGAGCGACCCATTGCCCAGGAAACAATGCCACATCACCTCAACGGACATGGGAGCAGCACAAGCGAGCAGTCATAAACACATATTTAAAAAGCCATAATGAGCTGGAGCCATAGACAGACTGCCATAAACACTTAATTTCAATGATCTCACCAGCCAAATCTAAAAACTTGACTTAGAGATGTTTTGATTATCTGCTGTGAAACAAACTAGGTTTTCTTCCTGTCCAGTTACTGTACATTCCTCATTCCCATACCTCTCAGTATTATAGTGTGTGTGTTTACCATCAGTGACTGAGTTTTTGTTAGACAGCCATTTACACAACTCATTTAACTTCATAGATCTGATCTTTTCCTAAATGTTTCATTTCATGTACATTTCACCCACAATCTGAAGAAGCAGTATGAGATTTCTTCTATCTGTAGTTACTTCCACTAAAAAATAAAGTGTTTTCAAGAGTTTCAAGTTTCTGGTTGTATTTACTTTTGTAATTTGTAATTCATTTTATAATTCACAATTCTCTCTAGAAGTCTTTTATGCAACTAAAAAAGTCGAGCTCATGCGAGAATTTATGGTAAAAAGCCAGTTCACAGCCATAAACTACAATGCTGGAAGAAAAATATTACCACTGCAGAGAAAACCAAGTCAGACAAAAGCAACTTAATACTAACATTTTAAAAAGGGAAGTATGCAGTATTAAGTGTAAGCAATATTGGTTGGGTCACATTCATATGCAAAACATTTTTATCTGGCTTTTAAATAATGCACCTTTAACATAAAGGGAAAGTCCAGATGTTTTTGGTGCATTAGAAACTACAGCAAACTGTTAACTTACGATGTGATATTTAGAAAAAAATAAAACCTGTTACTATAACTTTGTCTAAAAAACACAGGGTGCAGACAGTTTCCCAGGATACATGGCACAGATCCAGCAGCTACTAAAATGCAGCACTGGAGACTTCAGCAATTGCCATGTGGAATTAATATCTTCGGTTCATCTTCTTGAATTTTTCGTAATGGTAGTCATCTGTGGCCTTCTCATTGTTTGGTCTCTTGCGGTAGTTTGGTGGTGATTCTAGGGAGAAAACATTACAGCAACATGAGGAGCTGCCAAGTGGCTGTTTTATTTAAATATATGCAACTGCATATATAAGATCAGAAACTGAGAAAAACAGTTTAATAATTCAACAAGTATTTCAATCTCACTATACAGCTCTTAAGAGATTTTAAATGATGTGTGAATTGACTTTTGAAACCCATTTGGTGGTAAAAATGTTTTGCTCCTACTCTCTGGTGCAGGATTCTCCGTGTCTCCGACACGCAGTGGTCTGGCTTTGGGCTCCTCTCGGTGGCGTCTCTGGGGCGCATTCGCATCTTCATGGTAGACTGAAAGAAAAGAAGTACATGGCATTAAACAAATTTGAACCATCAAATTAATTTGGAGTCGTTTTGTCAACTGTAATACACATTTTGCATTATATAGAGTTTGTCACATGAAAAAAATCATGCTTTCATTAACAAACTATGTAAGATTGAAGTAGGTGCTAAAAAAAATGGCAGTTTCTTTTCAAGTGTTTTTGTAAACTCACAGCGGTTATGTTGGACGTAGTTCACTGCAATGTTGGTGGGAACAAAGGAGGTACCACTGTCTTTCTTCTTGTTTCTCTGCTGTTCAATCAGTTTCGCTTTGGCCTCCTCTGTGCTGATGATGTTCTTTATCTTTGCACTGAAACATGGGAATCAAACCAAAGAGAAGAACTGAGAATATCTCTAGACAAACTGCACATATAAAAGTTAAGACAGGCTGTATTGGATACTTGAAAAAGACTACAGGAAAGAGTAAGGATGGAAAGATACTTCTATGCACTGTGATGTATTGATCCAAAGGTGGTGATTGAACCCCACTGATTTTGAAATGTTGAATACTAATATTCAACAAAGAATGCACTCATCCTTCACATACATTTTGTGGGATATGTATTTTCAAATTTAAAAACAGTGTATTATCTTTCTTTCACCATCTTTTTAAAATAATACCAAATCGTACCAACATAATCCAGTGGTGGGTGGTGAGAATTCACTGCGCTGAAACGCTTCCTAAAGAATCGTAATGAAAAACAGGTAAATGTTTATCTGCACTTACTCAATTCCCAGGTCCACCTCTGGGATACCACTAAGCATCTGATTGGACAACATCTCTTCTGTCTTTTCAGCTGAATTCACGCGGATGTTCTCTGGCAGCTCGTACAGAAGGTCCTCTGCATTCTTCGGTTTCACCTTCTGCTCCTCAGCCTCCACTAATCCCTTCTTTTTCTTCAGCTCTGTTTCAATGTATTTCATCCTGAAGGGCAGGAAAACGAGTGAACAATAAAGACAATGAAAGGAAAAGGAAGAAAGAGTATGTGTATGTGACGTGTACATACATGTCGGCATCTTCGTCTCTTCTGTTGGTCTCTGCAGAGAAAGAGGTTCCCAGGTTCAGGTCGTTTTCATCCTCTGTCCTGAAATGGGGAAAAAGAAGGCTTGTTCATATCTGTGCCACCTTTTCCACTGCAATAAAACCTTGGAACCAAGCACAACCCTTTGCAGTTTTGATCTATTTCACTTACCTATCTCTGTTTCTGTCTTTCACCTTTTTCATGTCCACAACCCCTCCTGTCTTGAGCTTGAACGGATCATCCTGAAGGCAAAACACATCATTAATTTACCTTAATTTAATTCTGCTCTGTTGGTTCAGCCCCTAGACTATTTTACTGTTGCTCACACCTCTCACCTTGAGCTTTAACAATTTATTTTGGGGAAAAAAAATCCTTATAATCCTAAAAAGAGCTGTTGGACCTTACAGTTAAATTAGCATAACTGGTAGCTATTTCTTGTTCACGTATGACCGAATGATCACTTTCACATTGACTTCTTCTTTAGTCAATGAACAGCCTCAGGCTACTCCACCGAGCAAACAAAAAACTGCAACCTCACAGCTAAAAAGGCAGCAGCTTATTTCAGCCGCTGCTGTTAGGAGTCGCTACAGCAGACTGTCTTTTTCCATGTCTTTCTGTCCTCTGCAGCTTCCTCGTTTACCCCAACCACCCGTGTGTCCTCTCTCACCACATCCATAAACCTCCTCTCACCCCTTCCTCCTCTTCTCCTGCCTCCAGACAGGCCCTCCCCCCTCTTTTTCTCTTTCAGCCAACAGTAGCTCAATTTCCACTCGCACCCTGCTGGCTAACAGCACTAGTGGCAACACCAAGCCTCAACTGATCTGGTGTGGAAATCTGTATTGTTGTCCGCATATTGTTTTGGCAACAGTTTTATACCGGATGCCTTTCCTTTTTATCCAGGCTTGTGACAAGCACTCAAAAATCCTCTGGTTTTTGCACCTCCAGTGGCTGGAGGAACTAAAAACACTATAGAACTACGATATACAAATCCCAAAGTTAACTTACCTCAATCTCTGCTTCCAGTGGCAGCTTCTCTCCAACAAGCAACGATGTCAAGCTGGGAAGAAAGATGAAGCAAGGTCAAGAAATGCACCTACTCGAAATTTTACACATTACAACCATGGCCACTAATAATAACAAGCAAATGAAAGATGGTAAAGATTATGCTAATTTATACTCACCTCACACCATGTTGTCTCTTTCGCAAATTCTGAAGCTCTTTCACTTCATTCAGTTTAGCTCTGCGGATGTAATTACAAGCCAAACATTAAATTTACATACTTGAAATGAAGCCTATCAACACACAATAGGCAGTTATGTACTGAACATTAATAGATTTGCCATCTGTAAACATCCTGGTAATGATCCATCAGGGCATTCCACACAATAAATATCCTAAAATAATACAAAGAGCCAGTGCTACACTGTATCATTTGCAGAACAAAATTAGTCAATTCTACACATTCGTGAGTGCCTGTGTTTCTATTTAACACAGTGAAACGCCAACATTATAGGTGTATGATCTCTAACATTTATATCAATGGTGTATGGGGTAATGATATACATACAAAGTTTGTATTGTGTATACACAATCACTTGAAAAAAGTATAGTCATTTGATCGCGAGTGCTTACGATTTCAAAGTATTTCTTAGATTAAGACTGTATAGATGTCCCACAGAAACTCCAAAATCTTGTGGAAAGTCTTTCAGGAAGAGTTGAAGCCTTTATAGCTGCAAAGGGGGCAACTCCATATTAAAGTCTTTGTATTTGAATGTTGTGTCTTTAATGTCCCCTTTGGTGTAATGGCCAATACGTTTGCACATATCGTTTATTTAGGTTTGGATGCAGCAGTTTTGGTCACCGAGTGGTTCTATAAAAGATATCGAATAATTAATCCAACAGAGATCGAGGGGCTTTCGTGGGAAACAGCTCTTTATCGGTAAAAAAAATATATCAACACACCTGACTTCTGATGTTACTTCGTTTGCCTCCTCTTCGTCTGAAGACTCTTCTTTCCTCCTTCTAAGCTGTTTACCTGCTGGCATTGTTGTTTATCTTTTATTTCTTGTTTTTTGTTTAAAAACTCAACCTTTCGATTACTGCTCTCTCTAAATTATACTGTCCTGCTTCTCTCCGCCTTCCTGCAAAAAACAGAAACCGACAGAATATGGTTCCGCCCGATATTTTTGTTCCCCCAAAACAACAGAAGAGGGCTGATCCAGGATCAGCCACAACATTCAGGACTTAATTGAAGACAAGACAGCAGAGGAAATGCTTGCTGATTCCAGGACGGTGCGCACAACCTAGAGCTGATTTAATAGGTCTAAGAAACATTTTTTTGCCTGTGTAAACGACTATGGCGTTGTTTTAGGTCAGCTCCTACCAAACTAGAATTTATTTGTGTTTAAGTTAAAAAAGAAAACCCCTGAAGCTCCAGACAAGAGGTGGAGGAGGCTGGGCATCTTTGCTTTCGCTGCTAGTCTGGGTTAGCCTGCTGGCTAGCTTCGTTGGAGGAAAAAACTGTCGTGACATTTCATTTTGGCCTGAAATGCACACTTCTTAAGATTTCCGCAGAAGAGGTAAAGGCACAGCTTTCATATAATGTAGTTTAATGGGAATGTCACAGTTTATTTTCCTTTTTAACTTAGCTGGATAACGGTGAGGTAAATGGCCTCAACTGTCTGTCTGTAATAGAGCAGGATTCTATATTCTGTATAATATTGGCAATTTATTACTGAACTAAGGTGAAAAGATGCATTTTTCTAACTTTAATGCAGCTAATTTAACCTCATTAATGCTGCACTCAACTGTATCACAGCTGTCAGTGGCTTTAATTGTCAAAAGAACATGTTTCCTCTTATCTCTAACCCACCGTTTAAATCAATTACACAGCCTGTTGTCTGTACATGTCGCTCGAAAGCTTTAAAAAGACTGTTTTTGATTCAAGAGCTGCTTCTTCTTGTTTTGAGCTCCTGGCAGCTGGTAATAGGTGGCAGTGCCTGGCGAATTAAGCAGCAGTTTTGTCTCTCTGTGTGTAACTTTATGTTTTATTGTCATTTTCAAAGTCTTAACATACAGAAGAATTGCTTAACCTGTTGTCTTATTATGGTATATCACTCAGACAATCTCCCTTTGCTGAACAATACACCTACAGAAGAGACAGGGCTTATCAAAATACACATATCAGCCATAACATTAAAATAATCTCTTTAATACACTAAATGGAAATGACCACTACACCAACAGGAACTCGAATGACCTTGCCTCCAAATACATAGACTTTAATATGAAGTTGGACCCCCTTTGCAGCTATGACAGCTTCCCCTCTTCTTTCCACAAAAAACAGGAGTGTTTCTGTGGGAATTTGTGCCCATTCACTCTGTAGAGCGTTTATGAGATCAGACAGTGATGTTGGATGAGAACTCCTGACTGTTCTTGTTCCAGTTCATCTCAAAGATGTTGGATGGGGTTGAGGTTTCTGTGTGGGCCAGTTAAGTTCTTTCACACCAAACTTATCCAACCATATCTTTATGGAACTTGCTTTCTTTGTGCACTGAGAATATGTTGAGGAATATGTTGTCATGAAATGGTGCTTGGTCTGCAGCAATTTTAAGGTAGGTAGTGCATGTCAAAGTAACATCCACATGTATACCAGGACCCAGTTTCCCAACGTAATATTGCCTAGAGCATCACACTGCCCCTGCCAGCGTGCTTTCTTCCCATAGTGCATGTCTTCCCTGGTGGCATCTCTTCTCTAGGTAAGCGTAAGCGACACACCAGGCCATCCATATGATGTAAAAGAAAATGTGATTCACACTAGGCCATTCTCCCTTCGTTGCTTCATGATTCATTTCTGAAGCCAATTTTAGGCACTTTCTACAGTGGACAGGGACAGCATGGGCACTCTGATTGGTCTGCAGCTGCACAGTATTGTACAAAGTAGGCTGTGAAGCACTGTGGGCTAGTATCCCACTTCTGTGGCATTGGACCAGATGAGCTGACCTTTGCTCCCCATACAAATCAGTGAGCCTTTGGCACTCATCACCATTTGTCTTTTCTTGGACCACTTTATGTAGGTACTAACCACTGCATACCAGGAACACCTTACCTTACCTCACCCCTTGACAGATTCCATTGTACAGAGATACTCAAGGTTATTGACTTCACCTGAAAGTGAAAGTGAGCCATTTGTCATGTGTGAGCAACCCACAGTACACAGTGTGAAATTTCCTTCCACATTTAATTCATTCAGCTCAGAATGGCACATGGGGAGCAGTGTGTGGGGACAGTACCTTGCTCAAGGGTACCCCAGTGATGCCACTAGCAGTCCTGGGATCCATGGCCTTCTGATCACTGGGGCAACTCTCTAACAACCAGGCCACCAGCCGCCCCTGTCAGTGGTTTTAATGTTTGTGTAAGCGTAAGTCTTGACTTATAGCTCATATGAGCGTGTATCATCACAGATTATTACAAATCTTAAATTTTTTTCCTTTATTGACCTTTTTAATTCATCCAGTTGGTTTTTCCAAACTGTATTGTAGAAGTATTTCTGCTGCGGTTAGCAATATCTCTTAACAGACACCAAGATATTCTACTCAGTCTAGTGTTTAGTTTTACTAGACTGTAATCTGTGGAGATACATTAAAGTAAGAATTTTGTTGTATGCTGTGCACTGTACTTTGTATAAATGAAAGTACAACTTTCAATCTTGAATATTATAATTAGTTTTACAAGTTACTAGTTAGATTAGATTAGATTGACTTTATTAATCCCACAAGCAGCAGCAGTGAGAAACAGACAGTTTAACAGGGTTCGTAGGATCAAAAGTAAGAACAAAGAAAAGTAGAAAAATAAACATTAAAACATGCCAAAAGAAACAACAAACAGGACAGAACTGCTGTAACTCGCTGCCACACGCACAGCGCCATCTAGTTTTATTATGAGTCATTTTACAGAAGACTAATTCTCAGCCTTTTGTGATTCTACTAAATGTAGCAGTGTGGTTCTTAGTTCTCCTCTTACTTTCAGGCTGAGTCACTTTAAGACCAAAAGATGACGGACAGTGGAGATGTTTGTCCTCACCTGGACTCCATAGGTGAAGTAACGAAGGATGAACTTCTACAGAAATCGAAGGTAAGGTTCTAACCCTCGAGAGTTAAAGCTATTAAAGTGTTTTTACATATTTGATCTTTGTGATTTAACAGTGTGATTCAAAGCAGTACATGGGTATGTCTTATCCCTCAGTCAGATTATGTAGGGCTTTTTATAATGTAGAGTATACACAGAAAAAGAAGATGTAGTATACTATTGATTAAGCATATTAAACATTATTTTCCATCAGGGCACCTGTCAGTCATGTGGAGTGGGTGGTCCCAACCTCTGGGCATGTCTACAGGTGAGGAGAGCAATCTAGTTTTTGATCATTTGATTTGCAAAAAGAATGCATCTGTCTTGGTTTTAGCACTTGGGGTAGATCATGGCTCCATGATTTGTGAAATTTTTTCAGAGCTATGCACACATCTTGTAGAATTTCTGGTGCATAGCATATTGCGAAGCTCTTACAACCAAATGTGAAATCTCTGTTCAGTTTACATGTTTTGTTGATGAAAATAAAACACACGTTCTTGACAGCGACTAAAGTGAAACATGGTGTTTTTTTTCTGCCAGTATTAATGCAGTTTTCATTTATTCCAAGTATTCCTTTTTATTCCAATGACTTTCTCCATTTCTTCAGTGCGACTGTCCCTATGTGGGCTGCGGAGAGACCTACTCAGATCACAGCACCACACATGCACAGGTAACTAGAGAAAGCAGTCAACCAGCAGCTAACACAACACTTGTTTATTTAACACATGTATTTTTTTATTCCATTGGTTTGCAGTGGTGTACTCTTGCTGTTGAGTCTTTTTCAACCTTCTGATAACAGTTGCTTTTATATAGTTATGTTTCTTTTCTTACATACTCCTAATGTAAGACAACTGATTGAGTTCAGCAAGCTTTCCTGAGCATCGCCGGGGTAATGTGTATTTTAGTAGCATTAAATCTCTGCAGTTTTGATTCTTCAGTTTAATAAAGTTAGTTTTCCAAACCACCACCAATCTGTCAACATCTGCCTTTGATATTTATTTATTTAACTGCCTGTCTGTCCCCCTTTCTAGACAAAGAAGCACAATCTAACCGTGAATCTAACCACGTTCAGGGTGTGGTGTTACGTGTGTGAGAGAGAGGTGTTTCTAGAGCAGAGGCCGGTGGTGCCAGTGGCTGGAACCCATCGCTATAAACCACTTGAGCAGGTACAGTCTCACCATCCCTCATACCTCTGGTGTAGAGATGCCTAGGTGTGTATACTGAACCTTCTGACTCCACCTCAGGTTATACAGGTCATGGACTCGCCATTTCCTAGTGTAATCTACAATAAAAGTGTCTAAATGTAGTGTAAAATTCAGGGTAAAATGAATGACAACAAGATACACACACTTACATACAATCATACAATCTTAAATGAGAAACTGAAGTTAAACTATCATTTCTAGATTTACTTGTTTGTGTTCTTGTCAGACGGTTTAAATGTTTGTTTTTAGTCATTATTTATTCTGAAGACTCTAGTTAATGGTGACTGCCGTCTCCAGCATAAACAAGAGCTAATGTTTTAAACATTAAATGTGGAGGCTTTTCATGTTGTTTGCAAAGTTTACTCTATAAGGATTTTAAAGAGGTAACACTGCACTTTTCACCCCAGGCTGCTCCTCCACAGAGTACTTGTCACCCTTTAAAGGCAGTACCGATTGCCGTAGCAGATGAAGAGGGCTCTGAGTCTGAGGAAGATGAGCTCAAGCCTAGAGGTAAATAAACAAGCATGC
>JBBPCW010000084.1:8248308-8261013 GCA_037974425.1 Phenacogrammus interruptus | reverse complement strand
CAAGGGAGAGGGTGCCTGTCCTCAGACACTATATGTACTTGGACACCATTTAATACATCAATCAACTGATGCGTTTATCCAACATAATAGCATTTACATTAGTTAACAACATTTATTGTGACCTTAAAATTATATTTCAAGGACAATTCCACTCCTCAGGGGCCCTCCCCACTTGGGGCCCTGGTAATTTAGTCCCATTTTTCACTACGACGCCCCTGCATATATTAGCACATATATAGCAAAATATGCATCTAATAATACTCTAATTTGCTTTGAATTTTCCCCTACAGGGCACCTGTTCTTACCTATTGGCTCGCCCATGCTGGGAGGTGCCTGGTCTCCCATTTTTCAGTGTTGAGGCCAAAAATGAAAACCGAGGCATGGCTTCTGTGTCTTGGCTAAGAGATGTTACTGTGGAGGTGTATGGCCATCGAGTCATGCTGCCCAAAGGAACTCTGGGCACTGTACAAGTGAGTTACATTCCTGCTTCTGTTTCTATAACATGAGGTCACAATCCCCTGGCAGAAAGTGCCATGATGCACAGACAAAAGATGAGGTAAATTAACACAGTAGGGCGTTGTTTCTTAATGCTCCCAAGTCATGGTATGATCATTTGTGCTCATGACTTTTATTCATCTTCATGGTTTCAGGTGGACAGTCTCTTGAAGACTCTGCCTGTCCAACTCCAGCTTGGTGCTGTCAAGGTGTACCAGTCTGGTGTTGCCGTTGCGTTGGAAACTGACTTTGGTCTCTTAGTAACATATGACGGCCAGCACTACGCTTCCATCTCCCTCCCCAGCTCCTACTTCAACAACACTTGCGGTTTGTGTGGTAACTACAATGACGATCCTGCTGATGACCCTGTATTGCCGGATGGTTCGCTTGCGGAGAGTGTTGTTGAGTTGGGTGGCAGCTGGCGAGCAGAGGACACAGATTTCCGTTGTACAGATGGTTGTGCCCAGAACTGCAGCTTATGTGAACCAGCAGCTGAAGCCTTTTACTTTCGGCCCGATTACTGCGGTCTTATTAACAAGACTGATGGGCCCTTCAGAGACTGTCGGGCTGTGGTGGACCCCACTGCATTTGTGTACAGCTGTGTGTATGACATGTGCAGCAATCGGGACAACATTACGACACTCTGCCAGGCTATACAGGCATATGCTCTGGCTTGTCAGGCATTGGGAGTCACCATCAGACCCTGGAGATCACGTACATTCTGTGGTAAATTATTTTACACATTGAACAAACAAGCATTTTTCTTACTTCTGACTATATTGGAACTGGTCTATGACATCTCTGTGTATCTCTGTTCCCTTATTTGTTTTCAGCTTTGACATGCCCAGAGAAGAGCCACTACCAAGTCTGCACAAGTGCCTGCCCAGCCTCTTGCTCAGACCTGACCGCTCACCTGTACTGCACACATCCATGTACAGAGGGCTGCCAGTGTGACCAAGGATTTGTCCTGAGTGGCAGCCAATGTGTACGTCGCTCTGAATGTGGCTGTGAACGTGATGGCCTTTACTACGCCCTCAATGAAACCTTCTGGGCCGGTGAGGGGGGAGAGGTGGGCAGCGAATGTTTCCAGCGCTGCGTTTGTGGCCCCGCAGGAGAGGTCACCTGCTTTAATGACTCTTGCCAAGAGGGTGAAGTGTGCACTGCAGAAGTGGGGTTGCTAGGGTGTTACCCTCGTAGAGAAGCCATGTGTTCACTGTCTCAGACACATGTCTTCGCTACCTTCGATGGTTCTTCCATGCCATTCCCAGACGAAAGCTCTTTCTACCTGGTCAAGACTTTGGGGCGTCTGCCGGCCAATGTGTCAGTAGTGGAGGTGAAGATTGGCAGGAAGTTGGTGAATAAGGGTCCCACCTGGAAGAGGCCTATAGTCATCAGGGTTGCACACCTGGAAACACAGATAGGTGGCTCTGATTTTGATGTTGTTAAGGTTTGTATAGGTTGCATTTCTTTGGAAACCTTCCTGTTTCTTCTACCTCTTTCGAGATCTTGTCAGATTTTTGTAATTGCTAATCGTACAAACGTTTTTGGGTGTTGTTAGCAATAAGTGACTTTGTGCGGCTATTGTCCACTTTTTTTTGCTAATCTTGTTGCCTTCTATAAACTTTACACATGTATTTTGTGGCTCATGAGTGACCAGTTTGATCTCATACTGCACAAGTGAATTTAGCTGAGCCCATGATTACATAATGATGACATTTCTCCACTCTCTCTTTAGTTAAATGGTGAACCAGTGATCCTTCCATACGTCCACCCACTAGAACCTCTTATGGTGTACCGTGCTTCCAGTAATGCTACTGTAGTGGAGTGGACTGGTCTAATTCGTGCTCGTTACTCCCGTCAAGGCTTCCTGAACCTCACCCTCTCTACCCTATTCTACAATTCCACCTGCGGACTCTGTGGCTTCTTCAATGGAGACCCTGCTGATGACTTCCGTCTGCCAAGCGGCAGGCAGGCTGACACTGCTGACCAGTTCATTGAGGGCTGGAGGGCTATTGCAGATGACTTGACATGCAATGGTGACTGTGACGACCTGTACCGCATGTGTACGGACCTGCGGTTATACCAGAGTCCCTGGCTTTGCGGCAACATCAACGATCCAGGAAACAGCTCTTTCCTTGCTTGTCATTTAGCAGTCAGCCCCTCACCTTTCTTCAGGAACTGCCTGTATAATATGTGTGTGAGGGAGGGCAACCGGTCGGCCTTGTGCTCTTCCCTGCAGGCCTACGCTTCTGCATGTCAAGATGCCCAGATCAACCTCGGGCCCTGGAGAAGTGCTACCAACTGCCGTAAGAACTCAAAAGCCAGTGTTATCTCAGTGGGTTCTTAGTGTTTTAGTGATTTTGATGTTTCTGTTCTGTCTCTCCTCTCTAGCTCTGCCATGCCCTGAAAATAGCCACTTTGATGAATGCACTACTGCCTGCCCACTGACCTGTGAGAACCTGGATGAGCCAGAGGAACCTTGCCCGTTCCCTTGCTCTGAAGGCTGCCAGTGTGAGGAGGGCTTTGCCCTCCGTGATGGACTTTGTGTGGGCCGCAGTGACTGTGGCTGCTTTTACCTTGGCCGACAACTGGCCACCAATGAGACCTTCTGGACTGACTGGGAATGCCAAGAGCGCTGCTTCTGCAATGGGACCGACAACAGCGTGTACTGCACCTTCTCCCCATGCCAGCCAGAGGAATACTGCCAAGAGAACGAGGGGCTGTTTTTCTGCCAGCCTCGGACTGAGGCCATGTGTGCGGTCGCTGGATATGGCCACTTCTTGCCCTTTGGAGGTGTCCCATTTGACCTTCAGAGCAGCTGCACACTTCGCTTGGTCAGTACAGATTGTGGGGGCTTTGAGGATGATGGCGACGCAGGGTTGGATGTGGACTTCAGTGCAGAGATGGGTCCAGGGGGGCTGCCTCGGTTCCAGCTCTCAGTTCGGAATGAGGAGAGGGACACAGGCCAGGCCATCTGGGTGCGAGGCTTTGTAATGGAGGTCTACGGTTACGAAATTGAGGTGTCAAGAAGCTTCAAACATACAGTCACGGTGAGGAGAAGCAGAACTCTGGGCTGCTAATATCTTGAACAGTTCAAGCCAACATTTTGGGAAAAATCACATATTTAAACACATAAGATGCCACACATCTGTAGTGTCAGCAAAGAAAAGAGCCACAGGATTCAGAAAAGCCACCACACCTGTGAACAATGACGTAAAATGTCTGTGGTACAGATTCTGTTGAGGGCTAGATATTTCATGATCAAGAATTTATCTGTAATTCCAAAATATAATTCACATTTTTTGAAGGTCAAACACTTCATGCTTATGACAAAAAGTTATTTTTAATAAAGCAGATGAGGGCCAGGGACAAAAGAACACATTCCATGTTGAGAACATGAGGAATATCTGATTTCAGTCTCTGCCTGTTAACAAGTTGGAACACAAACAGAGAAAGCACACATTTGAGTGATGGTTGGAAGAGGTTCACAACAGCATCTAAAGATCTGAAAAACTTTAGATCAAATTAAGATAGGGAGAAGAGAGGAAAGATGGAGATGGTTGTTTACAAAGACTCTCTCTGTAATGCAAGATCAGAAGAGGGAGAAAGGGATGGTGGGGAGAGAGAAATGATGTAGAGATGGAGAGATGCAGTCTGGGAACTACTGCCCTTCTAGAAAACACTGCTGGACAAGTGGAGCAATATAGTAAACAGAAATGAGAAAAAAATGGCATATTGTAAGTCTGTCTGTCTCTTTTTCTACAAGGTAAATAAGGAGCGTTTATATCTGCCTCTGAAGTTGGGCCCTGGGAAAGTCAACATTTACACCCTGGGCTTACAGTTACTGGTGGAGACTGACTTTGGACTGAAGGTGGAGTAGCATCACAAACCAACATTTACAAAGCACCAACATTTGCCCAAATGGTGGATCTTTAACTTTACGTCTTTTGTAAAGTAAACATGGTCTGCTGGCGTGGTCAAAGTCCATTTATAATCCTCTCTGTTCTTTAGGTGGCCTTTGACTGGAATACCCTACTGCTGCTTTCTCTGCCTCGGAGCCTCTTTAACGCCACCTGTGGACTGTGCCAGGGAATGCCGGTCTCTGGCCCTGCCCTCAGTGTAAGCGAATGGGGCATGGCTTGGGCAGACCGTGACACTTTTTGCCAGGTGGGGTGTGGTGACTCCTGTCCTCGCTGTGGATTGGTTGAAAGAGGCCTAGCAGCTGATGGCCCCGCTGTAGCTCAGACGATGGACGCCGTGGCTGGAACTGACATCGACAATGGAAACCCAGGCAACCGTTTCCATCTGGCTGAGGGCTTGTATGTCTATGTGGAACCGGAGGCAGTGAGGCTGTGTGGACTTATTATTGATCGTGGAGGTGTATTTGCCCGGTGTCACAGCAAAGTGGCACCAGCGTACTTCTACCAGAGCTGCCTCCAGGACACATGTGTGGACCAGGGGGCGAGAGACACTATCTGTAATTGGCTACAGATCTATGCCAGTACGTGTCAGACACAGGGAGTGCCTGTGATTGGCTGGAGGACTTCCACTCCCTGTGGTGAGGAACACACTCAGCTTCCGCTCACATCACATAATATACTGGTTTTTTACGTCTGCTTTGCTAGCATCATCTTCCACTCACTGGCCACTTTATGACCCACATCTACTTTCTAAATACAAACTGTAAAACAAAACAAAAACATACACCAACAAGCCGTTTTTTAGTGGCCACTAATACTGTAATAATGTGCTTTAAATTTATAGTGACCTCCAGTATTTGCTTTAAGAAGGCCTATTTTAACATCTGCATGCATTAAACATTATACATCTTGAATAATATGAATAATACAGCTTCCTTGATCTACTGCAGCCCATTAATATTCCTTTATGTTTCTGGTGAAATACTGAATGTGCACTAACTGCTCCTTCTGTGCACATGTGTCTAGTATTCTCGTGCCCTGCAAACAGTCACTACTCGAGCTGTATGGTAGCATGCCAGCCCCAGTGTGCGCCAGCGCGGGGCCAGCGGGACTGTAACCAGCACTGCGTGGAGGGTTGCCAGTGTGACCAGGGCTATGTGCTCAATGGCAAGAGCTGCATCCTCAACCAGAACTGTGGCTGCTACACTGATGGCAAGTACTATGAGGTGAGAGAGGGCTTAGGACTGAGGTTGTACTGAGCTACATCATTTTACATGGTTACTGCTAAAGTAGCAGTTCTCAAAAATACAAAATATCAACTCAGGTTAAGGTAGGTAACAAATAATGGAAGCGGATACTGTAGCTGATACTGAAGCTGGCGATGTATAATATGTATAAAAATGGACAAATGTATGGACAATCATTAGAAATGTATATACTGTTTTGAGTTGTCGGTTATGTAATTCAAGGTGGTTGGAGTCAAGTATGATCATTTAGTCAGTAAGATAGAAATGTTAATTGGTTCCATAACAATAATGGCTCCATAACTATATTTGGGGTTCTTTCAGGGTAGGAAGAGCAATGACAAATTCAGGTCAAGTCATTTTGGTCTTTTGTCATTCCTCAGGACGTACATTAGGATGAAATGCAACATCAGCACATTGAAATAGTGCAATATCAGCACATTACGCTGGATTTCATGAAGTGCAGATACATGACAATGTGAACAGAGTGCAATATTAAAAAGGACACCAGATAAAACACAAAGAGCTGGTGGTCGGATGGTTAGGGAAATGTCCTTATGATCGGAAGGTCGTGGGTTTGAATCCCAGTACCGCCCAGGGCATCACTGGGGTTCCCTCGAGCAAAGTACCGTCCCCACACACTGCTCCCTGGATACTGCGTCGCAGATTGCCCACTGCTTCACCTGGCGAATGGTTTAAATGTGTCACTAAGCAAACCTTTTAAGAGATTTCTGTTGTTTACTTCTTCACCACCACTAATATAGATTAGTAAAAAGTCAGATTGGCATATTTCTTATAATAAACTTATACATAATTTAATATTTCTCTTGGCCTCCTTGTAAAAATGGATGTATACATGTGCAAAATACCAAAAATATTTTGATGCTAACATGAACTATAAAATGAGCACAAATATGAGTGTGGTTAAACACAAAGCATAAACAGAGGTGGTTTGAAAATATCAACTAGTAATCGAAGTCTAGGAAGTGCTGTTCAGTCCAGCCTATAGAAATAGTGCAAAAAACTGATAACAGTGAAATACTGGGGTAAAGGAGTTGCATAGACCCTTTAAAAGAATTTAGGCGCAGATATGCAGTGGTGTGTGCTAGAAAGTGTTTGGGGTAACAGTACTCAGAACCTGGAGGTAGAAACTGTTACAAAATCTAGATTCTCCAGTACCTTTAGAAATATAGGAAAAGAATGATAAGACCATGAGTGGAGTGGGAGGGGTCTAAGACAGTGCAGTTTCAAATTTTGGGTGCAAGTGAGGTTCCAGTAAGGAACTTGGAGCTTTTAAAAAACACTCCTCACTGTGCAGTCAAGAGTGATCACAATAGGTTCTCCGGAATCTAAAAATCATATCCTTGCACCAGATTGCATGTTCCAGACATCCTGTGTTTCACAGTACAATCTCTCTCTCTCTCTCTCTCTCTCTCTCTCTCTCTCTCTCTCTCTCTCTCCTCACCTTCCTTAAACACAGCCCAAGCAGTTGTTCTGGAACAGCGACTGCACCAAGCGCTGCCAGTGCATTGGCCGGAACCTGATTCAGTGTGACCCACGTCGCTGCAAGGCAGAGGAAGAGTGTGCACTGCGCCACGGTGTCCGGGGCTGCTTTGCGCGCCGCAACCAGCACTGTGTCGCCTCTGGTGGTGGGGTCTTCCGCACCTTTGATGGTGCCTCCCTCCGCCTTCCTGCCTCCTGCTCTTTTGTCCTGTCCACCATCTGCCACAAGCTTCCCGAGCTCTCCTTCCAGCTCATCGCCAACTTCGACAAGTGGAGCACTCCCAACCTCACCACCATCTCCCACGCTTACCTCTACATCAATGAAGAGAACATCCTTATTTCCGGCAACACCGTCAAGGTCTGCGAACTCTACAAATCTACACTTTGGCATAAACAATACATTGGACTAGTGATTTATGGTGCTCTCTCATTGGCTAAGAGATACCCTAACTGGGGGAGGATGTCAATACTGATTTATGATTTATGAGGATGGGATGTACAACTATACATATATGAAAGATTGTTGCTTCAATCTGGTCACTAAGCAACTGTATTCAGAATGATAGACAGTCAGTAATAGTATGAGATTGGAAGTTATCATTTCAGATAAAGGGGATTTTGTTACAGTTAAGACAATGTCATTAAATTAAATTGAAAATAAATTTGGACCGAATATTAAGCCTCGTGGGACACCTTTGGTAATTGAAATTTGTTTCGATTTATTGGCCAAATCTACTTAGGCAAAGAAAAAACATTATCATTTTAAGATCTTAACCCAAGGTTCAACCCAAATCTTCGCAATTAAAAAGAGTTACTGCTATAATAAAGAGTATAATAAATGCTAAGTTTACACAAACAATAATTTAAAAAAAAAAAGGAAGCATTGCATTTTTTTATTCTCAGAAATCATTAGGAAGGCCTAGAAAGCAATGAGCGTTATTGCTGCTATTAACACTTTGAGGCCAGCGTGTAAATTGATATGTGGACTGTACTGTTCATGCCCATCATCGTACTTTATCTCCTTGTCTCCATGCCTTTCTGTCTTTTTCTCTCCACAGGTAAATGGAACACCCGTTTCTGTGCCTTTCGTAACAGGTTTGATGACCCGAGTATCTACATCTGAAGGTTTTCTGGTTATTGACACACCCCAAGACATCCAGGTTCGGTACAACCGCTTTAACACGCTCAGCATCACCATGGGCCCAAGGCTGCAGAACAAAGTGTGTGGTCTCTGTGGAAATTTTAATGGTGACCCCACAGATGATTACATCACCTCCCGTGGCAAACCCGCTGTTAGTGCTCTGGAGCTTGCCCAGAGCTGGAAAACCAATGGCATGCAGAACAGGTGTGTCTCCCACTCTCAGTTTTAATGTCTCTAATCTTCTCTCGCAATCTTTCCTTCTTTCTCAGTTTCCCTCTGCTTTCTCTTGACCACTCTCTCAGGCTATGTTCACAAAGTCTGTGGTGCTGTCTAATCTCTGACTCTATTGCAAGTTCAGTACCACAGACCATCAGCATAGCTGACCTTGCTCTCTTCGGTTAGGTAGGATGGCGACAAACACTTCAATTCCCCATAAAATATATGGACAAAAGTATTGGGACTGGCCCAAACAGAGCCCTGACCTTAGGCCCATGCAACACCTTTGGGATTAACTGGAATGGAGATTGTGAGCCAGACCTTCTCGTCCAACATCAGTGCCAGGGCTCATAAATGCTCTACAGAATGAATGTGGACAAATTTTCACAGAAACTGCAAAGATCATGTGGAAAACTTTCCAAGAAGAGGGGAAGCTGTTATAGCTGCAAAAGGGGGACCAGCTCCATATGAAAGTCTTTGTATCTCAATACAATGTCATTAAAGTCCCTGTTTGCGTAATGGTCAGGTGTCCCAATACCTTTGTCCATGTAGTGTAACTTTTAAAGCGGGAGCAATGGGTAAAAAGAAATGCAAGAAATGTTCTCACAACAGGCACATGGCCACAAGTGAGATATGTATGTATATACAAAAGTGGTTCAAATCTTACTTATAAAAATAAGATTTTTATGTAGACTGATCAGGTGCTTCACACTTAGGTGAAAAAATCTGATTTGTTCCACTTCAACCATGATTGCTTCTGTCTTAACAAAACCCTTTACATTCTGTGACACTTTCTTAATAATTGGAAGAAATTTTGGAAAGCAAATTAAGAGAAGAAAATTTATTGGCATTTGAACGGCATACAAGGTTATCTCACAGGGACAATGGCATAAGTCTGTCTTTCTATTTCTCAAAATTTCTCTCTCTCACTGTCTCCTCCACATCTTTGAAGTTGTGATGAGACTCAGTATGTGGCCCTGGCTCAGTCCTGTGACAACACGGCTGTCCTGGACCTGCAGGGGGAGGACAGCTGTTTGAAACTCACCCAACTGAAGGGCTTCTTCCAGCCATGCCACGGCCTGCTGGACCCTGGGCCCTTCTACCAGTCCTGCTACCTGGACGGCTGTTACAACCACCGCAAGGCCCAAGTGTGCGGCTCCATGGCCGCCTACGCCGAGGCCTGTCGCTCCTTTGGGACGCTTACCACCAAGTGGATTGCCCAGGAAAACTGCTGTAAGGGCATGCTGCCACCTACAGGACAGGAGGGGGCCCACAGGGAGGGGAGCAGGAGCAAGGGATAATTGGGAAGGGTAGCTTGACTGACGGAATATACTTTCAACACTACCATTCAAATGTTTTTAATAATATTAATAATATTAATTATCTTGGCACAGATAATTAGAACCCATCATTTTGTCATTCAGGGTATAAAACAAGATTACCAAAGAGTACTACAAATACTCGGCCAGTAAAAACGTAAGATTTTCTACGTTTGAATGTTACTCACTTAATATTTACTTAGAATTTTGAGTACTTTCTCCATTTGAGTACTTTATTGGCCAGAAAATGTCACATTTTTAATTTATCACTACTGACTTATAAATAGTATATAATAATATTTTTGCAATTGTTACATATTGTATTTAAGTTACAACAAAAAGGATTGAATGGATAACATTCAATCCAGTCTAGAATGTGACTTTGCATCACAACACAGACAGTTAATAGGATGTCAGACATGGACTGCTACATTGTGGGTGTTACTACTCAAAATCATAACTATTAATATTAAAATGAAGTGATTCCAAGCTTGTCAGTGTTTGTTTATATCTGTTGTCTGAACAATTTGTTGTGTGTGTGTGTGTGTGCTAACTTTGTGCCTGGACCTGTCTTTAGCAGAATGGATCTATGACCCCTGTGCTGGAGAGATCTGCACGAATAACACGTGTGAACAGGAGAATGGGGGAGACCTGTGTGGCTGTCCAGAGCTGCCAAGCACTGAAATTGGTAAGATGGTAGGAGGAGAAGCTGCATGTGTCCATATCCCAAGTAGAAGCTCCTCTACACCTAAATAAGTGAAAGAAATGAGAGACTGTCACTAACACATACACATCATAAAAAAGTGTGGAGATGCTGTTTTGTCAGAAGCAATGAATTGATTGCCTGTTATTATATCTTGCCAGTGTAGCTATATTTGTCTGCTGAGTGGGGCTGAAATTAGTCAAGAAGGCATATGAAGCTTTAGTCATTATGCTGGATGAATGAGTCAGGACTCAAACATGTCCACCCTTGTTACTATGAATACATACGAAGCCAGTGAAGGATACTGTGTGTATCAGGTTGCTGTTCAAGTGTCCTTTTCCTTTTCTTTTTCATCGTCAAGGCGAGGATGACATCATCCAGGCCGAGGTAACGTGCAAACACGCTCAGATGGAGGTGTCCATCTCTAAGTGTCGTCTCTTCCAGCTGGGCTTTGAGAGGGAGGACGTGCGCATTAATGACCAGCGTTGTCCTGGTATCGAGGGTGAAGACTTCATCTCCTTCCACATAAACAACACAAAAGGACACTGCGGCTCCATAGTGCAGGTGAAGCACCCTCTTTCGAGGAAGTCTCTAGAGCAGAGGTTCTCCCACTCTGGTCCTGGAGGGCCTGTGTCCAGCACAGATTGGTGATTTCCCAGCTCAAACACACCTGGCTCAGCTCACTTGTTGCCAGGTTTGGTGAAGGTGTTTGAGTAGAGAAACTATCACACTGCTCAAGAGACTGATCCAGTGTTTCATAACCAGTATTTAACTAAGTCTCCTCAAAAAAATGTCCAAAGCCTCAACCGAAACAGTGACATTAAGGTGGCTGTCTCAGTAGCATTTTTCCACAAGACAGCCAGCAAACATCAATATGAAGCAGCAGCCACTCGTGCTCTGACCCATTGTCATGGCAACGATTTTAAAACAGCCTGTTATTAGCCTGGACTAAATGAAATTAACTACATCATCCAATATAACACTTGACTCATCCTTGCTTTCGAGTGCATCTCGGCCGCATCTCAGTCCATGCACTGGACCGCCACTCTGGACTTTTCCAGAATGCGCAGATTGCCAGTCCACACCTGGTGACACAGCATGATGCCTCCAGTGCTTTACTTGACACACTTGCATTGTGTTCTTTAGTATTAACCTGAATGCTGACAGTGTTTGACTGAAAAAGGCTTCCTGAGTGTTAGGTCCTCTGGTGCCTCACTGAAATAGATGCATTTTCATGAGAAAGCTGTGTTTGGAGACTCCCATGCATTGGTTTTATGAGCAAAAAGCTGACTGCCTCCTTCTAATTCCCTACCCTCAAGGGTGCACAAACTTGTTGGCTCTTACCAGTCCATTTATGGTTAAGGATGGCTGAACACGTGCACCCTTACATTTACGGCATTTAGTAGACGCTTTAATCCAGAGTGGCTTCCATTCCCTAACTACAGGCGACAGTCTCCCTGGAGCAGCTTGGGTTTAAGGGTCTTGCTCAGGAACCCAGTGTTGGGTTGCTGAAGGTAGGATTCCTCTTGGTCCAGAGGGAAGTAACCTACCCACTAGGCCACCGCCACCCTACCTTTCACAAGCTGATTATTTTTAATTAAACAACAACATTGACAGCCATCTTTTTAATAAGCTTTTTCAACCTGATGTCTTATGAGTCTGTTGTGTGTTCTGTAGGAGCAGAAGAGGTGCCAAATTCCAGCTAAACATCATCAGTCAAACTAATTGTCTGTTAGAACTTAATTGCAAAGAAAACATTGTGGCTATGGTGGATCCACAAATGTATGAGTAAACCTGCCAGCTGCTTAGGTACCACTAGGACAGTGGTCACCAACCCTCCTCCTGTAGATCCTCTTTTCAGCTGTGTTTAGCTCCAACCTGCATCTTACATACTGCCCCTTAACTCCTACCTAACACAGTCAATCAGGGACCTCTGAAAAACCAGAGAAATATAGATGACCAAAGTGCCAGATGTATCACTGAAGTATTTGAAAGCATTGGAGTCAGTCTGAAGGAAAAATATGATATACACTACCGGTCAAAAGTTTTAGAACACCCCAATGTTTCAAGCTTTATTTAATTGAACGTCAAACAGTTCAGGTCCAATGAATAGCATGAAATGGTAGAAAGGACAGTGCTGAACTGCGAGAGGTTTAAAACTTGT
>JBBPCW010000084.1:8209250-8220364 GCA_037974425.1 Phenacogrammus interruptus | reverse complement strand
TAGGGCCATTTGAATGGCCTAGTGGTTAAGGCATCCGCCCTGCAACCAGAAAGTCCGGGTTCGACTCCCAAGCCAAGCAGGGGAGTGGGGGCGTGGCTTTGACGGCGATAATTTTTTTTAACCGCGCGATAAGAATCTCACGCATTAACGCCGTTAACGGCCCAGCACTGATTATTACTATTAGAAAGTAAAAAGCACTAAGTGAATCCTGAACTCCCAGGGTAGTATTGGACCATTTCAAGGTATTGGGATGCCCCATTAATTCTGTAGAGCGTTTCTGAGGTCAGACAGTGATGTTAGACGAGAAGGTCTGGCTCACAATCTCCGTTCCAGTTTATCCCAAAGGTGTTTGATGGGGTTGAGGTCAGGGCTCTGTGTGGGTCAGTCTTCCACACCGAACACAAACCTGGAATAGTCATACTGGAATAGAAAAGGTTCTTCTCCAAACTGTGTGTATAAAGTTGGAAGCATGATATTGTCCAAAATGACTGAAGCATTGAGATTAACCCCCTCCCTCACAGGAAAAAGAGCCCTAGCCCAAAGCCTGAAACATAGATGTGTCCCAATACTTTTTTACCATATGGTGTATCTTGTGGTAAAACTATTCCAGCTCCAGTACTGCTTGAGTCACCCTTTTGCTTTCATTATTCTGTTCTTTGTGTTCACATGTTTTGTGTGGGTTGCAGGCCGTTATATACGATCCAACCTCAACATGCCCTGTAGTCTTCCAGCAAGGAGCGGTGGGTACAGAGAGTATGATAAGGACTGTCCCATCACTGTGTTTGGAGCCACACAGGCCCGCCTAGTTGGTCAGTAGTATGCAACAACATTCACACAAAACACACTAGAAATGTTTGGTGTATCGTAATTGTTTTGTTTACTAACACCATACAGTGTATATGCAGTACAGATTTGAATCATATAAAGCTCTGCAGTGAAACATCTTTTTATTGCAGACAAAGATGAATTGTGTGTGTGTTCCATTTTTCATTCTAGGTGAGGCCCTGTTGGACAGTCATACAGTGATAGACTTTGTATACTGTTCCCCCTCCCTGCGGTGTGTGCAGACAGCCCATAATATCCTCCGAGGTGCAGTCACCATTATCTCCCTTTTCTCGCTCTCCAAACTCCATTAAGCCTTCCGACCTCCACGTACAGTGACTAAGCGCTTTTCCCCCCTTGCTTTTATTAGGTTCTGCCATGGCATTGCTCTTATCTCTGTTACTCTTTCCTCTCTTGTTTTCTCCTCTCTCTGTCTCTCTCTCTCTCTCTCTCAGGTCTTCAGCAGGATGGGAAGACAAAGATCAGAGTTGAACCTGGTCTCTTCGAGTGGACCAAATGGGTTTCAGGCACTTCTTTACCAGCCTGGATCCCGCCAACTGAGCTAGCAACTGCTAACTTTAGTGTGGACACAACATACAGGTTATTTTTCAATTTCAAACTGTGTATTAATAGTAAGGTTGAAGCCCAGTTGCTTACTGTTGCTATGAAAGAATCCATGATTTAAGCCCTCTTATGGAATAAACTACAGTTTTAGGAACAACATGCTCTTAAATTTGACATATCATGAACTCTTAATAGGACACGGTTTAACATTTGGCCTATTTTAGCACATGAGTGGTTTATTATGGTCTATAGCTTAAATGCTCTTGTCTCTTCTATCCAGACCTCATATTCCTGTCAGCAAGCTTACCATGTCAGAGTCTTACGACACCTACATCAGCCGCAGCTTCCAAGTGACAAGAGAAATCCTCACCGAGAGCAAAAGCCTTGGTGAGCAGCTCTGCTTTGCATCATGTACTAGTGCACTGTTTGAAACACTGTCATGAATCTGGCCTGAGGTATGTGCTTTACAGAATGTTGGCAAAAATCCTTTTCAGCCTAACGAGAGAGTGAATTGAAACTTGGTTTGAGTTGCTACATAACATGAAAATTCCAATTGAAGAGAGTATGTTACAACAACGTTACCATTCCTCTTCTAGGATTAATTAAAATTGCTTCGAAAGAACTGGTTTGTGGGTAGAGCCTATTCTGATCATTCTCATTTGGTGATACTGTATGCAGAGTGTTATGTCTAGTCTAGTGTTTGGAGTTTCATCAGTGAACATCATTTTTACTCCTAGCATAGGCCTAAGCTTGGTCTATTGCCTCTATTTCATGCCTACTTCAGAACATGACCAATGTTTTGCAATAGAACTGCTACTATAAGTCTATAAGTCTACTTTTGCTATAAGTCTACTACTATGGCTAATTTTGTGGTTTTCTTATGTGTACAGGAAACACAGTGTTGATCGTGGCACATGCTTCCTCTCTGGAGGCTTGTACTCGCCAAATGCAGGGTCTCAACCCACAGAACTCCAAAGACTTTGTGCAAGTTGTACGGAAGGTCTGTATTTATTGCAGTTTCTCTTTTTGTAGTAATGTCAAGCCCTATTTGAGCTGAATTTTGTCCTGTAATGTAATCAATGCACTATGCTTTGCTCTTGATGATTTGAAGATTTGTTCAGACTTGTCTATATATATATATATATATATTAGTGCTGGGGGGGTGGGGGGGGGGGGGGTGTTAACGATAAAAAAATATTACCGTTAACACCAGTGCACAAAGATAATGCCCATAAAGACATGGTTGAATGAGTCTGGTGTGGAAGAACTTGACCTCAACCCTATCCAGCACCTTTAGGATGAACTGGAATGAAGATTGTGAGCCAGGCCCTCTCGTCCAACATCAGTGCCTGACTTCATAAATGCTCTACAGAATGAGTGGAAGCTGTTATAGAGGGTGGACCTCCATTATATAATTCTATGTGTCTGAATGAAATGTCATTAATGTCCCCGTTGGTGTATTGGTTAGGCTTCCCAAAACGTTTCTCTGTATAGTTTTGTATCCCTCTCTTTTCCACTCGCTCACTCACTATCTCTCATACACTTTCTTTCTCTCTTCCTCCCTCCCTCCCTCTCTCTTCCCTCCAGATCCCATATTTGGGTTTCTGTGCCTGTGAAGAAATGGGCGAGACGGGGATCTGGCAGCTTGTGGACCCACCCATCCTGCCCCTCACACATGGGCCCAATCACAGCTTCAACTGGAGGGAAACTTTACTGCAGGACTGAGGTGCCCTGCCACCTTCGGGTTACTTCTTTGGCGCCGCCTTCTACGCTTCTCCAAGGGCAGCTGAGAAATGCGTTGTCAATCACGCTCTTCTTCCACATTGCAAGCCTGCACCCTTCCATCACGAGCAGACCAAAACACACAAGGCCAGGCTTCCACCGAGCAGTCCCTTCGCTGCTGCCGCGCACCGTGCTGGCTCTATATGTCTTATTATCTATGACAGCAACAATATGTGTAATGTCCACGTCTGTAAATGTGCTCATATGTGTATCCCCACACCCCCATTAGAGAGCAAGTTTTACCGATCAGCTGTGATCGAGGTGAAAGGTAATGGCCACCACGGGTTGCTTTGGAGCTGAGAGCTGCTGCAAATGGGACAGAAAACACAGCAACACATTCCAAGCATAACATAAATCCGACGAGTCGACTGCATTCAAATAAACAGAATTCACTGTAAAGGTACAGAGCGAAAAGTGGACGATGACCCACTCAGGTTTCATGTCTCAGTAAGGAGGCCGTTTTTTGCACCGGGTATGTCAGATGTTCAGAATGCTGAGTCATCCACGAAGGCTTCCAAGATGGGTATTTTTTTTTTTTTTTTTAAACAACTGGCCTGAGTCTTCACAGCTTTGCTGGATCTCCTGAACTGAAGCAGGGAGGTCAACAAGGCTTCCACCAAACACACTGTGAGACACAGAGTTGGCGTCTTTAACCCAAACCTCCCTCATCTCCAGATGACAAAGCACAAGAGATGAACCCCCCCACCCCCACCCCACACTCCCCAGTGCAGACAATCAGAAAGGACAAGCCAGGACAGCTAGGAAGTAGCAGACATGTGGCTGACCCTAGGTTGACTCCGTGCTTTGCTTCAACTCTCACCCAGTTCACCTCAGGATGATGGTTGGTAAAGGGCTTATTTTAGCACTTCATGCTAATGGAGGGGAACAATAATCGTTGTTGCATGCTGAGTATTTTCAACTAAACAAAAGCTATTTATCCACATAAACAGACTGTGTTTGCTGAAAAGATCGTACTATTTAGGTTCCAAATAGTTTGTAAATCAGTCAGCAAGCCTTATTTTTTGGATCGCGAAAATCAACCAAACAAATGAAAAATGGAGTCCTCGAACATGTACTTGCCTTTTCATAGTAGCACAGTTCAAACTATTTGAGTATTTTCATTCTTGAATGAAAAACGTGCATAACTGCATCTATTTATGTGTAACTTGCTAAGATGGTTTTATGCTATATTTTCCTGGTGCTTCGTACAAGGTATTTTTTTTGTTTGTTTCGCTCTGTTAAGGAAACAGAGGAATCAAGCTGTAGCAAATTTGAACATGCAGTTTTTTTCTCCTCCTCTTCACATATCGGGAACCTCTCGATTCAAATGCGTTATACACATTTGGTCTAAACTGCAGAAAAGAGGCTTATGGGTATTGTAGTCTTATGCTAGCATAAGTGTAGACATCAGGTTCAATAACATGCCAAGAATATGAAAAATAGAACTATAGCATTTACATTCTTTCTGCTTCCTGTTCTTTTTCAGTGTCCGTGTTTATGGGACTATTTTGGAGGGTTATGCACACTTTGTCATAATTATAGTAATTAAAAGCATGCAGTTTTTTTTTAAATGTTCTTCTAATTAATTTTCCCTAATGGAGCCTCTCTGTTGTATAGTGCTCCAGTCTCTTTGTCTTCTGTGTTTGCTTTCCAGTTAATTAGCCAACAGTGGACTTATGCATGCTCTGCCCACAAATGCATGCTCTGCCTACAAAAATATTGTAGCTTTCGTTGCAAGCAGCACTTTGTTCCTCTCCATATTCACCACGGCCATGCTCACTAATCTCACAAACCTGTGCCGCAGCTGTAAATGCACAAAATACCTTCACCTCTGGGACATAAACCTGCACATAAACTGATTTTGAAGTTAACGGGAATAAGAAAGGACAAAGCCTATTAGCCTATAGGCTAACTTCACTCAGTATGCTTTCGTATTTTAACAAGAACCAATTTATTCGCTGTAAATTCAATTAATTTATGCCATAAACTAGCAAACCCATACCAAATACAAAGGCAAAGCTTGCCCAACCTAGCAACAGTTGCTGTAAGCACATTTGTGGGCGGTGCCTGGATAGGTCATTTGGTTTCATGGACTTTTGTTACTTTGTTTTTTAAACTTCTTTCTGTTTAGCTTACCATCGTTGTGACTTCTAAAAATAACATGCTTCCTGAGAGGTTGTATACACGAGTAGTAATGGTGTGTGTGTGTGTGTGTGTGTGTGTGTGTGTGTGTGTGTGTGTGTGTGTGTGTGTGTGTGTGTGTGTGTCACATATGATTGACAGTTTGTATGTGTGAGGAAAGTACCACTTGATTTAATGTAATTTGCCAAACTCATCTACTATAGAGAGATCATTGTTCTTCCAAACTCGCTCATTACGTGTCACTGATTTCTGGTGAACAAGGCCAAGAGAAAGAGCTGTAGGAATTCCTGACGGCAGCTGTGCTTGGCTTTATAATGACATTATTTTTAAGCACGGACTCAGCCATGCTGAGTTTGCAGTTGTTCCAAACCTGTCCTGTCTTAGCTTAAACGAAACGAGAGGAGGAGTTTGAGTCAGAGAGGCCGAAAAAGTTCCTTTGGTCTGAAAGAACCTACATCTGTTGTCCTCAAGCTTGTAAAGTTAAGACTAAGGCTGCACGATGTGAAACAAAATGCTCGTATGATGACGCATAGTATTGTGTTGCATATTGGGATTCCCCTGAGAAGTTATGACTTTTGTTTTCCTATGCTTTTCTAAATGCCATCATACAATTCTGAGATTGTGTAGGACGTTAAATAACCGTTCACCTTTACGTTCGATTTGTGTTCTGTATGAGAAGGTCTGCACTTTTGACATTTGTCATCATCAAGAAAAGACTCAAACGTGGCAAAAATGTAAGAATTTTTATTTCTGAAGAATGTGAATCTCAGAAAGTGCAGATATCCAGTGGACAGATGTTGAAGCACTTGGTCCATTGGCTTCTGTCATAAGAAATGTTCTATTTTTCGATAAGCATGGGGAATTCTTGGTCTTGGTAAATGATCGCGTGCTGCAGATTCAGGAGGTTAGGTTGATAAAAGCTGAAGTATACCTTTAACCGCAAATTGCCTACTGCTTAAATGAATGAAGGATGTGAATGAGCGAGTGAGCAAATGAATGAACACGCAAGAGGGAAGGAGTTGCTGGTAGGAAAACAAAACCGAGTCGTTGTTGTCCGCACTCAATTGTGTGCTCCTTTTTGTATAACCTTGTGAACTCTGCTTGACCTCTCTGTAAGCCATAATATTATCCCTGTTTAGACTCTGGCTCATTTAAACACTCCGGCACGTGTGTAAGTGCTGTCCTACAGTAACGTTACTACTCCAGTTCAGCTTTCGAAGAGTCTTCTTGCTCTTGTCCATGCCAACTCTGCATGCACGAAGAAGATGCCGACTTCACTTCTTAAAGGTAAACTCTACTTGAAACAAGTACACATACGTATAATGAAAAACTATGTTTTATGTATTTAAATTATTGCTTTGGTTTTTATGCATTCCGAGAAGTGTTCCAGAAGAATGTGCTCTATTTTGTTGCTAAAGATGACCTCTAATTATGATTGTTGACATTTTACGACATTTTAACTGCTTAAAAGATAATTATGTTTTAAAAAAATAAATGTTTTATCACCATGAATTGAATGAGTCTGGTTTGATATGTGACACAATAAAAAAAACAAAACACAGATGGGGTTCTCTTTGAAGTAGGCAAAAATTTAATTGACACAATTTTCCACTTAACCCAGATGTAGTCCATCAGTCAAGACATATTTGGGGTTGAAATTTTCCTTCAATTTAGTGCTGGAACTACGAGGCTGATGTAGGTAATAAACAAAAGAAGATCCAAATTGTTTCCATGAATGAGGTTCCGTGAGGTTGGTATTATTATTTTTATTATTAGCCACTCTTCTAGAAAGAGTTTCTACACGATTTTGAAGAGTGATTGTAGGAAACTGTGTGCACTCAGTCAGAAGAGTGTTTGAAGGTCAGGCATCGATTGTTCAGAGAATACATGGCTTGCAATCGTATTCCAATTCATTCCAAAGGCGTTGAGTTGGTTTGAGGTCAGGGCTTTGTGCAGGCTCCTCCACTTGTCGAAGTACGTCTATATGGACCTAGGATCAGGAAAGGGCTTTCTCCAAAAAATTGTGAGCAATGTCTTTGGAAACGATGTCTTTATTGTAACATCATCTTTGACTAGAACTAGGGCCTAACCCAAACTCTGTAAATCAGTCTCAGACAATTCTCTCCTCCACCAAACTTCGCTTTTGGCTCTATACATTCTGGTTGGTAGCATTTTCCCATGGGCCTGTTCAACTGCCAGCGTTGGTCCATGGAGATTGCATTGTTGTAGTCAAGACCGTCTAAACCGAGACTAAGACATTGCCGAGACCAGAGGTAATTAAGACCAAGACACTGTTGAGACTGGAGGGTTTCAAGACCAAGACCAAGACTAAAAACAGTCTAGGGCAAGAATCCCATTACTCAAATGAACTGTAGAGAAAAGGGCATTGCTGTAAAGTGTCATTACTGGTTAAATCAAATTCATGTTAAATTTTCAATTATATTGTCCATATATCTTTCGTTTAAAATCTCCCAGATGTGTCATAGTTATGACAAATCAGTGTAGCACTCCCTCTAGGCCCGATGGAAAACGTTTTTCATGGTGCTTTCTCTCCAGATGCCTGGTGAATGTAGACGTTGTCCCGGCAGTGCCTGTCAAAGTGGTTTGACAAAATCAGCAATCAGCAGAATGTTTTTTTTTCTTGGGACATTATGCAAATATTCTCATTGCGCTCAGTAAAGCAGACTTTGCAGACATTTTCGGACATGTCTTTGCTGGCTTCGCTATGATGTGATGTGTACGATGTGTGTTGACTGTGAAGCGCTGGCAGTGTCTGTTGAAAAAAAATTATACAATGTAATGTTTTTAAAATAGATGCATCTGACTGGTTGCATATGAATTGAGGCACGTTATAAATAATGTTCTGTGATGATGCACATACGCACATGCCCCCCCCATCCCATCGAGAGCGCTATGTCCGGGACCAAGACAACACAAAAAAAATGGCCTTGAGAGCGGTCTTGGCAGCACTAATGTATACGTCCGTTAACACTGGATGTGGATCATTAAGGAAGAGTGTCTATACTGTACATACTGTACAGACTCAGCTTTTCATTAAGGTGGTACAGAACTGTCCGTGGATAAGACACCATATGACTTGATGTGATGTCGATGTAATGCTTTTAATTGTACTACAGTACCCAGCATGCATTACCCAAATCAGTAATAGGCAAATACATCAAAATGTATTTTAAATTAAGATACCAAATACACCAAATGTAAGTATTCAAGCTGCAGAATACAGAAGCTGCATTGTGGATCAAAATAAACCAATGTTTTTTACTTTTTGAAATGACTAAATACATTTCCAAGGGAGCATGAAGTCACATGACCAACCTTCCAGCTGTCTATCTGAGTCTCCACCCTCCAGTCTCATTCTGACTACCAAACGTGTGAAAATGTTTTTTAGGCCTGCATTTTTAGTCTTTGTTCCCAAAAAAGTTGGTACTATTGAACATAACATCACTGTTAGACGGAAAACAAATTCTAAAGTATTTTTTTTGCAAAATAAAGCAATTTCCTTCCAAACAAAAAGCAGATTTTAACTCAAATGTATCATGCTACTGTTGGGTCCCCCTCCCCAACTCAGTTAGGTTTGAATCCCAGGACTGCCAGTGGCACCACTGATCATGGGTGCTGGAAGCATTTTTAGTGTGGGGGTGCGCGCAGTGCTCTACGTCTCGGCTGTAGTCTGGGAGGGAAAAAAGTGGGGGGTTACGAAAATTAACCATGGTTTACTATGATTAAATAACCATGGTTCTCATGTTTTTTTGGGTAACTATGAAGAGGTATATGAATATGTAAACTATGGTAGAACCACAACTGATATGAAGTGCTATGGATAAACCATAGTAAAACTATGGGTAGTACCAAAGTACCATGGGGTACCATAGTAAAAACTATGGTTACTGCATAAAAACCATAGGAAACCATAGTGAATTTCCATAAGGGTCAAATGTTGTCCATGTGGGGATTAGTGGGGGGAACCAAACTAATTCTTTTGAAAAGTGCTATAGTGGTTCCTGCGCCCATGCCACTGAGGTACCCGTGAGTAAGGTACGTTCCCACGTTCATGTGTGACCGTTAGGATCATTCTTACCCAGCAGTAACAGCCCGCCCCAAACCACAAGCAGAGGTCCAAAGCTCTTCCCTCTGTAGGAGGCCAGCAGGTATGAGTGTAACGTGTCGGAAACTGGACTCAAATTTTCCCTTCTTTTTTTAAAAGCCTCGTTAGCTGTTGTGAAAGAAAGTAGTTACGTTCCGTCAGGTGGCTGGAAAGAGTTTTATCAACTGAAGAAATAAATGCCAGCTTCTACGTGCAGTACACACAGCAGCCACGAGGTGGCAGTGCATCTCTAAAGACAGAAAGAACTTTAAACATTCCGCGAGCCCTCGCTAATCCTTTCGACCTTTCGGAAATTTCGCCTGAAATTTGTATATCTTGCCTTTTGATATTTTGAGAGTAACATTTAATTTTCAATGTTTACTTTTCAATAACTTGAAAGGAAAAAGGTTTTTGTACTGCAAAACATATATTTAATACTTTAGATGATATTATAGTCCACAGCCAAAAGCAATTTTGCACTTTTACATATTGTTTATTATAATTTTTTTATGATAATTCCTGTATGATAAGTTTTGTTTTAGTATACTTTGTTTATCTAACTCTTTTATTTATTTATTTTATTTTTTTTTTTACTAGTTTTTATACTTTTCCTCATTAATTAAGATGTGATTCAGGTGATCACTGATCAGTACCTCATAAAGCAGAATGAGGTGGTTGTGTAGGAATTTAACAGACACTGGCATGGAATGGTTTAAAAATAAATTACAGCGGCCTCTTATTTTCTTCCAGAGCTGTATATATAATTTATTTGAATTATTCTGTAAACGCTGCATAATGTCTCTTATTTTCTTTTAGAATTCTGCTTTAAAAACAATATTTCTATTTGGAAATTAGGAGAAATATTGTCAGCAGTTCAGTACTTGCACGTATAAAATATAAAACCTGAGAAACTGAACATAATTATGATATTATATATACACAACATACATAATATTGTAAAGTATATAATAATCCATGATTAATAATACTAAAATGTGGGGTAAAATATTTGGTATTATTCCTAAAGCCTTATTTTTTCCAGTTGTTCCATCAGGTTTTGCCATTAGACGCTATCTATGATTATAACAAAACAATAATGAAAGCATGCACCATTATTAAGGACACTTAGAAAGTGCTTTCTGTTTCCCATTTAAAAAATGTTTACCCGGCCCGGCATCCTGTCTTCTACTCTTTGTGACTCTTTCTAGACCCCCAGAACTCCAGCCATGTTACAGGGACCTCCTTTCAGTCATACACCCCAACTACAGGCTTCACTGGGGCTGAGGCTCACATCAAGAACATTCTCAATGAGAACCATAACCAGTTCATTCAGGCAGAATTTGATTCAAGGGCCGTTCTTTCCTTTTTAAATAAGTGATTTTGGAAGATCCTGAGTGTGTTTTCATGTTTGTCATAAGTACCACATACACCACCCCACCATACATACACACACCCCCCCACCCACCCAAACCCTGAGGAGCAGCAGTCTGTGGAAAGTCAAAGGTTATAGGTCAGGGGTCAGGTGCCCTGCGATGCCGTTTGATCAACAGCCGTGCTGCAGACTCCCTCCAGTCCTCTGATCCCTCGCCTCCAGCAGAGATTATCCCCCTCACAGGTGTTACTGCTGAAGTGTGTGTGTGTGTGTGTGTGTGTGTGTGTGTGTGTGTGTGTGTGTGTGTGTGTGTGTGTGTGTGTGTGT
>JBBPCW010000084.1:8172935-8183987 GCA_037974425.1 Phenacogrammus interruptus | reverse complement strand
GTCGTTTGTTTAATTATTGTTTGTTATTAATAAAAATAGCTTATTGTTCAATTCATGTTTTTGTGTTTTGCTTTGGTACCGAAATTGGTACCGAGAACCATGGATTTTCACTGGTATTGGTACGGAATAATGAAATTTTGGTACCATGACAACACTAGCGTTATCGCGTTATTATCACGTTATTATCGTGTTATTATTTGCTCAACACCATCAATTATTTTATCACACGTTTATGCAGGGTTTTTTTTTTTAATCTTTTTTTTAAATCCCATATTACATGGACAAAAATATTGGGATGCCTGACCATTGCATCGACAGTGACTTTAATGACACTGCATTCAGATACATAGACTTTAATATGGAGTTGGAAACCCCCGCCCCCACACAGGTTCAAGAACTATTCATCCAACTATGTTCCAACCATAGTGTAAGGTCTTCCCAGAAGAGCATAGCAGCAAAGAGAGGACACATTCTCAATGATTATTCTTGATTTCAGAAGAAACTTGTGTCTAAAATTGTATAAATTCTTATGATGGGCGATTCAAATGTCCAAAAGTCAACATACACAATATGGACAAATGCAATGGGACCCATGACCATTACACCAACAGGGACTTTAATGACACTGCATTCAGACATACATAGACTTTTATATGGAGTTGGTCCCCCTTTGCTACAATGTTCAGGAGGGTAACTTGTGTTTATGTAACAAACTAGATAACCTATGAATGCCCTGCAATGCAAATAGCTTTGGTTTTATATTTGATTTGTTTACATTAATGTTTAAGTTGAGATTTACAGAAATATTTGAACTGCAGCTGTGTAACTGTGTTAAAGGGACACTGCTGTTAAAAAGCTTCTTATTTGTTTAAAGTGTTTACAAATCAAATGTTATTGAAATTTAGTTCATATAGCAGTAGTATATAAATGCAACATATCATGTAAGATAATAATGTATCCAATATACCCAAATTAACTTATATCTATTAAGAGCCTGATACGATGCACTTGTTGGCGTTTAAAGTACTTGATTGTGAGGCTGTTCAGTTGCAAAATTAATTTAACAATCTAGATAGGGATATGCAGATAAGAATATCTAACTAAACTAAATCAGAGGCTATAACCAACGTGTCCCAGCCCCAAGGCAGCAAAGTGGAATGTGAGGGACAAATATATAGCATATTGTTGAATTGAATTACATTAAATCAATTCAGATCTCCAGCAGTCCTGGGATTTTAATCACAATTTTTTTGTGCAGCCCAAGTCAGAGCCTCAGTTGTGTGGTGTTTTCCCTCAGCTTTTGTTTGGGATTTTGCCCTCTGTCCCGATACCCTCTTTGTTCGCCCCTTCTGCTGGGGGGGCTTTTTGCAGTTTGGCATTGGCACAGGCAGGGCAGGTGAGGGGCAGACGTTGAGGCTCAGCAGCCAAATCTGTTCATTCATTCACATTGAAGTGGAGGTGGCGAGGGGTCCTCATGCCCCTGGTCTCCCATCTTTGATTTCATCGCTTATGACACTTTGGACATATTTTGGCTTCCAGAAAAGTGGACCACAATTTATCCCCTCACTAGATTGACATTCACTGTGCTTGCCTTTGCAGTGAACAAGAATCTGTAAAAATAAGCTTTAAAGAGCTTAAAAAGCTTTAAAAGTTGGTTTCAAGGCCAGCTTGATTTCAGAATCAAGGGTGTAACCCTTACTATAGAGTTATTATTGTCATTTGATTTACATTATGTTAAAGTCTGTAAGGTTAACACATTATTTGTATTACTATTAATAATAAGTGCGGTACAGCTCTGGAAAAAATCAAAGACCACTTCTATTTATTTTTAAGTCAGTGTCTGTTAAATTTCTACACAAGCACCTCATTCTGCTTTATGAGGGACTGATTGGTGATCACCTGAATCACATCTTATTTAATGAGGAAAAGTATAAAACACTGCTGTAAAACACTACTAGAAGAACGTCAAAGGTAATTATTGCCATTTAGTTTGAGTGAACAAGAGATTTGTTTTCTTTGAATTATTCAAGTTCTGTAAAACTCATTTCTCTTATTTTGATGTTTTATTAATTTCCTTTAAAATGCTTTAAGGAACAATATTTTTATTTGGATATTAGGAGTAATATTGTTAGCACTTCGTAAAAACTAAGGCAAAGCTGTTCAGTTCAATACTTGCACCTATAAAAGATAAAACGTTTTTGCAGTGGTTGTCCAGTGTAAATTGCAAGTATGCAACTCTCTGCCGATATAGATATGATCCCTATATTATCAGGCATGCATAATCACATTACAACATGCATTTGTCATTATGGGTGGTATTGGCCAAGTAGGTAAAAAACTTGCCTGTGAACCTGGTGACCACAAAGTCGCCGGTTCTAACCCCCCTACTTTCTACCATTGTGTCCTTGAACAAGACACTTAACCCTCAGTTGCTCCAGGGGGACTGTCCTTGTAACTAATGACTGTAAGTCGCTCTGGATAAGAGTGTCAGCCCTTTACCCTTTATCAGTAGACATGCCGGTATTCAGTCATGTATTCATCAGGTGTATTCACGAGTACAGTCTGTCCCTTTAGAAGTTACTCTACAGTATCTACAGTATCATTTGATGTTTGTACAGCTGCTAGTGTGTTACTGGTTGGAGCACCTTTATAAGTAATGGTTGCAGATTCACTGTTAGCATGCATGCTAAAGCTTTGGTGGAGAACGCTGTTCTGAATGGGGTCCATTCTGTCTTTTGTGAACACACCACAGTGTGAACATCACAAAATTCTTTCTCTGTATTGAACCCATTCACCAAGTGAAGCAGAGGGCAGCCAGGAACACAGCACCTGGGGAGCAGGGTGTGGTACCTTGCTCAAGGGCACATCAGTGGTGCCACTAGCAGTCCTGGGATTCAAAGTGAAAGTGACAATCTGGTCATACGTGAACACACCACAGCACGAAACACTTCCTCTGCTTTTAATCCATTCAGCAAGTGAAGCAGTGGGCAGCTACGAACACAGCACCCGGGGAGCAGTGTGTGGGGATGGTACCTTGCTCAGGGTACCTTAGAGATGCCTAGCGGTCTTGGGAATCGAACCCGGACTTTCTGATCACAGGGAGAATGCCCTAACCACTAGGCCACCAACTGCCTGTTGTTCCTGTTGTTGTGGACTAGAGACACCCACCTACTCTTCAAACAAATTCTACCACTACTGACTCTTAACTGAACCAACTCTGTTAATCATGGGCTGCCAGTCTGTCCAACAGTGATTGGGTTCATACATGTTAGTTATCTCAATAGAAACTCTCTTTCTCTTTCTCTCTGGGTGGACCAGAGGAGGATGGACTTCCCTTTTGAGTCTTGGTTCCTCCTGAGGTTTCTTCCTCCAGCTTTAGGGAGTTTTTCCTCACCTCTGTCACCTTTGGCTCACTAGAGCCTTGGACCTAGACTCTGTAAAGCTGCTCTGTGACAACATTGTTTCTAAAAGTGGTGTATATATATATAAATAAAAATGAAATGAATTTAAATTAATTGATGGCTCTAGCAACCGGCTTTAGGAGAAATCAGTGACAACTTCTAGAAATCTGCCCATTGTACAAAAAAAAACGTGTGTTTTTTTATCCAGGAAAGAAATCTGTGCCTTGGATAACCGCCATCATGATATTGTGATTAGAAAATGGCATCCAGAACCATTTTCTATAAATCAGTTTTCTAACACATCCATCTATCATTTTCATACCATGATAATGTTATAAACATAATAAAATGTTAATTATTACGATGTCGTCGTCGGTGAAAACTGTGAGTTCTAAGGTTAATTCTTGAAGTGAAGGTTAATTCATGAATTGATGGAAGTACTAATAAATGTACTTCAAATACATTAAGATTTTAAGAGGGAAGCAGGGGAATGTATATGTTGTTGCACAACATGATGTCTGCAGAATGTGCTGCAATGAAAGGTGTCCCCCAGGCATGTTAAGTCATGGATGTGGTGGGAAGCCATATTGAGAGGAAACCACCACGAACCTGTGATACAGACCACACGCAGCCAAACCAGTCAAACTAAAAGCCCCTCGGATCGTAATGAAAAGTATGACACTGCAAGAAGTGCGAAAAGGAGGCTAAGGCAGGGACACGGGAGCACTCGACTGTATTTCAGCGTCTAGAGAGGTGGATGGGCAGCCAGACTGTGACCGACTGACACACACACACACACACACACACACACACATACACACACACACACAGTCGACAGACAGAGGGAGCATTGGGCAGCCTGTGCCAGTGCCTGGATTTAGATGGCCATGTAAACAAGCAAATAGACATTGAGACCATGACAGACAGACGGACAGATGAGCAGACAGATGGACAGAGAGAGATGGAGGGGACAGGATACAAAACACAATTAATTGCGGGTATTTAGCGTGGCTTTCTGTGGGGAATGCAAAAAAAAAAATAAAAATTTCTGCACTGTGTGGATCTTTTTGGAGCTCAGGGAGATAGAGATAGAGAGAGAGTGGGTGACAGAGGGAGAGAGAGAGACAGAAAATAATCAAAATAATCTTCGGCCTCAGCCATTTTGATGAGGCTAAGGAAGTGCACCTTTCTCTCTCTCTCTCCCTCTCTCTCTCTCTCTCTGTCTCTACGTGGCTTGGATTGGATGCAGGCTGGAAGGGAAGGAGGAGGAGAGGGAGAGGGAGAGGGAAAGAGAGCAAGAGAGAAAGAGAGTGACAGAGAGAGAGAGACGGTGCAGCTCGCCCGAGAGGGAGACGTTGGCATATTTGCCGAAAAAGAAATCCGGTGTGAAAGCAGTCCTTTTTTCAGTCCTTTACTTTTTCTTTTCTTTTCTTTTCAGCATTTCTGTCTCGTTTTTCTTTTCTCTCTTTTTTTTTTAACTCAGTCAGAATCTTCTGTTAAGCCTCTATTATTTTGTGTAGCACGCTCTCACTCTCTCTCTCTCCCCTTCTCGTCTCAGTATCTCTCTCCCTATGTCCCAAACTTTCCCTTTGTGCTTCTGATTTTTCCCCCTCTCTGTCCGAAGCATCTTTTTCTTGTTGTTGTTGTTGTTATCCCCCGTTAAGTTTTATGCTTGGGAGTTAAAGACAAAAGGGGAAATCGTGCACATTTTGGCACCGTTGAGGCGAGTCAGAACCGCAGCCAAGGACCCTGCTGTGATCCAAAAAACTCGAGCAGAGCGAAGCGCCAAAAAAAAAGAAAAAAAAAAAGAAAACACCACCCTTTCCTTTGCTTGGTCACAAATTCCACTTTCCCTGTAGCCTGGGCAGTGGTGAAACTCCTCCTCGACCACATCTCACCGCGTTCGACCTTTTCTTTTTTCCGCCTTCTCTCCTCTCTCCCTCTTCCACGGAACCTTTTTTCAGAAACCTGTTTTTTCGGGGCTTTCTTGCCTCTGCTGGTAAAAAACGTGGATGAGAGCCGCCGCACGGGAGGGTGGCCGAAGGGACAGGACTGTTTTTTTTTTTTTTCAGCCTTTTTCTGACAATGACTTGGCCATATTCGGTTGTTGATCTAGCGCCGGGACTTTGCGGTCATAGCTTTCTCTGTACGCTCCCCATTCATGTCTGGACCTGTCTGAGTATTAAATGGTTTGATTTTGTGAGTAAACCTTTTTTTTTTGGCTTTGTTCTAATGTGATGTGTCCCTTTTCTTCTTCCAGATTTCTTTTTTTGTTTGTTTATTTACTTCTTTTTCATTTTTTGGCGACGGAATCGGCCTAGCCTGCACCCCAAGCCGGCCTCCATGTTACCGCCAAGAGAAGACTGTGGCTGCTCCTATTCGGACCCCGCACCGGTCAGCGCCATTCCCGACGCCCGTCCTCCGCCGGTACGCTCCTTTTTCTTATGCCTTTTTCCCTCTTCTTCATTTTGCGCTGTTCTTTTTCGTTTCGAGGTAGTCCGACATAAAACGCTTTTCTTTTTTTTCAACCGCGCCGTATTTGTGATTTGGTCCAACATTTTCGCTTGTTCGAAGTTCTCGCCATCGCTGTCGAGATCGGAATAAGATCTCGAAAAGAAAAATAAATGAATAAAAAGTACACAAATAAAATTACAAAAATCCAAACAATAATTATAATATATTTTCCCAAAGGTTTGCATCTCTGCATTTATGACTGCTCAGATACTTCTCATTTCCAGATGTTAAATAACGTTGTTCATCTCAGATTCCGCAGAAAACACTTCATTTAACAAATGTTGCTGTAGCTTTTTTTTTTGCTTGTTATGTCTCTCTATGCTTTTTTTGCCACATAATACAGCACTACTGACCAAGGATCGATCATTCCACAGCATTCTCCATGGAGCAGCATTTTGAATGTGAAATCTGAGTTGGTCTGATTTGCAAAGCACTTGGCTAACACTGTACCAACCCACTAACCCTTCATTTTCATTCCAAGATGTTCCAGATTGTATATGTTTTGACTACTGACAAAACTGACAAATATTAGTTGACATATCTGCTGCCCACATTATAAAACTCATGATTAGCTTCATTGTTTTTATCTGATTTTTCAGATAAGGGAGTGGCAGCTCATCATGAATCATAGCTTGACACAGCTTGCTGTGCTTACATGCCTCCATACAAACCAGACAAGTCTTTGGTGCAGAGTTTGCAGGTGTATGACGCTAACACAGCACCCGTCACGTCGGGTAGCGTTGCAGGCCCTAAACTGCAACATCAAAAACCAGGTAAACGCTAACTGGTTTAAAACGCTAACCATGCTGCTTAGCAAGGACGGCGGTTTAATGCAGCTCCTTGAAACTGTGTTCTATTGTCCAAACTTTAGTTGGCCTCTTAACCAACGAATGGTTTCCTGAAACCTTTCATCTTTCAGGAAAGGTTGGAGGCATTTATCTGGTCTGGTATGGTTGGGAAATGTCAGCCATGCTGCAGTGCTTTGAGGCTAGCAGCAACTTGCTAACACCCAGCTAACATGTGGCCGTGTCCTTTCATAATGACCTTCATCTTATTCTATGAGTCTGGAGAGAGGAGAAGGGAGTTTGAGAAATTAAGACAGCTTCCTAGAGGACTCTTGATGTGCTGATCATTAAAGCTCTCAGTCACACACCTTTTCATTTGCCAGGACACACCCAAGCAGCCCACATCCAACTTTTCTTTACTGAAAATACTGGCGTTGCAACAATAGTTCGTAATGGGTTGAGGCAACATCCCAGCTTGTCTTTATGCTGTTTTTTTTCTCGTCTTGTTTGATTTTGTTTCGTGACTCTTTGTGAACGGTTTCACCAAGCAGGGCTGTGTTTACTCAGCTACCTGTACTGAAGTGTGATTCTGCCTCAGCGGTTTAATTGCTTTGTTTTTTTTTATGAAGACAAAAACCTTTTTAACCCTCTCATTGCATTTTCAGTTCATTCAAAAGCATTTCTCATCAGAGCGAAAGTCTTAACGCAGATAATAAACTTTGGTTTAGGGCTTAACACAATGCAACTGTGTCTGAGGAGGGTTTTTTTGAGGGTACATTTGTGCCATTCAGGCTCATCACTGATAAATCGAAGTTATTTGATCTTCATTTAACGGCTGGCATGAGTTTAATTGTTTGGAAAGATCTACGGTAATTTACTTGCGTAGCTTATCAGTCTAATTATATACAGCATTGTGGTGGATGGTACAGCTTCTCTCTTCATATTTCATGCAGTTGTCAATACTGTTTCTGGACAGCTATGCCTGAGAGGCACAGATTGTATGGTTGTAAAATCTGTCTCCCTGCTCTGTCTTTCTTTAGGGGCTTCCAGGTCTTTTCATGAGTATGTTGCTATGGAACTGAGAATATCTTCTGTAAATCAGATCAACAGATGGAGCTCATTTATGCACTTTTCTCCTTTTGTGTTCTGCAGCCTAGCGTAACCTAACCTAACCTAAACACTGCTTCACGTGATGCCGATTTCTTCTTTCATGCACTGCAACCGCATCAACTCTAGCACTGCCTAAAGCTGCGCTTCGTGGGACGGTCTAGGAAAAGGCTTTGGCCTGGTCAGAGCGATACTGCCAGCTGCCACAAACCCGTAGATCCGAACTTGTGATGACTCTGGGCACAAGCTCGCGTCTACAGGTATGTGTCTGCGAGGCCACTGTGACGCCCTTCCCTCCTCTTCAACACCCGCCACGTTGTGGAAAGTTCCAAGCCGCCATACGCCCTCTTAGCTATCCTAATGATGTACAATGCATTCAGGCTGCTAATGAATAGAGGGCCGCCGCCATGAGGAATGCTTGCATTCCTTGAATAGAAAGTTTATAAGAGAAAGAAAAAGCATCCTTAACCATCTTATAGCGAGATTATAGTCATTTGTTTATGTCATGTCGGAGAGATTCTCTTGGTGCATTCATCACAAAACCAAGGACGACGGCTACTGCTTTTAGTTCCTAGGCTTGTTTGCTTCGTGATTTGTTATTCAGTCATAAATGATTTCATTATGAGAATGAGGAATTAAAAGTGTGGCTCCGTGTATAAGAGCTATGTAAAAGAAGATCATTTTCTTATGATGTCGTTGAAAGTTCTTACATGGTAGGGACTCGGTTTATTATTAATGTATGGACGTTTAAAACTTTACGTTTCCTAGTCTTTGCTTCTAGCGTGAGAATGACGTTGTCTCGGGATGAGGTAGTAGGTTGTATAGTTTAGAGTTACACCGTGGAAGATAACTGTACAGCCTCCTAGCTTTCCCTGAGTAGACGCCCTGCTTTCTGCTTGATGGCCGCATGTTGCCCTAATAATGTCAGTGCAGAGAACTACCAACCACCATCTTTTCCACTTAGCAGTGTTTGTGGGCACCGAGTATTTCTGTGGACTCAAGTGGCTGAACTAATATTTTTTGATGTAGCTAACATTGCTTTCATTGTACTCTCCTATTATATATTATATATTTACTTGTATTGTTAGTAACAATTTGGTTTACATTACACATTTGCATCAGAAGTTCTGAGGTGGCATTTCTGTTTGTTTTTTTTTATCTGTTTCCATGTCAGTATTCTTGACCTCAGGATACGAAAATGTGGTAATAGATAAATGATGTTTTTTACGCAATAGAATTTACTTTTCATCAAAGTCAAACCATAATAAAAATGTAATCTCTAATTCTGCTTAGGAGCAGAAATGCAGTTCCAACTGAAAGTATCGACTGACTTCCACTCATTGAGCCTAAATGAGAAAAATTAATATTTAATTTTTTATTATTTAATGTTTTTTTCCTTGAGGTCTACTTATGACATTTGTGTGGTTTTCTGGACAAAAGTAATCACGAATCATTTCTACATGCCAATTTTCCAACCTCTGTTTATTCCTTAGAGTTAAACAAGCTGTTTTTGTAATGGTTCCTTCAAGACTGATATAGGTTCCGCGATCTCTCCTCTGATTGGTTGCTCTATATTTCAAAATGCAGCCCAGACAGACATGCTAATGAAAATGGGGGGCTAACTGCTAATAGCCTTAATAGGTAGATAGTTGTAAATGCATTGGTTTTCGGAACACCGCTAAAATAGTGAATACACTATTTGCTACCTAGCTTCCGTACATAGACTGTACAGACTCAGTAACTCTGTCTACATGCTACAAACTTTTAATTTAAAGGCAAGGAAAAACTGTTTTTTCATTTATTTGTTTAATATTATTTTATATCAATTTCAGAATGCTTTTATTATTGAAAGTGACACCTGCGTATTTTGCCTTAAGTCAGTTTTATTTCAGGAAAAGTGCTGTTAATCACTGGGATCAATAATTTGCCTTAGACAACAGTACCCACTAGCTCACCATATGCAAGATTTGGGGTAGACATTTGACCTTTTTATCCTAATAACAGCACTAGCTCCTATTTAATGATTTACTCAGATCAATATCAGGCCAACACAGATAGCTGAAACTAAACAATGCAGGTTGTGATAGCAGGGGGACGTTTTTTTTCCCTTTTTAAACCCGCATAGGCCTAAACCACATTCAGTGAAAGATCTTGCATTAGATCTTGAAGAGTACTGTTGAATGTTATATTTGGTGGCTGGAGGTTGACACCTGAATTAATTTTATGTGGTGATTTCTAAAATATTACCATCTGTGAAATGTTGTTTGCAGCTGGCAGTATGCAACAGACATGCACACAATGAAACACCTTCCATACTACTGATTGTGATTGTGTATGATGGAGTGATTGTAAGCTGGACTAGGGCAGACACTAGTGTGAGCTCAGGACTGCAGTGTGCACTCCTTTGCCACTCCTCAGAACTGCAGTCTAATGCGTCAAACAAACGAGGTGAGCACCAAGCCCACTTTTGCTCCTCAGAATAATGCAGCACTGACTGGCACACTTATTCTGAACACACCTGTCCCAGAGACTCGGGCGCTGTGTGCTTGTTTTTGTACCTGTTCTTGACAACAGTGTCCTGACATTGTAGGGAAACGGGAGGAAAGCTAGAAGGGTTAGGGAGGCGAAAAAAGTATATATATACTGTGTATATATATATAAACTGCTCAATAAAGGGAACACTTAAACACAATGTAACTTCAAGTCAGTCACACATCTGTGAAATCAAACTGTCCACTTAAGAGACAACACTGATTTACAGTCTACACTCTCTCAGTGACAATCAGTGTTGCCTCCTAAGTGGACAGTTTGAGTTCACAACCGTGTGATTGACTTGAAGTTACATTGTGTTTAAGTGTTCCCTTTATTTTTTTTGATCAGTATTTTTATATATGTATACAGAGACCATTCAGGTTTTATCTTTTATAAATGCACATATTGAGCTGAACAGCTTTGCCTTAGTTTTTTCAAGAACTGCTGACAATATTTCTCCTCATTTCCAAATAAAGATATTGTTCTTTAAAGCATCAATTTAAAGTAAATGATAAACCATTAAAATATAAGAAATGATGCAGCGTTTATAGAACTTGAATAATTAAAAGAAAACAAATCTGCAATAATTACCTGTGCCGAACTTCTCGCAGTGTTTTTCCACCCAACTGGTCTCACTGTGAGAGGAGAGTGTTGATCTAACTAATCAGTCCCTCATAAAGCAGAATGAGGTGTTTGTGTAGGAATTTAACAGA
>JBBPCW010000084.1:8090694-8114517 GCA_037974425.1 Phenacogrammus interruptus | reverse complement strand
ACACACACACACACACACACACACACACACACACACACACACACACACACACACACACACACACACACACAATCACTAAACTGTCATCTTTTAAATGTTTTCCTCAGCTTGCCTGATCCAAGACTGAGTGCACTGTTTTCCATTAGAAGGATGACTCAAGGTGTTTCATTATTAGCCTCTTTGGCTGATATGCCAGAACGGTCAGACATTACGGACAGAAATTGCTACATTATTGTACATTACAGGCATTTGTTGAAATAAGTCTTTATAAAAGCTATGAAATGCCTTAGTAGGTGAAAGCTGTCGAATCTGGACGAATAAGAAAGCTAGATACCACTGAGAATTTAACATTTAAAAGAATATCTTATTTTCACAAATAATCCAACAAAAAATATTGTTTGTAATAATTGAACAAACATTTTAAAACATTTTAGTATATTAAAATCTACACCATGACATTTTATAACAAAAAGGAAAGGGTCTTAACTGGAAAGATCTAATGTAGGAAACATGCCTCTAGTAAAACCTCCCCATATAGCCATCATCTCCTATAGCAGTCCTCACACACGACTACTTCTGTATAGTCTCAAAGCCCATGTGTTACCCCTGTGTTTGTGTCGGCCAGACTTATTTATGTGCGATGGTCTGGGTGTTTATACGAGGGTGAAAATTGGCCCAGTCTGGCGAGAACGAAGCAGCTCTGCGATAGCTTAAGTCTGGGTGCATGCGTGCGCTTTACTATCTTTAGGTAGACGTCCAAAAGCACTGTCAGTAGTTTTAGATTTGTTTCAAATATTTACTTCTGGATTTGGGTCAGCTCTGGTGTGCTTTACAAGTCCTCCTCAAGCCAACTGTCTGAAGGTCCTTGTCACAGTACTTTAAGAGGCAAACAGTGTTTTGACCAGAAACATAAAGTTCCACACGTCTCCTTTGGTGAATCCAACTTTGTATCTTTCTTTGATACTATTTAAAATCATGCCAAATTTCAGTCAGGCCCTTTCTTGGGGAACATGTATCATATTCTGTCATACCGTTTCTTGAGCATGCGCTTAGATTTGCTTCCAAAATGTGTGAAAGCTTTTCCTATGCAATGTTAATGTTAAACCAGGTTATGGACAGGTCACCACAAGATGTCCAAACCTACAGCCGCTGTAAGGAGGCACACGTAGGACATAAATCATAAACGCAGACGCATTATTATTATTATTATTATTATTATTATTATTATAATTATTATTATTACTCCATAGCTTTCCATCACATCAGCTGTTTTCCCAAATCTGTTGACATTTCGGATGTCTGGAAAGAATCACTCTTATCGTGTTGTGTGTTTTAACCCCGTCTTTTGATTGGCTTTTCCATTCATTCTCCAGCATGGAATGGAAAACTGCAATGGAAAAAATGGACTTGTACACTTGACAGAGTGGAACATTGAAGAAAAGGAATATATAGCCTATCACGTATTTTCACAACACCTGGCTGTAAGTCAGAGACACTAGGAAGCATGATGGTTATGAGATACCTTATGTTTAAAAAGAGAAAATGGGTCAGTTTGGGCCAATGAAAAAAACGTCTCCTTTTCTTTATGAAAATGGAACACTTGTCTGGCCAGCAATTAATTACTAATCAGAGTGAGTATGAGCACTAAAATGAAACAGGCGTTTTCAGACCTATAACTGCCCAGTCCAGACAGCAAAATAGTGCCAGGAGCTATAAGAAAGGCCCACGACGGCTTATAATATTGAACTTTAGAATGAGATAAAAGGTGCACTTAGCAGTAAAGCGGGAACTGAGTACAGTACCACACGTTTTTTGTGCCAAGCGAATCATAGGAAATTGGTCAATTTGGTGTATAAATTAACTGAATTGCGGACACGTGAATATTTTGCCGTGAGGTCATAAACCCAGAGCCAACGTTCTCCAGCAAAAATCAACAAACCCAAAGGTAATTTTTCTGATAGCAAAAATGTGACTGCACTTTTGATTCACGCCAACATTTTAACATTGTTTCTGGCTTGGCATATCAACAATCAAGATGATGGACAGATCGTGTCCCTGCAACCTGTACCTTTTGACAAGCATCAAAAGGATCAGTGTCCTCTGTTTTGTTACTTCTGGGGCTAGCATGTCCAAAAGCAGGTCAACCTGGGGTAGGGACATCCTAATAGCATTTGATCTCATAAATTACAAGATTATTATTTCCATGCTCGTGGTATCAGCACAATGTGCCCATCAATGTGTGATATCTTGTCACTTGACTGTGTTTTGTTATTTTGTTTTGTGGCACATTAGACATTTCTCAGAAATTTGTACAGTATCCAGTGCTCTTTGCTTTTAAATATGTATCTTTCCCCATCTTCTTTGGTGTTAAGGCTTTTAATCTGTACCAAATGCCAACAGTTGGCCTACCAACTTTACTGACACTGTGTCTAATGTACATTGGCTCTCTTGGAGATGTTTTTGATGTAAAACAATAGACCTACCAGCTTTGACAACACTCTGTCCAATGCTGAAAGGAGATCTTTCCAAGCCATATTTACAGTTAGCCAAACCTCAAGCTGATAGTACAGTACCTACTGAACTCCAGAACTTGGACTCCACAGCAATGGATGCACTTTCCTGTGCCTTTCGACCCAAAAGCCTAGTGGGATTATCTTAGTGGATTTAGGTGAAGATCAGATCCATCCATCGTATAAGCAGTAGATAAAAAGGAGAGCTAGAAGATGCTCTCTTTGTCTTTCTTGTACTCTAAATCTCCTTTACCTTTCATGACACGCAGCAGACAGAGGACGACGTCCTGGCTGAGGCCAAAAATGCAGCCACGTGGACGGTTTCCCAGGCAACAGTCACAAACATCAAACGACAGAACTACTGAGTGGATATAGCAGCCAACCCACATGCCAAGAAAGCGATTCCACTGTTGTGGCAAGAATTATGACATTTCTTGGACGCAATGGGCTGAAATGAGTCATAGTATACGTTATCAGCCCACGGCCTCGCTCCGAAAAGAACAGCTCCGATCACAGAATGACGAGAGAAATCAGATTTGTTCTCCATCACATTTGGTTTGAGACACTGTATTTAGTTTACACTGGACGCTCTTGTTATTGCTGAGCAGGTAGAAACGGGCCCATAGACGAAGGAGAGGTCCAGAGACATCCACCACAGTCTCAACAACAGATTGATGGCACGGGAAGGAATAACTAAGTGCTGATGGAATCCTCTGTTATCTTTCATTGTGTAACATGTTGCTTTAACACCTGATTCATCTACGGCTTGTCGTTTTGGAAAGTATCGTATCCTAAGCGCTTAAATCAACATCCCTGGATATTGAGATTCCACAGCCTGCCTGGTCTTAGATTTAATTCGCTCTCCACAGTGGTTCCTGGCAATGTGCGCTAAACACTATCACAAAGAAGCTTAGTATTGCTGGGCACTAATCCTTCATATCTGACAGTGCTTGACCAGAACTTGAACTGGGGTTGATTCTCAAACTCGGCTTGCTCGTTTGATGCAAGGTCATGGCCTCTTGAAGCTTGAACTTTACATGAATGGATGTCGAAAACAATGGTGAATGTCAGCTGGGACAAGAAGCTATGGAGAAACAGATGGAGACCACACATAATAACAGACTGTTAGGACCATTTTTTGATATGTGCAAAAGTATTTTTGTCAAAAACATGCATTTTCACCATTAACACATCAAACCTTGTGTATACTTGGAAGCAATTGACGCTCATCTCTAATCTTCTCTCATCTCATTGTTCTCTCTTTTATCCCTAAACTCAGACTGTTGCTGGACTAACATAAAGCCTCTCATTGCTTTAGCACCTCATTTGATCGACCACAAAAGAGTGTTTGTATTGACTGAAACCAAGCCGAGATGTTTCTTTTTGGATGAACAGAACTTGACCCCAGTGCCGTTGCCCCTTTTTTTGTTGTGCAAGCACCCGCACGAGAACCTTCCCACTAGAATGACGACAGCCGCAGACTAAACTCTGTTTCTGCGTAAATGGCAATAAACAAACTCTGAGACAAAAAGCCTAAGTATGCACTCTGAACTTGAAGTGACATTTGAAAAAACAGGCCTTTTGGTTTTTAGTATTTGCTGTGCTTGCTGGTTGACTCCAGACTTCCCAGTATCTTTGACATTACATAAGCACTGTAACTCTGCCCCAGGGCCTAATCCAGCACAGGTGCACCAGGGCACGTTCTTTGGCCCGATTGCTAGCTTAATGACAACAGATGGGTAATGCAAGAGAGAGCAATGGCATGTTTGACTTGTGGTATAGTCTAGAATCTTTGTTATGGACTGCATATTTCTTGACGAGAATGCTTTACTAGTTTTTTTTACCTGCTGTTCCAATTACAGTATTTTCTTAATACCACACAATACCGCAGCCTGTAGGAGGCTTTTGTCAAATCCTCAGGGGGAATGAAAAAGGGTACAGCTGCTGGAAATGATTTGGTGGAATATTGGTGAGTACGTCAGCTGAAAGATTTAGGGGTAATGAATCATTTAAAGAATGCAGCTGTAAGACTAAGGGTAGACCTGCTATATGGGGACTGCTATTCCAAGGCCTTGTGTGCATTTTGGAGAACTTCATTAGGCCAATGACATGTATTTTGTGGCAACTGGGACAATGTCTTGTAAGGTTGCGTATCACGTGAATAACTAAAGCTTTTCATGAGTCAAAAATGTGTGCCAAAAGCAAACAGAACACATATGGAATGCATCCAGTGCTCGCAGGGACCTGCGTACATCTGCTCAAGCGTCTGCTGTGTTTAATAGGGCCATGTTTGATAGGAGACATGATTTCATTGGCCCCTGTCCTGGAACTTTTATTAGATGCTCCAACCAGACTGCAGGACTGCTTCAGACTGATGTCAACAAACAAGCGTGGTAAATTAATCAAGGTGTCGAAGAGGCCCTGTTGAAAGTGGCAGTCACCATGGCGAGAACCCAGTGGAAATGCTTATTCTGCAGACTTTCAGGTTAGGATATTACGCAATGATGGTGGTCAATGTGTACCAAAGCCCGGTACACCATGTGCCTGGGCCTCTGATACTCTCGAATCATGAACTGTGTGTGGAGTCTTTGCAGAAGCAGAAAGCGTGGAAGACGCCGAGGGGATGATGGAAACCTGCCTCCTGTTCCAGCAAAGTAGCACATAAGCTACTGAACCATAATTCTCTGCGAAACAATAATTCTTCTGCACATGAAGCAAGCTGTGGTCACCTGCTGCGCTGCCTGCTAGGCCACCACAAACAGCATCCAGCCAGAGAGGCAACCTGCAGCTGGGCTGCAATAGCTCATACCAAACCTGACGGGAGTAAGAGGCTCAGCCATCAGGGAAGTTGAGAAGCGGAAAGCAAGTGAGGGACACTAAAATGGATTTTGTCTGAAAGTCTGTTGAGTTTTGGACAAATTCATTTAGAACACTATTTCAAAATAAAAGCTGAAACACTTCCCTTGTCTCCAACTAGAGATGGCATGCTATGGTAAGATAAGAGAACCCTTAACCCTTAACCCTTGCTCCCTGATAAAAGAAAATGTTGGTACCTAAGAAAACAGATGAATAAATGCTACCTGGCTGTCGTTTGGAATGTGCCTGTTATAATGTTATGATCATGGCTCTGGGTGTCAGAAGCATATTTAATGAGTGTGTGTGTGGGTGGGTGGGGTGCAGTTGCAACACTCTATGTCTTGGAAGTGACCCGGGAATGAAAAAAGTAAGGTTCTGGCGCTCTTGCTCTGGACTCTGATGGTATGCAAAACAAATGTTTTTGCACTTTTGTTCATATAGCAGTACTTTTTAAATAAAAGTGATTTTTTAATTATTGAATTTTGCATATAACAAATCACTGGCCAGCATTAATATAAATATATATGTATGCATGTGTGTATGTACACAGTATGTCTAGTAGCAGAAGACATTGAATGAAACCGTAATAATGCAATAGCACTTTTTTATTACACTAATAACGATGCCACAGCCTGATGATCTGCTGATACCAATAACCAATATTGCATTTTCCCTCTATTAAACAGCTGATTTGCAATATATAATGCAAATAATATGTTCCTGGAGAATATTAATTGCACATTTAGCACAATTGTTCATTATTTCCTTTTGTGATGCTTCTACAACTGTTTAGTCAGGTTTGTGGTGTTGCTGCTGGTACTGCTTGAAAATATCACATTGCATGAACTGTTTGGAGAACTTCATTAGGCCAATGACATGTATTTTGTGGCAACTGGGACAATGTCTTGTAAGGTTGCGTATCACGTGAATAACTAAAGCTTTTCATGAGTCAAAAATGTGTGCCAAAAGCAAACAGAACACATATGGAATGCATCCAGTGCTCGCAGGGACCTGCGTACATCTGCTCAAGCGTCTGCTGTGTTTAATAGGGCCATGTTTGATAGGCGAAGGCCTAGTGGTAGGATACTTGACGCTGGACCAAGAGGTCATAGGTTCGAATCCTACCTACAGCACCACCACTGGGTCCCTGAGCAAGACCCTTAACCCTGATTTGCTCCAGGGAGTGACTGCCCCCTGTAGGTAGGGAATGGAAGTCACTTTGGATAAAAGCATCTCGTAAATGTAAATGTTTTACTGTTTTCTTCCTTGAGCTTAAAATACATCCACATAGCCTATGTGATGGCAAGTCTAACTCAAAGTTCTAGCTACTAGTGATGTGACACATAAACTGAATCTGCAATGGTTCTTTGTTTCCTCTACAGTGTGCCATGCAATTTCAGTTTTTCAAAGTAGTTGTTGGTAGATTTTAATCAATGTCCTTGTGAAGAAGCCAACCTCTTTTCACCTTCGGTTTCTTGACGGTCACATTTGCTTCTGATTTGTTGATATTAAGTAGAATCCATTCTCCCATGTACTCCTGTGATGTCTCCTGCCACTGACTGCCACACCACCTTTGTGCTGAAACTGCATGTAAGGTTTCATTGCTGACTCTTGCTGATCAAGTCTGTGCATGCAGTGCAATACACTGCATCACTATTTCTGTGTCAGCTAAACCTTTGGCTCTCTAGGTCTTTCAGATCTTGCTATGTCAACCACAGATCTTTCTCTGGCACCGAAGAAATTGTGATATCTCTCTCTCTCTCTAGACACAGTTATTGGCTGAAAGACTGTAGTATTTTGAGAGTAGGGCAGCCAAATGAGAACATCGACACAAAAGCTACATACACTATATAGACAACAGTATTAAAACGCTTGACCATTACACCAACAGAGACTTTACTAACACTGCTTTCAAATACATAGGCTTTAATATGGAGTTGGTCCCCCTATAACAGCCACAACTGTTTTTAGAAGGCTTTCCACAAGGAGTTTCTGTGAAAAATTTGTGTTCATTCATTCTGTAGAGCATTTATGAGGTGAGACACTGATCTGTCTCACAATCTCACAATATCTGTCCGAGTTCATGTAAAAAGGTGTTGGATGGGGATAAAGTCAGGACTCGTAAGTTCACCCACACCAAACTCATCCAGCCATGTCTTTATGGAGCTTGCTTTGTGCACTGGGACACAGTGATGCTGGAATAGAAAAGCTTCTTCTCATTTTTTCACGAAGTTGGAAGCATGGTGGTGTCCAAAATGTCTTCTTGTACTGAAGACACTCCTTGCCCAAACCCTGAAAAACATGTGTCCCAATACTTTTGTCCATATAGTGTTTATATTTACCTTGCTGTAGATGCCATATGACTACAGTCCTTTAGCCAATAAAAGGCTATTATACCTAATCTTGGTAGGCCTAATTATAGAGGCTTGATTGCACTGATCTCTGGCCTCAAATGTGTGATTCCACTTGTGAGATAGCTGACTTTTTTGTGTTTATTCAGCAAATATCCTGAATTTCCATCTTAATCCATAATAGAGCCTATCAACTACAATGAGTCATAGCCATTAATTCCCTTAATATAGCCCCGACACATCATCTGATTCTGATTCTGGCCCATTTTGCGACGTTGACCTAATTTCTCAGTGTACCGCCCTCCTCCTTTCCTTCCATATCTACTCGCCTGGCTGACGTGGGTCACAAAGGGAGAGGACACAAAATCACAATCAGGTGCTTAAGAGTCTGCAACCAGCGTGTTGCATTGTTTAATACCTTATCTGGAAAGCCAAGGGAAACCTAAAGCGCTTACGTTTTTCCTCCCCTCATCTGTTTGTGCAGCTGGGCAGCGTGCATGTCGTACCCCTCAGAGTCTGCCCAGCTGAGACAGTCCTGTACAATCATACCAATCACACACACACACACAAAACACTACCAGTCACGCATCACAACATTGGCCTCTATCATAGCCACAGGAGTTCTCTATTCCTCAAACTTCTATTAGCAGTTATTTTCAATTCAAACATACATTAACAGACTATATTGCTAAATGTATTTGAACACCTGCCTTTACACACACATGAACGACAACCCATTTCTAACAGCAGCTGTAACAGCTTCAACTCTACTGGTATGACTGTCCACAAAGTTCAGGAGTGCGTTTATGGAAATGTATATGTATTTACTATTTTGACCATTCTTCCAGCAGAGCATTTGTGAGGTCAAACTTTACATTTGGCACAATGGAGTCAAGGCAAGTACTCTTCTGATAACTGGCAAACCCAGGCTTGTCTATCAGATTGCCAGACAGAGAAGTGTGACAAGTCATTCCAGAGAACAAGTCTCCGCTACTCTGGAGTCCAGTGGCAGCGTGCTTTACACCACTGAATCCCAAGCTTTGTGATGTGTGGCTTGGATGCAGCTTCTTGGCCACAGAAACCCATTCCATGAAGCTCTCTGCACACTGTTCTAATCTGAAGTCCAAATGAAGTCTGGAGGTCTGTAACCATCAAATCTGCAGACAGTTGCTGATTTCTGCACACTGTGCACCTCAGCATGTGCTGAGTGGATGCATTTAGTAGCGAGGAAATTTCAAAAATGGGGCATTTGACTGACACTCCAGAGCAACTTGTGATTACAAGAATAGTCCCCCTGGAGCAACTAAGGGTTAAGTGTTTTGCAAGAGGACACAATGGTAGAAAGTGGGGGGATTTGAACTGGCAACCTTGTGGTCATCGGGTTAACAGGCAAGCGCTTTACGCACGAGGCTACTACCACTTACTGCACAGGTGGCATCCTGTCATGACACCATGCTCGAATTCACTGAGCTCCTGAGAGCAACCCATTCATGCCTAGGTGCTTGATTTATACACCTGTGGCAATGGATATGACAAGAACACCTGAATTCAATGATTTGATTTGGAGGAGTGTCCCAATACTTCTGGCAATGTTGTGTAGCTCTTGCTGCATTTGAAATAAAACATGCACTCTCACACACGGATTCCAACGTGGACGGACACACTGAAGCCGCATTCGGAGTGAAAGGCTGTAACCATTTACTTTCAACTGCAATTTGTTGTCTTTACAAAACATCATTCAGCAAATCTGCATTGCCATAATAGGGACCACTGAGAAGATACAAAACAAAGGTACATTTTGTCATTATCAAAATAAACAACAAGCACACATTAAACCCATAGTATAGCACTTTCCAAAAATATTTTAGGTTACTAGCTACATTAGAAGTCTACCAGCATTCTGTCTACAAAATGGTATGAATCCATATCAATGTACGTTTCCTTTTTTTAACCATTAAAATATACTACTGATTCAATATACAAAGGCACAAGATACGAATAAACCTAAACTTCAGAGAAAGAGAAAGAGAGAGAGAGAGAGAGAGAGAGATCAGAGTAAACACCATTAAGACGTTGTCACAAAAGCGGACACTACAAGGCTCAAGTCAAATAACAAGTTACACTCACGTCGGTATAAGAAATGTACAAAATTCTCACTGTAAGGTGACTAATAATAATTATAATTATAATCATCATAATAATAAAGGATCAGGAAAAAAAAAAGCATCATGACCATCAAAACATCGATTTTCCGCTCTGTTGAAACATTGGACACAGAAGATTGAATAGTGTACATAAAAACCTTAGTTCCACACACACATCTGAAACAACATCCAACAAATAAAATCAACCCATGCTATATTGATTTTTGTTCAGATTTCTTTTGTATCGCAGAACATGCAGGTACCACAGAAAGGAGGCCGGGCCGAAAGGCAATATTGTGGTTGTGGGGAGGGGAAAAAAAAAAAAAAAAAAAAAAAAAAGCGTCCTCTCTCAAGACTCAAACTGTGGAACTTTGGGTTGACTGCAGTCAGAGAGGAAGTGGAGGTTTATCGCAGTACGTACACTGACTCAAAACATGAACGATGCCATCACGTGCCAATATCCCGTCTGGTGCTTTCTCTCTCTCAGTTCTTTACTTGGTAACTGGCTTTAGTGCAAAGCTGAATCGGGATTATTGATCAAGGTCTTGAGTGGGATTTTTACAAGGTCCTACAGCAGGTGGTCCACTCTGATCGCACTCCTGCTGATTATCAGTCAGACTGTTCATTGTCCTTTGCAATGATAATAATAATAATAATAATTATAATTATGCATTTTCAATAATATGCTATATGTATATGCAATAATAATAAAAATGCATTTTCACATTCTTCTGAAAATGAAGGGCGTCTTCTAAGAAAATCGGATATTGCACAATATTGCATACAGAAAAAAAAACAATCACATTGGAATGGAGCAGCTTTTGGCTAAATGATTGCCCTGTGCAATGCAAGGAGGAAAAAAAAAAATCTCACGCACGTTCTGGATCCAACGGCATGTTCCATAAAGCGATCAGATTGAGCAACAATCTGATTTTTATTTTTTTTTTTTTTAACCACCTCATATTTTGCTACGGAGTCACATTTTTCATTCGGCAACTAGCGTGGCACTACAAGTTAACGGGTAAAATTCTACAGTGAACTGTTGGGACGAACGCAGATATGGGAAAGGCTTTGAAAACACTGCCTTCCGTTTCTTCTTCTAAAACCTGTGCCATTATTATTTTTTTTGTCCCCACCACATAAATGCAAATGCTTACCCCAATAGTAAAATCTTAGGATTAAATTGAGGTTTATGGACATGAGGCACAGCTAACAAACTCTAGCAGCATGATATATATTTATACATATATATGTATATATACACAGCAGGAAAAACGAGGGGACAGATCAAACCATTAACCCCTTAAGCCCTAAAGAGCTGTGTGGGCCCACCCATCAGCTCGCCATGCTTTTAAACCACATAGCTTACATTAGCTTAGATTTCATAGTACTGAAGTCATTTATATGATTATGGAATTCCCAGGCCATTAGGATAACCCAGAATGCCTTTTGAGGCAATGCTGATGCCAAGAACTGACAATTCACATTTGTTTTGCATTTTGACATTTCACTTTCTCATCCATGAAGTGCAGCAGTGTATGCAAGACAGGTTCAAATTAGATCAGCAATTCATTTTCTACATCCACAGCTGCTTACAGTGATGAGCAAATGTTGCCTTAAGTGTATAATCAAGTAGTCTTTTAAAAGTTATTTTAGGCCAAACAATACATAAAAGGGAACATAACCTCATCTCTCTCAAAAAAAAAACATGGAGAATGAAAAAACATTACATACAGTTAATGTATTACAGTTAATGTATTACATTTTAATGCAGGTCATGTTGGATCCATCATTTTGGTCCGATCATCATAAAGTTATGACGATATATATCGCAACTGGCGTTTTCAAATAATGTCCAAAAGTCATGAGGTTTTAATCCTATTCTTTCCATATTTTACTGAAAGCCCTCGATCATATTCTATTTCTTACTGTAAAAGCCATAGGAGAGATTAAAATATACATTATGAGTAGCTACAAGTATCAACAAATTAAAAATGCTTTGAGCTAGTCTTTAAATAAACTTGTCACGTGTTTAATAACACTGCTATAAGAAAATGTTAACTCACGACAGCACCTCTATGGGAATTTCAATGTTATGTTCACATTAAGCCAATGGTGGTATACTTTTACTTTCCACACAGGGCTACTATAGGCTCTACTTTATATTTGGAGCATTTGTAACAGACATTCAGGCGAATATTCTTTACTTGAACCAAATTCCATGTTGTTACTTCAGTCACACTCCGAGAAAGGTGTGTCCGCGGCAGCACTTTCCTACTAAGATTCTTGGTTTGTGTAACATAACGCCAAATGGAACTGCCTACCAAGGCCGCGATGTCATCGGAAAGAGTCGGTGTGTGAAACTGGATAGAGAAAACACTACTGATGTTAATAATAGCAAGCTGGCAGGCAAACTATGAAATGTTATACTGCAAGCTAAAGACTCTGCATTCAGTTCACACCCTCTTTAAAGAAATACTGTGTCGTTTTTTAGCTATACATTTATTTTCAAAATTTGCATTGGCTATCCAAAGGGCTGCGTATAGCCTGCCCTTCTTAGAAATTCAAGGTAATTTCGATCATTTATCAGGGCAATTTTTCATAATCTATCACTGAAATTTTAGAATGAAACAGAAAAAGGAAAGCTTTGGGAACGTGGCTTAAATGAACAACCTTCATTTGAACATGAATTCTGCAGTTGTGGTGGTTTCATCTGTCGGCATTTTTCTTTGGGTCAGGCATGCGTACAAAGGATTAGAGCAACGCGACACAAAACCGTGATGCATCTCCATACTACAGTTTTAAGGTGGTATTTGGTAATATATTGAATACTACTGGAGATGCCTTTTGGCGATCTCCCAAGTTTAAAAACTTTTACTTCATATAACCTTTTACTTCACATACAAGCAATCTGTAAATATTCAGGAAGGCAAATAGCTTACTCTTGCGTACTCTTTCTGGTATAGCGCTGACATTTCTGCCTGGGGAATGAACTGGACCTGTTTACTTCCATACAGGGGGTCCTCGGGTTTCCGATGCTCAGTCCCATAACTAGTTTTGTTGCGTGTCCTGGAAGAATATGTAGTATACGCAGAATACACAGTAATGCGGTGTATGACTGAGGGAGTCCGCGTCCCCCAGTGCGCATACCTACACCATTCTGGACTGTTAAAAGTACAAGTGTTTTTACACCCATTTTTTTCTATTACTACAATACAGTGTACAAGTACAGTACATTTATGTCCTTTTGCTTTTTCTGTGGCTTAGTTGTTTTTATGCTCTAGATTATGATTCTACAGCTGTGTTCTACACCAAAATTCGGGTTACGCCACTGTCGTAACTCAGATTTACGTCACGGTCGGATCTGTGTCGTAACACGAGGAGCCCCTGTACGTATGCTGCTGTCGTTTTATATTATGAGCTAAAAGGAGTAGAAACGACTGTTTTATCAATTATTGGCTATGCTTGTTATTGAATTGATGGTAATTTCATTTTGCAGTTTATCTCTCACTGTTATATTAACCACTCCTGTTATTAACTGAAAATTAATATTTACGATTAACAGTAAGTCTGCAGTTTGGGGACTGTTTCTATTCCAACCCCCCCAAAAGCAATGCTCCAAGGCCTACTGTCATAATTGCCTTTAAATGTTAATGATTCACTGTTTTAAAAAGGAAACAGGATTAGCACCAGATTCCTTATAAGGAGTCTGCAGTTGCGTTACCCAATTGAGCTTAGTGGTGACCACTCAACATGTCACTCCCACATGGAATTCTGCTGCTGCAAAAGAATGCAGATTAAGTAGTAGCTTTTTTTGGTAACATTTCTAAGAAGCTCCATCAGAAATCCTTGTTTTAGGTTGTAGGCCAAGAAGAGCATTGTGCTACAGTTAAGGCGCTCCGCTGTGCAAGACTAAACAAACTTGCACTGAAGGAGCAGGCGAGAAGAGGAGGCAAGACCAAACACCCAGATGGGTTTGCTTAAACTTGCTCATTCACTCACAATCCAGTACGATCCAGTTCAACTGAATAAGGCTAAGGTGTCACCTCAGTAGGTGCTATTCGTCATCTCACAGCTTTTGCACTCAGTTTGATTCCTTTATCATGTGGCCTCCTAGAGGGTCATAGTATTATATATAGTCTGATAATACAACAGGGAAAGATACAGAGAAAAATAAAACTGCTGGAGTGATAAAAAAAAAAAAGGACGTCTTAAAATATTTCAAGTTTACTCTGAACTTCAGAACAAATGTCTTTTGAAAACGCTCGTATCCAAAGTAAAAGAAAAACATTCACATTTCTCTAAAGAGCGGTTCACGACTGATCATGAAGCTTGTAGAAAGTCTGCTATAGTGTCCAAAACAAGAGCTTTCCGAATTTTATTCCACGCAGACACGAGTTTTTAGTTTTTCTTGCTGCAATGATCCTGACTCAGGCCACAAACTGTAACTGTGTGCATACGAGTACAAATACACAAAAACAAAAGAAATGTTTAAAACCAAAAAAAAAATGAAAGGACCGTCCCCTCACTCGATTGTAATGGACACGAGTGCTTTCTTCTGCATTCGTCCCTCCTCTTCCTTTTCTCTCTCGCCTTCCTCAGACTCAGGTAGAGAGGTGACAACAGCGGCGTTCTTGGATTGATCCGCTGGTGTCCCCTCAGCCCCCACCTCGCCCCCGTGAGGTGCTCTGGAGCCCGGGTTGTGGGGCGGGTGAGTCGGTGGTTGAGGGTCATAGTTCATGGTGGAGGAGACCTGGGAGATGACAGGTGTTTGGACTGAGGAAGAGGAGGAGGAAGAAGTGGTGGCGCTGGCTGTAGCTTCAAAGGCCTGTTCGGTCATTTCGAAGTGGGCCAGACTCTCCTCCTCCTCTTGCATGTGGCTCAGGTAGTCTGGGAGGAGGAACTCACTGAAATTGAAGAGAAAGCAGCGGAGGTTAAAATCACTAATGGATGCCGTCTTCAACATTAAACAGCAAGAAACACTCCAGCCAAATCAGCTGCCCACTGGCTTCTTCTGACACAGTCAACAGCTCTTCTCTTTGTGTGAAGAACGTGCCGAAATGTTTGCCTGTGGTGAACGACTGCATGATAATACAGAGCAGGTAGGGTTCAAGTTAAAAATGGCTAGATCATTCTTTTAAATTGAGCACTTTAAAGACAAACAGCTTTGATACGTAACTATCAGTAGCCTTTCAATTTCTTTACACTGCAACACCAGTCACATTCTACTCCTCGTCTCATAAATCCTAATGTAAATCAAAAAACTGAAATAATCCACTATTTAAATGGACATTTGCTTTATAAAAGCATTTGCATGACTTCTTCTCTCAATCAGCCTTTCCATAAGCAGGTCCAAATTTTAATACGAGATCAATTTCATGGCCTTTGGCACAACTGCCAGAGTTTAAACAGAGGATCTGCTTTCGTATTAAAAGTAAAGTAGGAACTGTATGTATTAAAGTTGACCTACTGAGTATCATTCAGACTATCAGTGTCCTGAATATGGACACATATAATACACATATTATAAACGTATATGCATCAAAGGGCTACAAAGTGGGCTGGGAGGAACTAAGAGGCAGGAAATGCTCTTTAGGTAAAAAATAGTCCAGTAAAAGGCATCAGGAATGGTCCAGAAAGTCCACTATTAAAATAATACTTTATCTTTACCTGCAGCGTATGGTTTATTATCACAGACAATTTTGTCATGTCTCCATGTACTCCGGTAATAGAACAGAAAAAAACAGTTCAACACACATTTATAACAGAAGTCAATGGGCAGGTACTGAAGCAACTTTTCTAAAACTAGAGAAAGGCACTGAAATTATTACGTGACCGTATGATGCGGATGTGACAGGTGGACATTAGCCTGAAAAACACAGCAATATTCCTTTAAGGGTTATAAGACTCCGAGATCCTCTCTTCTACTGTGAGCCTGGGGAACACCTGGTTTCTGCAGGGATTGGATCGCAGGGAGACGTGGGGCAGACAGCGGCTGGTTCTCGTTATTGCAACAGAGAAACATGGATCAGAACACACAATGCAGCCACGTTCTCTGCCTGCCAGCGATCTCTCATTTTTTCTTTCCTTCTCTCTCACCCTCTCTCTCTCTGTCTGCCTGTGCTTTTGAGAGTGTGCCAAAGCATTGCCTCACTCTTGCAAGCCTGGTCAGCTCAGATGCTGTTTATTTGGGTTGAGTGTTTATTTGGGTGGAGGGAAAAAGAGTGAGTTAGGTGAGGTAAGAATGGGCACATACATCGATCAGCCATAACATCAATGCCTAATAGTGCGTAGGTCTCTCTTGGGCCACCTAAACAGCTCTGACGCGTCCAGACATGAACTCTGAAGATGACTCTGACAACAGATTGGCAACAGGTTCTTTAAGTCCTGTAAGTTATGAGGAAGGACCTCCATGGATAGAACTAGCTGGTCCAGCACATCTCACAGATGCTCGATCAAACTGAGATCTGGGGATTAGGGAAGCCAAGTCAACACCCTGAACTCTTCATCATGTTCTTCAAAACATTCCTGAACAGTTTGGCAGGATGCATTATGGTCTGTAACAATGTTTTGGTCTATATGGTCTATATCATAGGCACTTCAACATGAATACCAGGACCCATGGTTTCCCAGCAGAACAATGCTCAGAGCATCAAACTCCCTCCACCTGCTTGCCTTGCTCCCATCTCTTCCATTTTTAATGGATAAGTTTTGATGCTTCCGTGCCCATTGTAGGTGCTTTTATTGATGGTCAAGGTTAGCAAGGTTAGGTCCTCTGGCCAGTGTGAGTCTATGCAGCTCGATACATAGCAAGCTATGATGCCCTGTGTTTTGACACCTTTCTATTATAGCCAGTAAGAGTGGGCATTATAAAAAACTCACAATACAATTAATATTTCTGACAGTTTTGGTGCAATTAACTTTTTTTCCTGAAATAGTAACCTCCAAGAAAACAGTAAGCCTATATTTGGCTTGTTTTACTATACACACTATACTTAATAGCCATAAATAATAAATAGCCATATGTAACAACCGAAGTACACATCAGATATTTTATTGTGAAAAATTGCAAAAACTGAATTGAAAAACCAATAGGTGCATCTGTCATTACTGCTTTCATTTTTCAATTAAAAAAAAAAATTGTTTACAAATACTGATTTAACGGCAAACCAAAGTACTACTCTTGGGATATAAGCGGTTTTAAAATTAGAGGACAGGTCCTTCCATAAACAAGCCGTAATTGTGCTTGTAACTTCAATTTGCTTTTACGGCCATACAGCCTTATGAAAATGCAAATTAAAGTGAGGTCTGGGCATGTGTCTGAAACCTGTTTCCCTGTCCCAGCTGGTTAATGACCACCGTCCCTGCTGGTTAATGGCTGTAATCGCAAGCAGATTTGGCTTCGAACACATCTTTCGTTATAGGGTGAGAAAACGGGTCACTAATGTTTCCTACAATAGTGCCGAGGTACACTTTGCTATGTAAGTCTCTTCAAGCCTAAACCATTTCCAAACAACAGAAATTCTTCCTAGTCATTACCAATCTCCCCCTCTTTGGTCTGCAGTTCTCCAGAGCAACACAATAAAGCCAACTGTTAATGCTGTCTTTGATGCGGCCAAATTCATGCCTCAGACAATTTGGCGATTTTTTTGTGGAATACTGGAAATAAGATACTTCTCCTAAATACTGCAAAGCCTACTACTAATTACCAGCCATAACCTTCCCAGCAGTTGGAATTACAGTAGCTCTTCTATGGAATCAGACCACCAGTGCATCCATGTCCATCATTGAGCCCTGGGGACCCATAGTTCTGTCACTGGTTGTATTTTGGTAGGCACTAATCACTGCATACCAGACATAAAACACAAGACCGTTTTGGAGATGTTCCGGTCATCTAGCCATTACAATGTGGCCCTTGTAAAACCACTCCGATCCAAAAACCTGCTCATTTTTCCTGCTTCCTAAACATCAACTCCAAGAACTGACCATTCACTTCGTGCCTAATGTATGCCACCTCCTGACAGGTTCCATTGTAATGAGATAATCAAAGATTGTGGCTGATCGGTGTATGGGTAGAACGTTCATCCAATGGAAACAGATTGACAGTCCACAAGTAAATCATCATACTAGTTGAACACCAAGTGTTGCTGTCACCTGTGATCTTTGTTAAGACCTCCAAAAAAGAATTCAGAGAATGGAATGAGTATCCTCAAGTTTATTTTTAGCCATAACCTTCACTCCAGAATAAATTCCCCCAGTGACCAGGAATAGACTTTCCCTGCAAAAAATAACTCTTCTCAACACAACGATGCCTTTCCCAGTAAAGCGCATACTTCGCAAGCATTTATAACCCCAAACTGGAAATAAAACCCACTGTTCCATTATTTCACTTTTTATAAATATATATTTAGACACAGGGAATTGGCTTCCTGAAGAACACGCAGACGGCTATCAAGTGATGGAAGGCCTACGTGATGTTTTGGGACATGAATCGCATTAGGAACATGTGTGAGCATGAGTTCCTATGGGCGAGTATGCCTATTAAGCTATCGAACAGTTCTGTGAGTCAGTCAATAAAATACAAAAACGACTGCACTGTTTCATGTGGGCCAGAATCTGCCAATAAATCGCAAAATAATAATAATAAAGATCAGCAGCAAGTGTAGATCAAGTCAGGGATGGTAATAAGGGCAAAGAAAATTCTCATGATAAACAGTATAACTACAAAGTTCAAAAAGAAAATTGTGCTAAAATGGCCTATGACCACTTTAACCATGAAGAACACAAACAGCTCAGTGAAATTCAAGAGCCATTTAAGATCCATTTAATGATCGTTTCTATTGTGTAATATGAATTTACACCATTATTCAAACGTTTGGAATTATTGTATTCAATGTTTTAAAAGCTATTTGCTTCCAAGTACTATAAAACATGCTTGAATGATCTACAAAAGGGCTGGTAAGCTAAGAACTTGTGAATTCCAGGTTTCAATTCATTTTAAGAAACACCCAACATCTTTCATTACACTGAGGATTATTTTCTAATAAAATTCGTGTCAAAAGTGACAGTTCACTGTATAGAAAACTACTGTAAAATATATTTTTTACAGAATACTTAAGATATTGACTAACGTATTTTGTAAACTTTTAGATTACAATACCAAAATGACAATTAAGCTATTCCAAACTTTTGAACAGGAGCGTAATTTCCATATCCCGCCTTGGTCACTGCCATCTGAAACCTGGGTGACTATCTAAGCCTGCATTGGTGTTCCTGTTCGCACAGAGAGTCATTTCTAATGCCGTTCAGCTCCTCCTCACCTGGTCTGGAAGTAGTTTGCTAGCTCTGACGCCTCATGGTTCAGACTCCTCAGGTGTACGATTAAATTGCCGGAGTTGGTAAACATGGCGCCGCATGTTTTGCACTCGTAAATCCGAGGCTTGCGGATGATGTGGCGGGACACCCTCATATGGTGCTTATATTCACCGAAGGAAGTGAATGTGGCGCTACAGATCTGGCACCGGAAACAGCGTTTACCTTCATGCTTCAGCCGGTGCATCTTTAGGGAGTAGGCTCGCGTAAACTTTTTCCCACAGCGGTCGCACTGGAATGGCTTAATGCCTGCCGAGGAAATGGGTCAGCAGTCACACAGAAGTCAACATGAAAGGCAATTTTGCTTTAAACACTTTTTGTACAAAGCCAACTTTGCTACCAAATTTTGCATAGAATATCTCTAGCAAAGAGCACCACAGCACCAGCAAAAATAGTACTACTTTTTGGGGGAAATGCTCTGCACCAACAAACACGCATGGCTGAGGGCGGTTCATAAGGTTGGTAAGCTTAGCCAATGTTAGAGTAAAGCTCTGTATATTGCTCCTATTTTGTACCAAACCAACATTTCTACCACCCTCATGCATATACAGATAGGAACGGCATAAAATTCCAGTGTAAAATATAAAAAATGTCTGGATGTTACTAAAACATAATAAAAGCCAAGGTCTTAATTTTAAAAGACACTTGATTGACATGCTTCAGTTTAACAGTTCCAGACTGCTATGCACGGTATACTGTTTTGCATTTTTTTTTTTTCTCTTTAGTCCTGTCTTCACGTTAATCTTGTGGTGTTCTGTTTTTTTCTCTTTATGCTGCACCATGGTTCTATAGGAAAGTTGTTTCCCTTCACTGTGCACTATGTACTTGGTATATGGTTGCAATGACATACACCTATTTGACTTGACTTGAAGTCAAAGAAGCAGAAACTGTAGTGTGAGCTCAGAGAAAACTTTGTTTGACAATGTCTTTTTCATTTTACTGCTAGATGTGTGTCCAGGGAACACTGACATGGTAAACTGACATTGACAAAAAAAATGAACAGCCGCATGCGCAAGTGGCTGCTGTAACTTTTATAGTAGGTTAGTTTTGGCTCAGGTACTCGCCAGATGTCTTAATCAGACAGACCTGTAACGCTTATGCAAGCTTCACTCAAGATAAGGACTGGCATGTTTACATCAGCCATTTAGCAGACATTGGAAAGTTATTAATAAGACATACATGCTCTGTGTAGGACATACACAGGACAATACTATTGTGTATAGAAATGTACAGATTTATGGGGATTTAACGATCTTTTCAAAAGCTGTCTGGACAAAATAGGCCAAGACAATAAGTTGTGGGGACATGGTTCCACTGTCCCCAACATTAATGACACTTATGGTTATGAAGAACAGAGGCCAGCAGAGAGTGAAGCCAAATCATTTCTAACTTCCAGCTGTAAGCTGAAAGTCTGTGGAGGATGAATTGTGCTCTGGTGCTCTGAAATGCTGCCCGTGTAAATGCAGAGGCTCCCTCACCGGAGTGAATGAGCATGTGCTGCTTGAGGTTCTGGATTCGAGTGAAGCGGACCCCGCATGTGGGACACTGGAATGGACGTTCGGGCCCGTTGAGACTGGGCCGTGCAGAAGGGCTGATGTACAGATGATATGGGTACTGGACATTTTCCAACCTAGAGGAGAGAAAATGAGAGATGTTATGGAAATATCACTTGTAACGTCCTCATTTGATCTGGACAACACTATCTGTGTTCATGCACATAAACAGGAGCGATATATTTCTGCTGCCTAACCTGGGTACTCAAAAACCCTCAGACACAGAGTTATCAGAATATCTTCATTCTGAAAGCCACAAAATGACTTTAAACTGACTATTTGAGTTATATATGACCATGATTTGAAATCTACAAAGCGATCTGCTTAAATGGCTGTGAACTGCCAACTTAGCAGATCCTCTTGACTTGTTTTCATACCAAAACTTCTCTCAAAGCTCCATGAAGATCTGTCCAGAAAGGTTTCAGGATAACATATAACAGGTTTAGTCAGGCATATCAAGTTGTCATATAAAACTATAAACTCCTCTCCAGAGATGGACAGCTGCGTCTTTTTCGTCTGCTTTTGTTTTGCATCATGACACTTCACTTTTCTTCCAGGATTCCAACAAAATTCAAGATCCAAGAACTTTCCAGAAAGCCTGCCAACCAGCTTCTGGCCGCTTGGCAAGGAGTCACTGTCCTAATAGCCACGACAATACCGGGTAAGCTTCCACCGCTTATAAACAAGTAAATGATGAAAGATGGAGACCGGGAGGGTGAAAAATAATGTTCCGCCTCAGAGGGCCTTTTAGCAAAATTGTAAAAGTGAGACATCGTAAAAGGAGTAGGCGCGTGGAGAGGAGCCTACCTTTCGTCCTCCTCCATGTGGCCGGTGGTGTTTGGAGTGCCCTGGATGGACTGAAGGCCCTCAGTCACCCCCTCGTCCATTGAGCCTAGAGTACAAAAAGACATTTGTTCTAATTTCCTCACAGACAAAACTCAAGGAATACCAAAAACCAACATAAAATTATCTTACCAACATCTAGGTAACTTAATAGGACTTTTTTGACTATTCACTCTATTATTTTGGCTATTTCACTCTGTGAACTGCATAACAAAAGTGGCTGCATGACCTGGGTATTAAAAACACATGCAAGAGTAGGCATTCTTACACACTATATCAGGGGTGCATTCATGGGAATTGTGGTTTGATGTTGATAACTGATACTCTTCATATAATTATCTAAGATTAACAATTTGGGACTAAGTCTATCTAGAATAGCATTACAGAAAATATGACTTTTGATTCAGTAAAATGAACAAAACGGAAGATATTGTATCATAGTAGTCCAGCTTAGAAGTCCAGCCCATTTAAAAATTAACATATATAGTCCTGTTGATCTGTCTGTCACATGATTTTTAAAGAAATATCTGATGATACTGATATGACTGATATTATTGTGCATCTCATTTATAAAAATGACAAGATGACTTGACCGAACATATGCAAATCATTATTAAAATAAATATAAAATTAGAAAAAATCATAGTAGCTGACTAGTTGATTGAACAGGCTCACTATTAAACAGTGCACACCTATTGATGAAGACTGAGGGCTGATGAGCAAATCCTCCTGAGCGTGTTCACTGCCTGGAACAGTCTGCTGGTCGCTCACGGAGCTGTGGGAGGCGCTGACTGGCTGCGAAGCCTCTTCGTGCACCTCCTCGTCGCTCAGTCTTTCCACCTTTACCTGCACGTCCTCTTCTTCCTCCTCCACCACTGCTGCCCCACCTACACTCATCCCTCGAGGACCCTCGCAGGAGAGGTACTCCACCAGTGCCCGACCACCTGGGTCCTGCCCAGATGCACTGCCAGACTCCAGCAGCCCCTCAGGCAACTTGGCCTTCTCGGGGGCAAAACGGCGATCCACGCCGAAGGGGTAGGTCCAGGAGAAGGCCAGGGAAGGCTCCAGGGCCTGTGCAGAACTCTCGGGGAATGAGGATGAGGAAGGCGAAGGGTTAGGGACTTGCGGAGAAGAAGAAGAGGCTGGCTGCGGGCTCGCAAAACCTTTGCGTTTGCGGCGTGACTCGCGGCACACAGGTATAGGTCGCTCAGCCACGCTACAATCTGAGGACACTGGGGAAGGTGAGAGGGCGTCCAAAGTTGAGAGGGCGCAGCCTGTGGTACCTTCAGGGGCCTCCTGCGGCCGGTGGAGAGTTGCAGCTGCTGCACTGCCAGCGACCCCGGCAGCTGAAGAAGAGTTCCACAGAATGCTAGACTTCATAAATTCTGAGCAGGTATTGGCCACAGCAAACATCTGCATATAGCTGGCAGCAGCCAGCACATCAATGATGTTCTCTGTGCTGATGGAGAGTGTGGAGGTGTAGGCATACTCCAGCAGAGGAGCGAAGCCCGCAACCGTCACATGGTGAAGGTCCAGCACAGGCTTGTCGTCCTCAGCCCCGGTGTCCTCATCGCTGAGCTTACTCGAAAGCTTGGCCTTCAGGAAGTCGCTGCAGCAGGCCAGCACCACCTTGTGGGCGGAGAAGAGCTGGCCCTGGACGCGGATGGTGACGTCACAGAAATGGCCTTCGCCACGCAGGGCATTGAGCTTGTCCAGCAGCTCCTGGCTGTGACTAGGTGAGTTGTGAGTGAAGGTCTTTACTCCCATCCTCTCTGCTGATGAAGGATGGATTTCCTGTTGGGGGAGGCAATGTTAATAGGGCATTACTTTACAAACATGGCTTTTTTTTTACTTTAACTTCAAATATAATTCAGCAGAAAAACAAAAATGTGCAAAACAGGAAATACAAATATAAATAAAAATTGTTTAAACATGATTTAAAAATGAAATAATAAATAAATAAGAAACAAGATTAGTGAACTTCCATGTCCTGCTGAAAGCAACTATGAACCAACTTTCATTATATAAAAAAATAGATTGTGACCAGTCAAACGTTTTAGAACACCCCAATGTTTCAAGCTTTATTTAATTGAATTTCAAACAGTTCAGGTCCAATAAATAGCATGAAATGGTACAAAGGACAGTGCTGAACTGCGAGAGGTTTAAAACTTGTAAGGATACCCAGAAGCAGGAA
>JBBPCW010000084.1:8073119-8086157 GCA_037974425.1 Phenacogrammus interruptus | reverse complement strand
AAATGCAGAGGTTGAATTTCGTGCTGTTCACACTGTGTGCTGTGGTGTGTTCACGTATGACAAATGGTCACTTTCTTTCTTTCAAGTACTTTGACAGTAAAATTGTTGCATCGTGTTACCCAGAGCACATCTACAGAGTAAAACATGTTTCATACTACAAAACTGACACGGCACTGTACCATTTTCAATTAAATATAGGGTCCACATGACTTGTAATTAATTGCATTCTGTTTTTATTTACATTATACACTGCATGTCAGCCATTACTAATAATAATCTGCACTTAAAAAAATAATATCAATTGACGCATATCTGTCTATATAAACTGCATGCTTCTTTCTTTCTATGACAAGAATAATGCAAATACCTTGCTCAAGGGTACCTCAGTGGTGCCACTGGCAGTCCTGGGATTTGAAGCCATGGTGCTGTATAAGACTGCACCCCTGGTGCTGACTTTTACCAGAGTAAAAAGTCTTCTACAGCACCAGAGTAAAATGTCAGTGGTGCCAGTGGTGCCTGAGATTTGAACGTTCTGATCGCAGGAGCTGATCCCTAACCACTAAGCCACCAGCTGCCCACAAAAGGCATGTCAGAAGCAGGAAAAGTGTGCCTCAGTGGTGCTACTGACAATCCTGGGATTCGATCCTGCAACCTTCTGACCGCAGGGGCAACTTCCTAACTACAAGGTCACCGGGTGCTCCATTATGATTGCTATAGCAGATAAAAGTGGATTGCAAAACATTACCATGAAGGTAACCTGAGAGCCACTGAGCTGGCCTGTTGTGAGAAAGCTGAAGGGGCGTGTCTCTCCCCACGAGTTGCTTTTGTTTATGTGCTCGTGGGAGCATGCTCACGTTCGAATCTGTCAAAAGATAGTCACACCATAGAGTCATACCATCTGTGTGAACATCTGCTACACCTGATGCTGTGGAAGTTCAGACAGTTATGATGCGATGCTGTTGCTGTAGTTAGGATTAAGAGAGACGTGGACGAAATTAACAGCAAACTTTTAATGTATTGTGCATTCTCGCCAAATAATAAGCCTGCTACATGCTCATATATGATCAAAAACTCTTCCACACACCGGTGGAAGGACTGATTCGCTCACTTTCACGAGGATGAAGAAAAAAACGTCCTCAAATTCTATTTTGGTGCTAACTCAACTAGCTATCAGGCTAACTCACTAGCTTGTTATGTGACAACAACTGTCAAAAAGAAGCTCAGTTTGGTCTCAAACACAAACACATTAAAAAATAAGGTATATTACCCTTATCTGTGTTACTCACCAACTGTATTCAGGCGGATAAATCGGGAGGTTTGGTGGACATGAAGCTAGCCAGCTGTCCGAGTTAGCCAGAGCTAGCTAGCCTTAGCATCTGCACGACCTTTCTTTTTCTCTCCCTTTCTCTCCAAAGATACCTTCACATACCGGTCCGGTGTGTGTCTCGGTCGGGCTGAGTGTCAAAATCTCCCATCAACAGAGTGACCCGACCTCAAAAAAAACACAGAAAGTATTTCAAAATCTCGCCCTGTTACATGTTTCTGTTTGGGCCGGAGACTCTGTCCCAGCATGCCGTTCGAGTGGTGGCGTTTTCTCATTACACCTATACTGAACACCCCCCCCCTTCTTAACACTGTATACATACAAACATACATACATACATACAGTATGTGGACAGAAGTATTGGGACGCCTGACCATTACACCAACAAGAACTTTAATGACATTACATTCAAATACATAGACGTGTATGTATGGGGTTGAACATATAGAGTTGGTCCCCCCTTTGCATTTATGAGGTCATACACTAATTTTGGATGAAAAGGCCTGGCTAGCAATCTTCTCAAAGGTGTTGGATGGGTATGAGGTCAGGGCTCTGTGTGGGCTGGTCAAGTTCTTCCAACCATGAACTCATCCAACCACAGAACTCATCCAACCATGTCTTTATGGGGCTTATGCACAATGTCTATATTGGCACAGTCATGCTAGGATAGAAATGGGCCTTCCATAAAGAGCATTAAGACTCCCTTGCACTGGAAAATTTGTTGTGGAAGTATCCCAATATGTTTGTCCATGTACTGGGTATCCATTAATAAAGGTCTATCTTATTTGGTTTATTCTGTTCCATTCCAGTCATTCACCCTTTGCTCCTAATTATATTTTTCATCCTGTTTAGTTTCATTCTGTTTTGTTGGTTTTGCACCTGGATGGCCTTCATGATAGATGCTGGATGCTCTCCAATTCTACAGGTTCATGGAAAAATCAAACGTGCTGGTTGGTGTCTCAAGCTTTTTTTTTTGGACATGTAGCACTGGGCTTATGAGGTTCCTATAGAGTAATGTAGCAGAGTGTGGTTAAATGTGTAAATTTTTTGTGTGAGGAGAAAAATGTATTTCTTTGATTTATGGCAAAAATGTATTTAAGGATATTTTGAACTTGTTTTTCACTGTCTGATGCACAAAGATTTTCCTTCTACCACACTTTTTCTTGTGTTTAGGATACGTTGATTGCAAGGATGTTCTGATACATCAGATCTACTTTACTGTTCTTCAATTAAATAGGTGTTGCACAAAAACAAAACCACACAATTCAGTCGAGACACATTTTAATGAATGATTTCATTTCATAACAGCTATGGAGGACAGACAGCAGCAACAAGAAACAAAACACAATTAGGTGTCTTAAAGTAGAAAAAAACCCAAAATAAATAGCTTAAAAAGGAAGCTATAACAATAGCATCATACAGACCTTCACTGAAGGGATAGAATGCTTTAGTTTCAGATCTACATAATTTCAGAATGCTTCTGCTTTCATTCAAAAGGAATGCAAATCATTAGAATGACGTGTTTTTCAGTTTGTTTTAATGTTTATGGTTCGGGGTTTATACAAATATTTCAATTTATCGTCTCTCGTTGACTCTACTGTGCATCTATTACTCTATTTTCATCTCACAATTTGGAAATGACTCTTAACTGATACTGCCTTGCTAAGCAAGGTGGTCATCCAGTCTGCTCTACTCTATTAGACTAGAGTTAGAAGAGTTTCTAAAGGGTATCTTATGTTTTGTTACTATCCTCAGGAATAGTAGATTAAATATTATTTTTTGAACCATTCCAGGGCATTTAAATATGAAGACTGTTGTGGTATTTTTGCCTTTATGGAACGCATACAGTGACCACTAAAGCTTTAAAAAGAAGAAACCTAAATCTCAATGTATTTTTCACAGGAACAACTTTTTTTTTGCAATAGTCCACTGGACACTCTTCTATCCATGCAGATAAATAAGCGCTACTGAGGTTACATTTAGTTGGAGATCATTTATTCCTACAATCCCTGGTATTGATTTTTTACATAATCCCTTGCAAGTAACATCTACCAGTGGCTGTTGAAGGACCCAGGAAAAAGCCAGTTTTGGATCATGGTCATATCTAGATGCTGTCGCTCATAAACATTGTGAGAACGTGGTTATAGTAAAAAGCAGTGTCGATCGTCCAGAGGGGGCGTATTCACTGCCATTCTTCATGTACTAAAAAGCATCTCAACAATCAAAAGCACATTTCAGAAGCTGATACTAAATGCCCTCACTGTATCCAATAGCTCTCACATTGCATACCTTCGTGACTAAGTACTGCACTTCCAAAAACAAATGTTCCAGTGTTGAAATATGTAAAATCTTTCAAAAGTTCTCCAAGTATAATATTAACCAGCATTAAATTATGACAATCGGTAACAGTTAACAAAATGTATAGCTATAGAATACAAACTGGCAAATAAATTAAATGTGCGAAGTAAATCCGATAATAAGAGTATGCGTGAAATATATCAGCTAAAAAGGCAGTCGCATGCAGACGTTTCTAAAGAGATAGACAGGCCAGCTTGTGAAGCTGTCGTGTTTATGTCTCAGGTAGCTCTTACAATTTTCTCAGTTACGTTTTCACTCTGGTGTGGGACGAAATGCACTGTAATATGGAGGTATTTCACCAGCTGTATTTGAACAGAGCTTCAGCAGGTTTGTGCAAAGGTAATATTCCTTTGTGGTAGAGAATCCTATAACGATAGGTTAAAAAAAAAAACAGGTTACAAAGCATTACGATATTTTCGAAGGATTGAGGTAGATCTCAACGGGGTTGGATAGTGGTTGGACGATTTGAAAGGAAAATTTGGCAATAACAATGTACGTTTTGTCACAGAGATAAAAGAAGAAAAACCTCATACCAAATGCCCTGGTTAAGCTTGACAAGTGATTTCTGCACCCGTGTTGAATGTTAGTTTCCTTGCTTACCTCTGAAGCATGGTCACTTTGCTATTCAAAAGGGAGGGGCATATTTTGGGTGCTAATAGCCCTCTCGTTCCCTACCTACGCTATGGATCACACCTCTGTCAACACCTACCCCTGTTGTTGGAAACAGGGCATACTTCGTTTTAGCAGTCTTGGTAAAAACACTCCCCTGAAACGGCCTCTGGCCTCTTATCCGGGTTGCACTTTTCGGGTTCCACAGCTTTGCCGGTGTAGTCTATGCAGAGCACGCTTCGGCGGCGCTCTCCAGGACCACAAGTCCGAGAGCAGGCTGACCACGGCCCCATCTGCCACACGGGGCAGGGCAGATCCCCACAGGGCCGGATGTCGGTTGGCCGCAGGTCTACGTCGCAAGAGTAGGATGGGGAGCCTGCCCTGTCCTGACACTCGACGCTTCTCCTGGACCAGCCGGCACCACAGCTTTTGGAACACTCAGACCATTCACCCAGAACCCATTCAGCTCCCCCGAAAGGCAGGATTACATGAGGGGAGAGGCCACTTTCCATGCCGGTTTTGCTGAAGGGCACATCCTTGCGCAGGAAGAAGTTGTATTTGACCCTAGGTGGCGAGCTGTCCCCGGCTGTGGAAAGGAGCTGGATGGTGATGGTCTGCTTGAGCTCCTGGAAGCTGAGGAGCCGTTCCAGCGTTGTGGATGAACCGCTGTACCGAAGGACGGCGCCACACACCGGGATGTCCTGTTCAGCGGTAGACACCGAGAAGTTCCCATTCAGGATGTAGGATCCGTCTTCAGCCTTCACTGCCAGGTAGTTGCCATCGTGTTTGATTCCACGGTGGCTACGCTGCTTAACGTCAATATTGGTGGCCCCAGCAGGAATAGTAACAATGTCATTGTAGCCAAAGCTGTGGAAAAATAATGACATCTTTAAGCATCTACATTTATAGCATTTAGCAGATGCTTTTATCCAAAGCGACTCCCATTCCCTAACTACAGGGGACAGTCTCCCTGGGGTTAAAGGTCTTGCCCAGGAACCCAGTGGTGGTTTGGTGAAGGTAGGATTCAAACCCATGACCTCTTGGTCCAAAGTGAAGTATCCTACCCACTAGGCCACCACCACCCCATCTAGTTACTGTGACAGAACTTGAAGTTTATCTTACCATTTTTTCCTTTTCTCACTTACTTAGCTTTGTTCAAAGAGCCGCTTATTTTTCTGCAGTCTGTCCCGTCTCCTCCACAGACACCACACTTGTCCAGCCTCAGGCTGGAGCCTATGACTTGGTCACAGCCAGCCTTTATACACTGACCCTGGACACAGATGGAGGTGGTGTCTGGACCACAGGTTGTACCATCCACAACCTGGTCGAACACACAAAAGGGCAAAGACTTATGATACAGAAAAACAAGAGACAATGTGCCTTGAAAGATACCTTATGTAAGATTAAAGTTAAATCAGCTATGTATATGTGTAATGGGGTAAAACCATTAGAGTAATGATAAAATACCAATTACTATTAGTGATATCAGTCGCAGAAAAGTGCACTAAGGAGCTTAAGGCAGTAGGTTATGCGGTTAAGGGCTTAAATTTTACCTTTTACTACAGAGAAAAAAAGAGGTTAGTGGCAAGGCATAGATTTCAGGACTATGGAAATAAAGTGATCTGCTGAGAGATACAGATGTAAAGATCATGGCAGATGCAGAGAGATAAAAGAGGAAAATATTTTTCAATGTAATTGTTGAAATGAAGAATACCAAAACACTTGCATAGGAAACATTAGCAGTGGATGATCACCTTGGCTTCAAAAACTTTAAATTCATTGCTGTTTTTCGCTCTGCAAAACAGTTTGCACCGGTCCCTGGGGGAAACCCCTGCATACTTCGGGATCCACTGTTTTATGTTCCCGTTCATGTCCAAGTAACGGTCACTGTTGTATTTTTCACATTGTTCCTCTCTGAAGCTCTTACCTGCAGAATGGACAACAGTCGGCAGATAAACAATGCACCTTCAACACCTATAACTGAGAACACAATGACAACTTTGACCTGAACCGACACTCTTGCCACATGAATCATGTGACCTGTGCCTCCTAAATTATAAATATAACTGGTTACCACTGTCTCCAGGGCAGGTCTGGATGCTGCAGGACTGGTATTTGACCCTCTGGCCTATGCAGTAGGATCCGCCATTTTGTGGCACTGGGTCCGTGCACTCGCGTTGGGAAAACTCGACTCCACCACCACAGGTTCGAGAGCATGGGCCCCAGGAGCCCCAAGCACCCCATCCTCCATCCACTGGAAGCTAAGATACAAGAAAAACCCACAGATAAATAATGTGTCAATGACACTCCTTCTCTGAAGCAAGTATCAAGGGAATCAAGTGCCGGGTGACTGGAACACGCTTTGTGCTTCTCTCTTAATCTCTCTTAAAACACCAGGTTGGGTTATTCATCTATTAGATGTTTTCCACAGTCGCAACAGTGGCTCGATGCCAGCAGTGCAGGGTTCAAAGCTTCTGGCTGGCACTTCATGACCTCTGGTCTAAGCAGGCATTTGAAGGCCACGCAGACGTTGCCAGCTCTCTATGCATGGTGCTCCCAGCATGTGTAGAAATACCACATTTCATTTATTCCTTCTTTTATGAGTTGGCAAAGAGATTCCTGCTCACAGCCAGGCTGTCTGGCATCACAGGCTGGCTTTTCTAACGGGCCAGAACTAAATATAATCATACTCTTTTAGGAGGCTTTACTGAATACAATGTGACTACTTCTTAAATGGAAGCTCCAAAAATAATTCAACTTTTTAAAGACTCCCTGCAAATGAACACCAAGTCTTCTTCTCTTTCTCTTTTGTGCCTTTTCTCCCCTCTCTCTCTCTCTTTTTCTCTCTCTCTTCATCTCTCTCTCTCTCTCTCTCTCTCTCTCTCTCTCTCTCTCTCTGTCTCTGACCAGCTGTAGAAGAAGCAGCCAGTCTGGCATTTAGGGAAGGCATTTGAAACAGATTGATTATTTTAAGCACCTCTGAAAGGGGGCCCATCAGGGTCCAAGAGGTGCTGGTTAGATTTCAAAAGGTGGGGAAAAAATGGACAATCTGACAGTCAGGCGGACTCATCCAGACACCTAAACAATGTGCTGAGAAGAATGTGTCCGCCAGAGCAAAGAGTGATCTTGAGTGGACAAAGAAAGCTAAAGGTTGGGAGCGGCTGAGAAAGACACTTTAAAAAAGTTGCCAGCATGAGCTACTATTATGGAAGCCAGACCTAAGAGAGTGGTAAACAAAAATAGGCCATAGGCACAACAGGGGGAGAGGAAATATTGTTTTTTAAAGACGTCATCACTATAAATCTGCCGAGAGGTATTTACTGCAATTTTTGTTCTTTCCCAGCACGTTTACATCCTGATGGGGAAACATTCAAATTCTTTAAATTGCTCTGTCATGCCGCTTACATGCACGTACCTCCTCTTGCCTCGCCTCCTCCAGCGTGCTCAACACACACATGCCTCTATGGCAAGTCTTGTGTTCCCCGCAGGGTGTGCCGTCAGCCCAAGGAAGGCTTCCGTTTCGGGTGATGCATTGCAGCTTTTCCTCCTCGCGGCACCACAGCTGGACACAGGCTTGGTCCTCTGGGGCGTTGGGGCAGTGAGTGAACTCCTCGCCGAATGCCTGCTGGCACTGCCGGTCCCGACCATACGTGTGGCCCGGAGGTTCGGCCTGTAACGGGATGGTCTGCTCGGGAGCGTCCAGCAAACAGTCACCTTATGGGAAATACATAACATACACATAAGGAACCAAGGACATTTCAGGACTTCAGTAGCAATTCTCCACTTCGTTTCACTCAAAGTTGTTATTAACTAACATATTACATTTACATTTACAGCATTTATCAGACACTTTCATCCAAAGTGACTTCCATTCTCTAACTACAGGGGACAGTCTCCCTGGAGCAACTTGGGGTTAAGGTTCTTGCTCCGGAAGTCAGTGGTGAAGGTAGGATTCGAACCCATGACTTCTTGGTCCGGGGGCAAGTATCCTACCCACTTGGCCACCAATACCCCATAGTATAACGGATGATTATAAGCCTGTTGTCAATATGGGAGTTAGACAGAGACGTGCATAGAAAGAGAGCAAAAAAGGTTAGTTCATTGTTGACTTGCACACACTGTACTACACGCGTCAAGAAAGATTCCTGCCCATGTAATTACAGGTAGCTGGCTTCAGCTGCTCATTTCCTTACAGCAACTGTTACTGACAGATACTGATGCTGCTGACATTTGAGTTTGCAGCAGCCTCTTATTTTCGGTAAACAGGTGTGCACATCTGTAGCTTGAGGGAACGATTTTCATTGCAGAGAGATTTCACTGGCCAAACACATTTACACACCCCCACCACACACACACACACACGCACACACACACGCACACGCACACACACTCATGTGCGTAAGTCAGAATAGTCGCCCATCTGGAGATTTCCATTATGCAACCTATTATACTGCAGCACCAGTCAAATCCACTTCAGCTCAAAGATCTGAATCCACAGCACACAAAATTACCACGTCTACCTCAAATCCTCCTGCACTGCACTCTTTCTCCTTGCGTACCATTTCATATTTGAAAAAAGGTCAAGTCGTTGTGTAAGCTTCGATTTTCAAATCTTCTTCGGTTTAAGATGTGGGCAGAAGACAACCAGGAGCATTCCATAGAATGCTTTCAGCAATGTGAGGCAATCCTTTTACAGTTCACATCCTTAAAACTGTTTTATGAGTTTGAAACAGCGGAAAATAACTGAGCCTTACGGCCATATCAGCGCTCATGTCTACCTGTGGCAACAGACAGCATGTGCTTGGCAACCCGTAGTGTCTGAGTGAGGGAAAACAGTTGTTAAAGCTGGAATGTGTTAGTCACTAAGGATGACTCAGAGGAAGAGCGAGAGCAGGAGAGCGTAGACTGAAATATTGACCAAGATAAATCAACCCCTGGCGAAAATATGTCTGCTATTTTTCAATGCCGATGCATTTTCTGCATTGTCACTTCTTTGTTTTGGCCTTTTGGAAATACTCTACAGAGGTGTGAGGCGTCTCTCCGAGAGAGAGGGAGAGAGCGGTTGTAGGAAACATCGGATAGATTGCTGTAGCAACCTCAGACACGCCTTGTGTGTTCCGTTCACCTGAATACTTTGCTAGGGCAGCAAACCACCCAAGAGAGAAAGAGGTGGAAAGAGAGAGCATGCTTTACATAGGCTGTCAGTTTTGACATTCTCAGCAAAATTATACAGTGAGGTTTCACAAGTCTGTTATTAGTGGTTAGGGAACGAGTAAAGGCAGAAGTGTATTGTAAAAAAATGATAGAGCATGATAGAGTGAAAGAAAATAAACTTGTAAAATTGAGGCTGCCACATTATAGGCAGATTTTTCACCGCACTCTTAAGTTCAAAATGACACAGTCTGTCTGCTGCGGCACGTTTCCATTAACTATATAATGACAGCTTGATGATTTAGGACAACTGCCTCTGAAATGTTATTAAACAATATTACTTTTTGGTTTGATTCTTGGGGGGAAAAGGTCTTCCTTCATGCCAAAACCAAACTCAAAACCTTGTGTTAATGGAGAAAAAAAATCTTAACAGAAAAACTAAGATGTCCAGACTGACCAGCGCATTATTTTTCCTAGTGTGCTTGTTCGGTGGTTCATGAACTATCTAGGCATGCTTGAATCAAAACCGTGGTGTTTGGAACACCATACCATGTCCGTTGTCGAAGAACTCGGTAACGTAAAGGGCACTGCATGGTGACCAGGGAAGGGTTTTGTTGAGATGGACGAAGAAGGGAGCCATCATGTGGTGTCCATCGATATGCCCAAACAATTTCTCACAGTTTCTGGAGTCATCATGTGGCATGCTGAGTACATGGCCTAGGAAGAGTTGAGAGAGAGTGAGAGAGAGCGAGAGAAAGAGTGAGAGAAAGAGAATGAGAGAGAACGAGAGAGAGTGAGAGAAAGAGAGAGAGAGAGAGAACGAGAGAAAGTGAGAGAAAGAGAGAGAAAGAGAGAGAGAACGAGAGAGAGTGAGAGAAAGAGAGAGAACGAGAGAGAAAGAATGAGAGAAAGAGAGAGAGAAAGAAAGAGAAAGAGACAGAGAGAGAGAGTGAGAGTAAGAGAGAGAGAACGAAAGAGAGAGTGAGAGAAAGAGAGAGAGAGAAAGAAAGAGACAGAGAGAGAGAAATAGAGGGTGAGAGACAGAGAGAGAAAGAGAGAGAGAGAACGAGAGAGTGAGAGAGACAGGGAGAGAGAGAGAGAAAGAGAGAGAGAGAGAAAGAGAGAGAGAGTGTGAAAGAGAGAGAGAGAGAGAAAGAGAGAGAGAGAGAAAGAGAGAGAGAGAGAAAGAGGGAAAGAGTGTCAGGGTGACAATGACACTTGTGTGTTTAATAGTTATATCCAATAACAACTTCTGAGTTCCTCTCTCTAGAGAAAACTTCCAGTGAAATACAGCAGCTCACCAGCTTGGCTCAGCTACTACTGAAATTTGACAAACACTGAGTATTGTTGAATGGGCATATATTTCTATGCTCTTTGTGTGACCAAAATCACATGTGACACACTTAACTGGGAACTTAATTGTAAATGCTTTGCAATTAAGATGATCTAACCTAGTGGAACAAAAATATTCCCTCAAGTCATAACGGTTCGGCCATTCCGTAATGGTGCAAATATGATCATGGAAAGTGTTCAAGTGAAGCTGAGAAGGTCTGACACACATTAATGAATGACTTGATCTAAATTTGGGGCGTCCACTCTGGTACAGACACTCAGGAGGGGTGAGATGTCAGCCAGAGACAGTCTGGTGGCATGCGAGTTTGTGTGTGTGTGTGTATGTGCGTGTGTGTGTGTGTGTGTGTGTGTGTGTGTGTGTGTGTATGTTTGTACGCATGCATACGCATATGTGACCCATACCAAGCTCATGTGACACAGTGAAGGCCGCTTGGAGGCCGTTGTCCTCGATGACTGAACAACTTCTTTTGGGGTCACACATGGTGCCCACATCAGCCACGCCAAGGGTATCACAATGCTGGTGGCCACAAATATCCTGGAGGGGCAAAAGCAAGAAAACAGAAAGAAAGAGGGTTGGGGAGGAACGTGGAAAGATCAGGAGGAGAGGAATCACAGGAGGAGAGAGGAATAAGGGAAGGAAAGGGTTAGAGAGGGGGGACACATTTCAGACACTGATATCCAGACATCGCTCCATTAGTTCCAGACAGACCTTTTTTCCCCCAAGTAGGCTCTTGCCAGCAAAACATATTTGTCAGTGTTTCCATCGTAAAATGAAGCAAATACATGGCAGACTGTGTGCTAGAATGAGCGAGGGAGGGAATTTAACTGTGTAAGGGCTGGTGATGTGGTCTGCGTCCCGAGCCTTTCAGAGAGCTCTCTAGAACATGTGTCGGCCCTGACTCGAGTGACCCTGATTGGGGAGGATGCGTCCCGTGGAGGCTCTTGGAAACAAGCAGAGACGCCCCGACCTCTGCTAAACAAAACCACCTGCGTCTCCATCCGGCCCCGGCAGAACCGAGACCACCGTGAGCTCAGTTGTGATACTCGACCAGGGATTCCACGCCAAAACTCGGCTCGAGCCGCATGTTTCGCTCATGTACTGCCCTAACCTTCTGTACTTGGCGCTAGTGCAGCCTTACGTTCACTGTCTCTTTGACTGGACAAGGTGCTCCCTGAAGAGCTATGCAGTCACAATCCTGCCAGATCATTTCCTGTTTCGAAGCATCTGAGGCGTCACACAAACAGCCAAGACTATTTAATCAAATCACTGAGGTGCTCGTATCTGTCCACCGCATCTAATAAATGTGTTCCTTCTCGAAGGGAGGGTCGTCGCCGCGCTCTTTAATGCTCTTCCCGACAGTTTAATTAATCGAAGAGCCAAATAAGGTTAATCTTAATAGTGAATATGGGATTATGTGTTCCACTCCTCATATTACAAGGACCTTTCACAAGTCCAAAACTAAACCTGGACCAAAACCAGCAGACGAAACTCGAGCACCATCACAATCATAGCATCGTTATTACTGACCGGGTACTTGAACGATGAAGGAAACAGCCCTATCTCAGCAAACGGGACACTTTCTGCTGTCAAAAAAACCCCCCACTTCTAGTCTGAAAAGGAATTTCAACAGATACTGTCCATCCAAACTGTCATAAAACACTTGGGCACCATCCTGGTCTGAGTGGGTGTGGTTCTGTGGTCTGGCTCACCTCTCTGGTGAATAAGATGGCGGTATCAAAATGCTCAGGATGACGCTGACTGGAAGGGTTGAAGAGTTGCTGCCAGGCACAGAAGTTGCGCAGGGCCATGCCTCCGTTGCTGGACAGCTCTGGTCCCAACTCCTCGTCCTCTATTACCAACATCTTGACCACCACAAGGCTCACGGCATTCTTCAGGCTGGGATGGGCATAGAGTTGCGCAGCCATCCCCATCAAGGTGAGGAGGTAGTGCTACAGAAAGAGATTAGTAAGTAAAGTCAAAGTAAGTCAAAGTTTATTTATATCACACTTTTCAAAGAGACGATACAAAGTGCTTTCCAGACAATATTAAATAAATGAAACATCAGCAGACACAATGTTTTACTTTTTTTTTTAAGTATCAACAGAGCCTACCTGGTAATTTCACAGGTCAACAGGTCAAATCATCAGAGATTAGTTTACACATACAGGGCCGGTTTCCCAGTCAGGGATTAAGCCTAGTCCTAGATTATGTAGTGCTGGGAATAGACATTTTCCATTGAAAA
>JBBPCW010000084.1:8031038-8044890 GCA_037974425.1 Phenacogrammus interruptus | reverse complement strand
CACACCTGATATAGGGTGTTGATGTCATTAGACCACACCCCTTCTCATTACAGAGATGCACATCACCTAATATGCTTAATTGGTAGTAGGATTTCGAGCCTATACAGCTTGGAGTAAGACAACATGCATAAAAAGGATGATGTGGACAAAATACTCATTTGCCTAATAATTCTGCACTGCCTGTAGTGTGTTCATTTAGCCAAGATTCAAAGAGTTTAATGTGGCATTTCTTGTGGAGTGTTTGTTTTCTTGCAATCCTCCACATTTGTGATATTATTGTCACATGCACAGAATGACCATTCATTGCAATAAATTCTTGCAATAAAATGTTGCAAATGTTACATCATCATCATGGAACAGGACCAAGTATGAACATCTGGTCACTGAATGCCGAGCACAGGGTTGGAAGGCAAGGTGTATGCCCGTCGAAGTTGGCTGCAGAGGATTTGTGGGGCATACACTCCATAAAGTCCTCAGTACACTGGGCATCACAGGAACAGTAAGGTGCATAGGCATTAAGAATACCATTGAAGCAGCTGAGAGAGCCTCGGGATGGGGAACCATGGGGGCAAGCGAGTGCCACCTGGACACAAGCCAAGGTCTGATCAGCCAAGGATGGGTCGCCTGGGCGAGGGTACCCGAAACACCCAAGGAGCCCAGGTTACATCACTGATGATGTGTTCAGGAGCATCGGATGATGTATTAAAGAACTGCCTATTTGTAGCCTCTGTAACCTGTTTCCTTCTTATTTGTACATCTGGTTTGGAGGGATGGCTTGATCTGAGACACTTTCCACTTTTTAATTATAGACTTTACTGTGATCCAAGAGACCGACAGTCAGAAATGACCTTTTGCCTTGTTCTTGGCCGCAACTTGAGATCTTTTGACAGTGCCTTGCCACCTACAATTGATTGTTTGTTTTCGGTTACACTACCAATCACTGGACTGTTCCAGGATAGCTGTTCTTACAACTGATGACAAAAAGAAACCATTGGTCTGCAATGGAGAAAGTGACTGGTTACACCTGATTGAGTTTGTGTTTTTCATTTTTCCTGTTAGTGATTCTGTATTTTTTTTCCTTTACTTATATTTTCTAGCACATTGCAAGGTAACAAAAATGTGGATATTTTGAATCCTTTATACACCCACTGTATACACCAGTTTTGTATATACTTGATTATTTGGTAACAACTGCTACATACACGCATAACCAGTATCCACAATTATGACACATGATACACCTTTTCATTTTGAAGAACTAAAAGGAACTATAAAGCTCAGTTTAATCAAGAAGCCAAATTGCATTGCAGTTTAACTGAGATGAACTCAGTAGGAGGATGTAAGCAGCTAATGAAGAGATTTATCGAAGTCAGCTCTGCCTCTATAATATGGGCCAATAAAACCATGAGTTACCTTCCCTCTTATTAAAGAATAACAGTGACTCATCAGAATATTGACTAAATGGCTTGAGTTCATTACAGGTTCTGCCTCCAAAACATAGCACAGTTCTAAAGCTGTTTTGCCTGTGGTCTGAAGAATGTTTTCATCAGATCATCAAATAATACTGGGTTTGGTCTAACAATGAGTTAATGAATGTCCCCTGACAAGCCTGTTTATTGGTCTAATACAACAGCTGTTACACATTTTTCAGTAAAACTGAAGCTTCTTTATAGTCGTTTGTTAACTTTATAGACATTTCACAATAGAATTCCTTCCATATTTAATTCTCGCTCTCTCACTATCTCTCACTCTGTAAAAAAACTCTTTGACAGCATTTAAAAACTTGATTTCTCTAAATATCTAGCCCATGATCTCACCCAAAACTCATCCAAAAACTTGGTTTTAAAATTATACCTTTTTTTCAAGACCTATGAAAAAGAAAAAAAGCCTCTAGGAGTTTCTGAAAAACATATTGACTCATGTTGTTATGGTTTGCGCTGTTAGGTCAGCCAGGGCTTTTTGGTCAGATTGCCAGATTTTGGTCCAAGGCAGTCGGCCATAGATTTACAGGGCAGTTTATAATATCAGGGACACTCTATCCACTTCTTTTGGTCCTCCCAAAACCTGCACAGCCATTCAGAAATGTAGCATCTTCCCTCAGTAAAAGCCAAACTTCAAGAGACATGAACTGCACTAATGTTTGTCAAATTGTTCTGGATCAGTGAACACAACATTTATGATATCAAATGGGCCCAGTTGTCAAGTACAGTGATGTATAGTGATGACTATTAAAATTATAATTATAATCCTAAGATTGTACCAAAGCAGCTGGTTGACTGTGGGACCTTATTTAAATGACAGGACTTTAAGGGACCACCTGATGAACCTAGAAGACATAATTTGTGGGGGCTACTTTCTGAGTGATTCTAAGTGATTCAGAGTGATTCCTAAAAAATAAAGAAGTATTGTTCTTTAAATTAACATTATATACATACAAGCCAAAGCCATTTAGGAAAGTTTAGTTACAGACGTCGACTAAATTTGTATTAGGAAATGTATTGATGAAAAGTATCTTAAAGGTCCCATGAGATGCTGCTTTTGTGTGATTTTATATAGGTCTTAGTGGTCCCCTAATACTGGATCTGAAGTCTCTTTCCAAAATTCAGCCTTGGTGCAGAATTACAGCCACTTACAGCCAGTCCCACTTAGAGCCAGTCTCTCAGACGTGTCGTTTCTGTGTCTGTAGCTTTAAATGATAATGAGGAGGAGAGAGGTAGGCCAAGGTGGAGGGTGGGGGAGGGACCAGCTTGCGGCCACGGTAGGTCTTCCTTCGCATGAAGGAACTAAAAAGATACATTTGTGCTCATCTACAAAAGTGGTCTCTCACACATAGCAGTGACAGTCGGTGGAGCTATTTTTTTAGGGGAGTGAAACTCTCTGTGCGGGCAAAGCATGATAAAGGGGACGTAACCTTTCACCGTATGACGTCATACGAGGCCAAATTCCAGATCGGGCCATCTGAGCTGTCGTTCTCTCAGTGACGGAGCAGGATGACCAAAGCACACCTATCGTGATTTCTAGCCACTGCAGGGACATAGGCACGCGAGGGGAACTCGTATTAATGTTAATCTCATAAAGTGACATTTTCATGCCACCTTTAAATATAATTAACGTAAACATGCTGAAGTACCTTTGTGTATAATTACAAGCACTGCATAATTGCATGTGGTGTAAATGGCACAGGCACATCCTCTTTGACACCAGCCAAAACTACTAAAAACTAAAAGATGTAAATCGGCACAACACATGGACCGCATCCAAAGCTGAAAGAGAGAAAGCCATAGTCAGTCTCCACCCTAACAACCTTAAAAAAACATCTCTCAACCTTGCTTTTAAGCTGCATTTAGACCCAAACAACTGCATTCAGGCTGTCTGCCCCTTTGCTGAAACCAATAAATCCTTTAATTATATGGCCACTCCATTCAGAGCACAGCTAAACAACACTACCATGCTCCAGATCCACATTTAGCAGGGAAAGCACTACAACCAGGATGGAGGGAGAAAAGGTTGTTAAGTCAAACCGTATCCTGACCATGGCCTAATTGGCAGCTACTCTGGAATGCAATGGTACATGGGGGAGACATTCCCAAGATCTACACACCTAATGCCCCTGACCTGGAGCAGGTGAATGGGTAAATAGCATATTATGTTGATGTTCTAAGTAAAAAGGTGTTAGTGCTAACACTGCAGGAATATATCTGCACATTTAATTCATAAATATTATTTATTATTCACTAAATTTAACCTACTGGCAAAACATGATCACAAGTTTGTATATACGTAGTAAGAAACTCTTTCGCAAAATATTAGCCTCACCATGTTGACGTTACAGAGAAGAAGGTTCAATAATATTCATGTCTAGGAATGGTAAAGGCCACTTCAAAGCTTTAATCTTTAATTTCTTCATTTTTAAGAGCATCCATAACTCGTCTCTGATTGTATCCCCCTTATAGTTTGCACTTTAAAACATAGTTGTCTGCATTTCTTATGTCTTAATCTCAGTCATTCATTCAGAGTGCATTGCTGACTACCCAAGCCCTGCATTTTTACACAGTACTTCTGTCCTGAGACTACCTTTATCCAGCACTTCATCTGATACAGCAAGAACAACATGCTCACATGGCCCATGTTGAAAGACATCACCAAAATGTATATTTCAGACATTAATTTTGGAACTTCAGAACATAGAACAACAGTGGAGGAAACAGATGGGAATAGTTTCACTAGAAATGTACTGAAACATCTGTGCCCAATCAATGTAATTCAAAAACGAATTTCCTTTGATTGTAACCTTTGATTATAGCTTACCATGAATAATTAGTAAACTCCTGAACCATAGCGCAGTGCTGGTTGTTCTCCAGGTTTGGATATGTTAGTCTATTAACCGAGCGTTTTGGGGACCAGTCATGTCAGGCTTTGGGGCTGCAGGGCCCTGCATAAATGACCGCCCGGATGGATGGATGGATGGATGGATGGAAATGGATGGATGGATGTTACTATCATGAATGGCTCCCGACATTTGCCTATGTGATGGGACAGAATGTATGATTTTTTTTTTCTTTGTAAAATTTTTCATTGTCTGTTAAATTACTTTTCAAATTTTGGTTTGGGTGGCCAATTTATTGTGTTTTCTTTTGAAGAAGTCATCTATTTATCTTTTAGATGTGCATGTTTTGTTTGCAAATGACAGAGTAATTTTGATTTCATAAAATTACACCATAGCCTCGTTACTTTGCATAACTTGGCAGATGACACAGATTGGTTTCGGGGGGAACTATCGCTAGAAATAAACCTGAATTTAAAGTATGAAACATCGCAATTTTGAGTAAATGGATGAAGCTTTGTTACCTCTGGCTCATCCTGGAAGTCGGCATCATTTGATGGATGCTTCTGAAAGAAAGAATCCCGACCCACTTTGAACACGCCATGATTTATTGATAGCTCTCGTAACGCGTGGGTGTTTGTGAAAGTTTGGAGTGAATGAGACAAAGGGCGGGAACGCTAAAAAGAAAGAATGCCCAAAGAAAGAACGTTTGCCTAGAAAGTATTCTGACATCTCAAATTAACATTAATGCTTAATTTTGAGCAAATGAATTTTGGCTCTATGTTCAAGGGTTTAGTCTTGACAAGACTCCCAGATGTTTTTAGCTGATTAGATTAAATTCTTCTCTAATTTCTCATAGGGCATTGCTTTATCCCTGATTATTTTTAACGACATGTAATACTCCATTATGGATTTTTTGTGAAATTTCCATTGTGTACCAGCCCAGAGTCAAGTAGCTGTGATTCCATAAATGTTCCACTTGACTATTGTCAGACTTATTGTATTGATATGGATGTTTGACTTTATGGAGTTTTTTCAAGTGTTGCTCATTAATACTGTCCTTGAATTCTTCAAGAATCTCCTTTACCTTCATCATGATCAATAACTGTAGGGCTGTCTAGAGTATAGAATAATTTGCTCAGTTCCAAGTATTCAGGAATTTCATGTTGGCTTAAGGCTTTGAACTGAATTTCCTTTATCTATATAGAGCCCTGTAATGGACTGGTGGCATTTTCAGGGTGTTTCTCAGTCTTTTACCCTGTGATCGCTGGGATAGGCCCCAACACCAACAACAAACCTGGTTTAAGATAAGCAGTTCAGATAATGGATGGATGTACTGTATATCTGTGTATTTTAACACTCATATGTTTATTTTAGTGTAGTGTCTAAAGTGTGTAAACACTTTTGTCTCTATCAGTTTGGGTATATATCAGGGTAAATGTACCCCGTGATCCAGGACTCCAATTTTCCATTTTATGTTTATATTAGTTGTTTGAGGACATGATGTATGATGAACAGTATGTTCTAGTGTTTCTCTATTATGCTCCTGAACTATATTATTTTTTTCTCAATACTCTTTTCCTCTTGAGTTTCTGGTGACCCAGGGTAGGCCCCCCACTATTGCTGGAGTGTTCGGTCTTAGAAGAAAGTCTTGCACAGGGTGGTTTTCATTTAAGCAAACCCCTCTGGGGCAGCTAATGTCTTGTAATAAAAGGTTACAAAGATAAATTTGTCACACTGTTATCAGGTTTTGTCAGTAAAAGAATCTGTTAAGCACTGAGAAAGCCTCATGGAACCAACAGATGAAGCTGAGAAAAACACACTTTTATGAAAGTATAAAAGAAACCTGAATGCTTATTCTGGAGCCAGGGGTTTTGGTTTATTGTATTAAGAAAGAAATCAGACACTCAGGAAAGGCATGCAATGGACAGTGTGAGTGTAAACAAGTTTTAAATGATCTAAACAAGATCATGCACAAGCTGATGTCAAAATTATCCTTGCCCTTGGAGTCTCCCTGTACAACTAAGACTACACTCTGAGTTTTCTGTTTTATTTTTATTTATTTTTATTTCTATTTTTATTTTTTTTCTATTTTTTTCTATGTTGCCATCATAGACTGCTTAACATAGAAAGACTTGTAAAGCTATGCCCTCCCATTTGAATTTTTACATGTTGATGACAAATAACAGCAGGTTATTTTGAGATATTATGAGATATTTGCACCATTGAACTGTACATAAACGAACCATAACATCAACCACTTGCTTTATGTTGTGTAGGCTCCCCTCCTACTGCCAAAATAGCTCTGACCCATTGAGGCATGGACTCCACATGACTTCTGAAGGTGTGTTGTGGTATCTGGGATGTTAAGTACTGTAAGGCCTTCATGAATCAGGCTTGTTTGTTCATCACATCCCACAGATGCTTGATCGGATTGAGATCTGGGGTATATGGGGGCCAAGTAAACGCTGTACTATGTTCTTTAAAACCATTTTGTCCTGCAGACGGATTCCCTTTCTTTTGGGAAATACCATTACCCTGGTTTGGAATGTTTAGGTACATAGTACATGTCAAAGTAATATCCACATGCATGTCAGGAACCAAGGGTTTCCAGCAGAACTGCCTCCATCTTCTTCTCATTGTGCATGCTGGTGTCATCTCTTCTCCACGTAAGCGACACACACATGCCTAGCCATTCACATGATGCAAAAGATAACACCATTCTTCAGACTTTTTTCAACTGCTCCATGTTCCAATTCTGATCTCTACGTCAATGCAGCAAGCTGTGATGCACTGCGTGTTCCGACAACTTTCTGTCAGAGCCAGCAGGAACTTTTTCAGCAATATGTGTTACATTAGCTTGTTTGTGGGATTGGAACAGATGAGCTAGCCGTCGCTCCCCATGTGTCAGTGAGGCTTGAACAGCCATGACCCTGTCACCAATCATCCTTTTTGGACTGCTTTTGGTAGATACCAAGAGCCCAGTCTCACAATTAGAATCTATTTATAATACAATTTAATCAAAATACATGCTAAATATGATTTAGGGTATTTTTTAATTTCACACTTACACTACCGGTCAAATGTTTTAGAATCTTTCCATTTTTAAACCTGATGCAGTTCAGCATTGTCCATTTGTATCATTTCATGCTATTCACTGGACTTGAACTGTTTGGATTTCAATAACAAAAGCTTGAAACACTGCGGTGTTCTAAAACTTTTGACTGGTACTGTATGTTGAGCATGTGGGCTCCCATGATTTAATTAATCTTCAATAAAACACTGCAGTTGGAAAATATTTTCCAAAAAAGTATCCAAAAAGCTTTAAACCAATGCGTTCCATGAGTCTTAGTTTGAAGAACTAATAATAATAACTTCTTATTGTTGCACAAATCCAAAAATGCTTTCGTAAGCAATCCCACCATAAAAACTTGAAGGTCCTACTTATGATCTAATTTTTCCAACAGTGCTTGAATCCTGCAGCTCTGTCAAACGAAGTCTCTCCCCAAGAACTTTAGAGCAGATGTAAAACGAATTATCAGATATTTATCAAATGAACAGGACATAACATGGGACAGTATTTTGGCCCGGCAGAAATGGATAATCTGTGAACATCATAAAATGCAACACTATATGTAAAACCACTTGCCTTGAAATTTAATTGAAATGCCTTGAAATATAATTAAAGCATGCAGATGATGATATTAGTAGCTTAGCACCTGACCAGCTTTCTATTTACAGTGCAAAGTCAAATATAAAACTATGTAGAGCTACCTAAAGCACTTTTCAAGCTGCAGTTGTTTCAGCTCAGAAAATGCTCTTGTATTTGGTATATGTTGTGAGTGGATGTAATGTGATGGCATATGACATATGCTATGGATGTTAAATGATGAATTTATGGTTTATGCCATGGATGTTATGGACTTTCACCAGGGTGATGCGCCAAATGTGTTATGGATTGCGCACAATCACTGACTTATCCACTGCTGCTGAGAGCATCAACTCGGTGTTCGCCAACAAACTTAACTTCTACACCCAGTTCAAGGTTAATCATGCTAATGCTAGCCACACAGCTACTGACAGCTGTAGCCCACTAAAGGAGCTTGGAGACATCATTACTATCACAGAGCACCACATGCACCACATACATCAGGAAACTGACTGCAGTCTCACCTCTTTCTTCGGCGAGTGTGTGGCTCCGTCTGTAGTCTCTACATGCTTTAAAAAATCCATTATTGTTGCATTTTCCAAAGAACAATAAGCCCTCATGCCTGAATGATAACCATCCTGACACACTAGGGACGCACAAACGCTGAGGGATCTGAGACTGGAAAAAAAAAATAATAATAAAAATTTAAAAACAAAAAAAAATCCCTCGACTTACGTTGTTCCTCTCTAGGGCTTATGTATTGTTGGGTTAGGCGTTGGCTAGTTATTATTTGGACAGCTGTTGTATAGATGCTCTGACTGCAGTATCTTGGTTAAATAGCTGACTCAGATTTATGCTGTTTTTCAGGTAAGAAACAGTTGTGGAATTCTTAAGCACTGATGTACGTCGCTCTGGATAAGAGCATCAGCTAAATGCTGTAAATGAGACTGAACAACCTGTTGTGTGCATGGGGGAGAGAATTGGTGGTTGTATCTCCAGCACCATCACACTCAACACAGGAGCTCCACAAGGCTGTGTGCCTAGCCCTCTGCTCCATGCCCTCTAACTTCATGACTGCATGGTTTCACACAGCTCCAAATCCATCATCAAATTTGCTGAAACATGGTAGTCTTGGGCTTTGCCTCCAACAATGATGAGAACCTGACATCTTGGCATCAGGAAAACTTCCTCTAACTGACATTAAGGGACTACAGAGAGTGAGGATTTGACATGGACCAAACATTCAAGCCCGGTTTAAAAAGGTATCTGAGAGAGCTGAGGGAGTTTTGGGTCTCTCCAGTGATCCTAAGGAGTTTTTACTCTGGTGTTGTAGGAAGTGCCTTGACTCAGAATATCACCTCCTGGTTTGAAGCAGCTCTGTACAAGACATTAAGAGACTACAGAGAGTGATACAGGCAGTGGAACACTCTGCAGGACATTTATGCCAGGAAATGCAGGACTAGATAACTGTCTCACCCCAATAACTGTCTGAACACTTCAGAGGTATTACTGCCAAATCAGAGAGGCTCAAGAGGAGCTTCTGTCCTTAGGCCATAAGACATCTTAACCAGGACATGTTCATTATAACACAAACTAAACTCTCCACCTCACTGTACCTCATCTATTGTCTTTACATCAACCAGCAGACTGCACTTTACAGTACATAGATATTCTATTCTATTGCATTTGCACATTCTACAGGCCTTGTTTCTAACTGTAAAGTTTTGTGAATTTGGAATATAATTTTTTATATATTTTCTACCTTAGTTTTAGTATTTTCTATTTTTTCTTAAATTTTTTGTATACTTTATTGCACAGTCACAGGGCCGACTCAGGGGCATATTTCAGTAATGGTATACCTGTGTATATGACCTGAATCTTGAATGGTATATGGTATAATCCATGGATTTAATGTGATGGCTTATGCTATATGCTATTGATGTGATGCTCTGCAGAGGTTTTCAACTCCAGTCTTTGAATACAGTTTCCAGTGCTAGATTTTGAAATCATTGGTAGTTAAAAGAATGTAACTGAAAGGCCACATGGTGTAATTTAACCAATGACTACAATATCCAGGACAAGAAACCGGTTTGGAACTGAATCACTGATAGATTTTCCGAAACTGAAATGTCGGACATCTATGGTTTCTATAGTTCTTCATGCATTTTACTACTATACATATGATTAATTTGATGGTGTTGCTACAACAATTGTTTAACACGTATAGATCAAAAGTTTGGGCACCCCAGGTCAACTCCTGGACATCAATAGGTAAAAATAAGTACACACCCTATATAGGGTGTGTATGTTTATTTATTTAATACAACATTCTATAATTTATGTTATTTACCCAATATGTTAAATAAACACCACTTGTGGACTACAACTAGCAGAAAATGCCATCTTTAGAGGTTTTGTACATTTCACTAGGGGTATAGATTATTTCATTTGACCAACTATTGTCTTTGCAGTTCAAGGATATTAAAGTCACGTCCTGGACAGTCACATCCCTCCAGAGTTAAATGTTTCCTTTGTTCACACACTTTAGCTGATGAGGCCACTTTGGTGGACCCAGTGGAGTAAAAGGCTGAAATCTTGTGGCCTTGCAGGACAGGAGCCTGACAACTGGGCTCAAAACAGACCAGCAAACTGAGAGAGCTGCAGCATTATGAACAAGAGAGAAAAGGGGGCAAGAGAGAAAAGACAACTGAATAATGTTTCCATCTTCATGGTACTTTTCAAACAAACAGAAAAACTCTTAAGGCCGTAATAGGAATAACAAAGGCTTTCCTAATGTTACTGTAAATTAATGTTGCCATGGTGGAAACTTTGGGGGGCCGCGGCATGTGCCAGGGGGTGAGGACTGTGTGCTTGAGCTGAGGCTCTGGGAGAAGGCCTGTAATTGAAACAACCTGCTGAGTCCAGTAAGAGGGCCCAGGCGCACTGTCAAATTAGTTGCTTCATGATCAATGTCTTCCTCTCTTATTCCCATTCTCTCTGCTCCTCTTTCTCTTCCCTTCTTGAATATGGAGCCCAACTCAGATAAATGGATGGCGTGAGAGAGAAAGGGAGGGTAGAGAAGTATTTGGGGGGTGAGAAAGGAACTGGAGATTCAGAGGAGAAGAAATCAAAGAAGCCGAGACTGAATAAAGGAGGTGCGAAGCAAAGAGACTGAGTGAGAAGGAAAATGACACTTATCGTGTGGGGTTGCAAAAAAGACATCAGTGGCAGTGTGTTGAAGGAGTCAGCACTCTCATGGCAAAATGACTTTATATGGATTCCCTCAGTAAAAATGAGACAAGGCATAAAAACATGCCTTACGCAATGTATTTCTAAAATGGCCTACATTCTCCAAAGCCAACATTCCATCCACTGTGACAGCAGCAGTTATCTCCAGCCAGGGCCTGGCAATACCAAACTTGTTTTGTCGATCTGCGATGATACCAGGAAGAATGCAACCTGAATCGCTCCACCTGGTCACACTGCTTCATGCCACTTTCCACAAAGAACATCCAAGGAAATGTAATTAAAATCCCCCAAATCGCCAAACTCAGGGCTGAAATACGCTCTAGTGCCATGATGCCTCTCTCATTCAAACGATTGAAGTAAAGCTGCAAGGACACAGGCAACACTCTTGAAATAATGAATTGTTCAAATAAATAAAAGTGAAGCTGAAAAATGGAAGAGAAATATGAGAGGCTGTCGACAAGGTTCCTGCTGAGTAATCAAGTGATTATGACTTTAAACTGTGTTTTCCTTGCAAAGAATTTTATGGTACTTTGAGGTCATCAAACCACAGAGCACAACACACAGCACTGGGTTTGGATGTAATTACTGGTGCAACTGGCATCTTGACTTGTGCAAAAAATCAACACAACTCTCATCAAGGACATCTCATTTGCTTATTGCAGCCTCCAGGAATGACTAGTCAATACAAGTGTCATCTAGCTTGCCTTCACCCTCCCAGTTTATGAGGTCCTTATGAGGTCGCCAGTATGTTTGTGTTGTATCTGTGTACTGTATGTCCCACTACACACTACAAAGTCTTTTTATTTAGTAATTTTGTATGTTAGTCAAGCAGATCTTTCCTGTCAAAGTAAGGTCTCAGAACCCAAGTTGGAAGAGAATGAGATCAAACTACTCGTTTGCAGACACAGCTACTGCACTTAGGTGTTCTGATGAGCTTCCAGGAACAAACATCTGCCTTACCTTGGAAATGAATAGCACAGATGTGAAAATGATTCATTCATTCAAATTCCTGGGGACCATCATATGCAAGTGGAATATTAACCTTTCCACTATTGTCAGAAAAGCTCAGTAGGGGCTGTTTTTCCTGTGGCAGCTCAGGGAACTCAATGTGTCTAAGTTTATCTTGACCTATTTCAACTCTACTGTTACTGACAGTGTTCTCACTACCTCAGTCACTGTCTGGCTCTTCAAGGGCATTGGCTGCCAGCTTCTAGCATGACCTTGTTCTTGTCCAGAATAATAACTAGGAGGATCCCTAACAACCCTAGCGATCTTTTATTCACTACACTGTCATCCCAGAGATTCAGGGCTTCATCTTTGCAATGTGTCCTCAGAACTAGTTCTTCTTCTGAAGGAGAGATCCAAGCTTACACTCCCCCTTATGCTTCAAAGATACACTGTTGGACTGTTTATTCAGTTACATACTTTGTATGTAAAAAATAACGCATTAAAAAAAGTAATACTGATTAACTGCATCACATGGCTGGGAGCACACTGTCCAGTTTCGAAAACAGGTGCTCTGTAAAATGAAGACTGCTTGGCCCAGCGAATGGAAATGTTACATTTAAAAAAACAGAATGAAGAGCAGTTGATAGAAGTATCACCTTCTGCAGTTCATGTTATAAGGAATTTTCATGTCATTGGCATACAACACATGTAAAATGTCACCTCAACGCAAAGCGTATAGGATGAGACCCAGCAGTCCGAGGCATCACAGCCTCCGATTGAAGGCTCAAGATGTGTTGTATGGGCACTGGACCCATTATATTAAGGGCCGACTGTTAAAAATCATTTGTTTTGCCTCCCTCCCCAACGTATCTTGAGCGATCTTGTGTAAAACACGTAAAACGCCCACATGTTATTAATTTGAATCAGAGAGCTTGTAATTACTTCGATTCATTTTTTAAATCGCTTGACACTCTTAGTTCTTGCACACTAACACACTAAGCCAAAAGGGCAAGCTTGGCATGCTACGCTTAATATGCTTCACAATAATCTTGTGTGGGTTTCTGGCATCGTTGTGACCCTGATTTTAATCTGTGTCCTCATATCTTCATCGAAACATCACCAAAGCTTTGATTTTGTAAGTTAAATGTTCTAGAGAAGACTCTGGAGCTGCCTTTTGAGGAGTGCAGCTGACATGATGGAACAGTGGGTAGTGCAGTTGGCTGACCGCTAGTAGGTTCTGGGTTCAGTTCCTGACTGGAGCAACTGGTGGGTTTCAACCAGGAGCTCCAGTTTCCCCTCACAGTCCAAAGAATTGGAGACACTAAATTACCCCTAGGTGTGAATGTGTGTGTTTGCCCTTGGATGGACTGGTGACCTGTCCAAGGTGTTTCTCCACCTTTGGCCCTAATAGCTGCTGGGATAGGCTCCAGCACCCCTGCGATTCTAAAGAATGAGTGGCTCAGATATTTTATGGAAAGATTAAATATTTCAGATCAGATCAGAAGGACACTAGTCTCGCGTAGCCAGACCTTCAGACTGATGGCTGAAGGTCTGGAATTCATAGCAGCTGTCTTTGGCCAAGGCCCGCCCATAAGGCCGTTTGATCGACATGTCAAACAACCAATCACAGTTCGTTTCGTTCAGCGTCACGTTTCGGGGCGTGGAAATGTCCCCACAACAAC
>JBBPCW010000084.1:8003551-8022419 GCA_037974425.1 Phenacogrammus interruptus | reverse complement strand
GTGGGGTTCATCCTACAGCAAGATAGTGACCCGAAACGTAAGTCCAAGCTCGGCCAGAACTACCTTAGAAAAAAGAATAAGATGGAAAGCAGGAAAACATGGAGTGGCCAGAAGTCTCTAGACTTAAACCCAATCCAGCTGCTTTAGGATGAACTGTACAGAAGAGAGAAAGCAAAGCAACCTATAAGTGCCGCACACTTATGGGAACCTCTGCAACATAGTTGGGAAGAGCTTTCTGGAGAATGAACAAGGAGACATTAAACCACTTGAATTTTAATACAAAAAAGCTCTTGTTTAATGGTGTGATTTTATGTTCATTAATTTTCATTTATATCCCTCATTATAACTTACAGCTTATTAATTATAGCTTGTTATAGCTCACTATAACATGTAGCTTACAGCTTGTTAAAGAGCAGTCACCTGACAGACACCCGTCTGTCAGGCTGCCACTCTTATTCAGTCAGTGATGGATCTAGGACTTCCAGAGGATCCATAAGTGGATGGTTTTATGTCACTTTCTGAATATGTTGGTGGTTAACACTTTAATGCAGCCCCTGAAGGCTTAAATAATGGGAGAGCATGCCCATTTACTTATTATATATTTGTTATTTTGACTGTAACTTACACTACATTAATATTAAGTGAGCTAGACTCTCAAAAAATAAGGATTTCTAGATGCTCCTTGGTCTACACGTATTAAAAAAAAATAACTGGTTTAGAATGTTCACATTCACATTATTTTTTATTATTTTTAAGGCTTTAAACCTTAAAAACGTTTATATATATTTACATCTCATTTACAAACTGAAAGGTGCATCTGAGAATCAAAAGTAGTTTCTACATGGCCTCACTCCAAAGAACCTTTTTTGGGTCCATTTGTTACTTTTAAGACTTTAAGCAACAATCAATATGTAAGGCAAAAGGAAATGTAAAAAAACAAGCGAACAAAATCAATGTATTCAGGAATTGCTAGCGTAGTATAAATCACACCTTGAGGTTCACAGCGAATTCCCACATAATAAACCCCAATCATAAAAATGTCTCTACTTAATATAGAAATTGAAGTGTGATTATTTTGCAAATGGTGGTAAAGTTAGAGGAGTTTGAAAAAGAATGTTGCTCTATGAGTGCTGCCAACATTGCACCCTTATACTAATCATGCCAAAACCTGAGAGGGAGAAGAGCACAATAGATCCACTGTTGAAAGGATATAACATGTCTGTACACCTATAGTATCCTCCCTAAGTACTGGGGTGGGGAAGACAAAATTGATGCTTTCACAGTCGGCTCAGCATTAAATCACATATGACCTGAAATGTGAATAAGTAAAAATGAAGTATGTCTTCAAGTATGCCTTTGAAGAGCTTTTTACTGGATTTCAAAGTGGAGAAATGTCAGAAAAGAGTTGTTAGCTATTCACATGCTGACCTTTTCAGTTCTACACACTCACAGAGTCATACATGCAGCCATCAGAACACTGGAGATGTGCCATTGACAGATAAGCAGCGGAAATAATTCTTCTGCCCTTTTACCTCAAATTCATAAAAAATACATTAGGTGCCCTATGAAGAGTCTTAATGTACAATAGTTATACACATGAATTGGCACTGTCGGCTCAAAAAAACAGTGTTTTCGTGTCCTGAAGGCGAGAACATCAGTAAGCACAAAAAGCAATAATGCTTGTAAAATTGGTTGAAAGCCAAACGTGTCAATCTTTTTCATTTATAGCCCAAAGGCTAAACAGGAAATGACTCCCACACACCAGCATGTACACTTCACTGAAGACTGACAGGTGTTCAAGTCCCGAAACACTGTGATTTGGAATGTTAACACAAACACCACCCCCCTCAATCGCTCCTCCACCAGATACAAACTGTATGTAGAATATTTTGATGGCTTAAAGCATGCTACACAATTCCAGCTATAGTTAAAGCATCCCAAACTGTAACTTTACTGATTTGTGTTTTCAAATTAAAGCCAAGTTTCCTTATGAGGATCAGCCAGATGTGCCCACAAAATGTAAAAATCTTTACTATCATAACTTCCATATATAAGAGCTAAATAGATAGCAACACACATACATGTCCTTGCAGGTGAACATATTTTACAAAACACTGGAGGTTTGGCTAACTACTAACTTAAATGAAGAAATGTCTATTTTGTGTTAATTGAGTTAATATGTAAACCGCAAGTTACAAGCACCTCAAATTTCAGAATCTAGTGCCTCTGCGCAGTGTCTTTATAAGTCAGCCTGACTCTCTGTATTGCTAAAAATAATAAGATTGCTATATGGGACCACATCTAATTTGCATGCATCATGTATCTGAGCAGCATCCCATGCTCTTGCAGGTTGGATATTTTGTTTGGTTTGGGTTTTTTTTGTTTTGTTTTTGTTTTTGTTTTTTTTTGTGTGTAGAAATGGTGTAGAGAAGATGATTGAGATTGTATTATTTTGTTGTTTTTTTATTTAAAAATTTTTATTAATTAACTATTAACTGACTGACTGTTTTGAGTGGATGAATTCTCATCAGCTGGCCAAAATAAACCTTGTCTCCTAACACCTTAGAATTGTTTGGCTTCACAGTGCTGGATCTGTGTATTATCACTTAGATCTGCATATCATACAGCTCAGGAAAAAAATAAAAGATGTATTTTTTAAATCAGGGTCTCTATGATATCCATTCCATGCCAGTGTCTGTTAAATTCCTACACAAGCACCTCATTCTGCTTTATGAAGTACTGATTAGTGATCACCTGAATCACATCTTATTTAATGAGGAAAAGTATAAAAAAAAAACATTGCTATTATTGACGTTCTCCTCTCGCAATTTGACCAGTTGGAAAAACACTACTAGTTCGCCAAAGGTAACTATTGCCATTTTTTTAATAGTGAACATTAGTGAAATGAGTTTTCTTTGAATTATTCAAGTTCTGTAAATGCTGCATCATTTCTCTTATTTTGATGTTTGGTCATATCCTTTAGAATTATGCTTTAAAGAAGAATATTTGTATTTGGAAATTAGGAGATTTATTGTCAGCAGTTCTTCACACTAGAATGGCAGCTAACTGGCTATACCTATAATGGCTGCATGCGTCAATTGACCCAGTGCCCAGTTTCGCATAAGACGCTTCCTGATACGACACTGCTGCAGTAAGTTTGCTGCAGCGGCAGTTGTCATATCAGAATCAGAGTCTGAATCAGAATCACATTTATTGGCCAAATATGTGAGTGACAAATACAAGGAATTTGAATCCAGTCGAGGGTGTCTCTCAAGCACAGCAGTATAAAACAACAACAATATGTAAAAATCCGTGTACATGTGCCTACACCACACACATATGTCTCTTAGAGAGCATGATTGCTGCTCCAATAGGCCAATAGACGCGATTCTGAATCTGACTGAGTCTGATGAAATTACGTCAGTTGATGTCAGCCATTCTAATGCAAAGTGGTTCAGTTCAAACATTTTTGCAGTAGTCTCTTTTTTTCCCAGAGCTGTTTGCTTACAACAGCTGAGGTCAGTCATTACTTTTACCATGTAGACAAGACTAGAAAAAGCATACATGATGTCATTCACAAATCGGTGAAATGGGAATTTTCGCATTTCTCGACTACAAGAACGGAGTTTGTCAAAGTGTCTAAATTTGTCACTAGTCATTCGAAATTTTAGATGCCAATGACGTTGAAGATGTAGTATTTCCGCATCAGAACTTTGGGTTTGGTTTCCCAATTGAAACGTTGTTTTTCTTAACTTTCCTTCTTTCTTAACTTTCTTAACTTTTCTATTGTATTTTAAGCATTGACCTTGACCAGTCAAGTGCTGTCTACAGCACCATCGAATGGGCCATCGAATGGACCTTAACTGACAAGGAGTAATAACTGGCCATGACACCTCATTCATGTATCATAAATGAACCTGAACCTGCAACTGAACCTGCAAACGTGATTTTTACAAGCTTCTGAATTTCCGAACAGAAGATCATTCTTAAAATTCCCTCTAAAAATCATGAATTAATGATGCAGTAAACCAAACTCAGCTATAGTATAATGTTTTTTAATTTAATTACTTATCTATTCTATTTAAGGGCCTTTGCTTTGTGGCTAACGTCAGTTAAAAGCTTACGGTTCCCATCCTATTAAGAGTCTACTACAGCTCAAGGCCCACAATTACATGGTTAAATATACAGCAATATACTTACACAACACCGCCTTACTGTTATTGCAAGTACAGTAAACAACTGGAGGTCATTTTCACAGCTAACTCAAATGAACTTCCGAAGAGCTACGCTAACACTGAGACAGCACAACCAACTAAGATGACCCTGGTGTGCGCTTAAGGGTTTGTGGGGTGCAAAAAAATGTGCCGACTTCAAAGAGCTTTGCCTACCTGAAAAAACAAACACTTGAAGAAAGCCTTTGAAGAAATCTTGAGTGCTTAACATGCAGTCATTGCAAGTGTTGGCACACCCACATCCCCCCTATAACATCAGTGCTGTGCTGGAGGTACGTATGACTTCATGGAAAGCTCCATTATACAACTGAAGCTTTCTTCACAAGCCCTGAGTTGACACTGCACAAAGTTAAGATTGGGGTGAGAAACTGCTTGTTTTCACTGGGTACTCAAGGTCAGAAATACATGCATGAACTTAATGTGGCTGCAGTGTGTGCTTGTAATGCGACTGAAATTCAGTTTACTAAGGCTGGTGCTGATAATAAACAAAATAGGAAACCCATAAAAACAAGCCTGGTTATATTGTGCTCTGCTAAAGATATCCATCCAGATTTAAGCAGCAGTTCAATCGGGTAAAAGCCATTAATAGATCAAATGTCATTTGACAAGGGATGCATAGACTTTTGCATATGACTGTGCTTCCGTGTATATAATGTATCTAAATTTTAGGTTCTAAAACAAACTTCACATTTAACACACATGCATTTTTTGAGCAGAGAGCATCTTTCCTATACCTGTGGTCTCGGACTTGACTTGAACTCGGTAGCATTTGGACTTGGATTTGTCTTGGACTTGGATTTGTCTTGGTCTCAACCATCATTTTTGACAAATACTCGACCAGGTCCAGGAAACTGCAGAAAGTCAGTGCTGCCACAGTGAATGAAGACCAAATAAATCAATTGACTAAACATAAGCACCCACAACAGTCAACATGACAACCCCTTGCCCCTTAACAAAATGAAAACGTCTCCAACAATTAAGTTAGCTGGTTCCGAAAACAACCATTAGGTGAATTTTTATGTCCATCAATTGTTGTATTGTTCATTTATATACACATATATATGTACATATGTACATTCATACATATATTTATAAATAGTATAAACATATGTACAAAAATACTTGTATACATTCCTTAACATTTATCTCATATTTTTAAATATAAATCAATATTATGTATCCATATTGTAGACTGTATATTATTGTATATTATATTTGCTCAGTATATTGTTCATTGCATCTTTTAATATTGTTGTTGTTTTTTATTACTGTTTTGCTGGAGAGACACCATCAAATTCCTTGTATGTGTTCACTCACATACTAGGCCAATAAACGCGATTCTGATTCTGATTCTGATTCTGATCACCAATCATATGCCTGCAAATCGCATCTCTGCACTGTGTATCCACACATCATTTTCACTCCAGCCACAGATGTGATATTAGCAAGTGAATCAAGTGAAACAGCTCTTCTATAAAAAATAAATAATGTGGCGTAATTTGATCCTACAGTGATAACACAGCACTTTCCTTTAGATCTTTGCAAATAACAGTAAAAAAAGATCATCTTCAAATATTGTCTCTAGCCTTATAAACAGTCCAGTAAGTCCAGTACAGAAAGTTTCTTTCTTTTCTGTCTCTGTCTTAACTCATGTCTTATTTGGTCTTGGCCTTGACTTGTACTCATCTAGTCCTGGATTTGCACTGTGGATACAACAAAGGAGGTCTTGACTATAGCTCTGGTCTTGGGTGTACCATCTTTAAGCCTGGCTATGTTGTTTCGCCTTATATTGCAGTATTTCTTTTCATTAAGCAACAGTCTTACTGGAAAGATCATTTCAATTTCCTGAAGAGAAAAACAGGATCTTTTAATTAACCCACTGAAAACGTGAACATGGAGCTACGCAACTCTGAGACTGTGTAATTCATCAGTGCTGTTTAGTTGAAAGGAAATGTTTTGATTTGTGATGTTCACAACCATGCACACATAAAGCCTCAAAAACAACTATCTGTTCCAAACCTCAGTGCTCTAAATTAACCTAAACCTCCAGTCAGTTTAAGTGTGGTTAATCATCATGTTTCAGACGGGTTGTACTTGTGTGTTATTAAGGAAACTGGGGGAGCTCTATTCTTGTAGCCAATCTGGATCAAACCCAACTGAATAAAGCTGGATTTTGCTACCAAATCCTTCTATTTTGCTGATCTGGGACTGATCCTGCCAATTTGCTTGAGACAAGCTGATCGAGACAGTTCTGGTAGAATGGTCCAGAGAGAGTTGCCACTATTGGGCCTTAAAATTTGCCAAACAACATTAAGGCCATTGAGAAGCTGAAAAAGTTAAGTTGCTTTGTCAGTAGTAGTTAACAGCTTGAAGAATTGTTTTTATAATAGGTTTAATTATAAACTTACTTTCATGCAACATTATTTCAGGAGTGTTAGCTTGCTTGTAGCATTTCAGCTGCTGAAAAATAACTTTGTGATTCAAAGATTTCAGTGATATTTGTAGGTACGATGAAACACAGTGTGTGACAGAGATGTTTCTTTATTTCTGCATTTGCTTGCATCACAAAAACAGAACAGACAATGTCTTTAAGCATGCAAAGATATTCTTCGCTCCTCACAAAATGGGCACATGGTAACATATTTACTTCTCAGGAACAGCAAAAAGAGCATGACTTCTTTAAGGAGTACTTTTATATCTTTTTTTGGCTTGGATATAAATAATTGAGTTTGAGTTGTTTTCAGAGATCCTAGCACCACATGCACCCGAAGGCAAACTAACCCTTTTGATGTTTCTCACATGATTCTAATTGCTGAAACACAGTTAAAGCCAACAATTCTTTTGACTCATCCAAAGGGTCTTCTAACAAGATTTACTTGCAGGACTGGAACAGCCCCTAAGATGGCATAAGGGATTTCCCCAATAGTCAAGTAATGAAGGCAAGTTGACAAAGACATGATTAGAACAAAACTGAATTGTAAGGCTGTTTGGACAAAAAGCATTCCCTCATTTGAGGCTGTTTTTGCCTTACCTATAGTCATAAGACCTCAATCTGTTTGACCAAACTGATTTTCAATCCCAACAATGCTAATCATGTTTCACATCTCTCAAACATCTAAAGTTACAGTATGTAAGGAATACCTCAAAAAACATAGAAGAAAAACCGTCAAAAACATCTAAGAAAAACGTTCTCAAAAGAGACAATTCTGGTAGAAAGGGCCAGAGAAAGTTGGCACTACTGGGCCATAAAATGTGCCAAAAAACTTCAAGGCCATTGAGAAGCTGAAAAACAAAATACATATAGCAACATGCAAGCTAACTCTGCTGTACACTGATTGAAATCACAAGGCATAATGAGGCATGGGGCATAAGGGATTCCCCCAATGCTCAAGTATTGAAGGCAAGTTGACAAAGACATAGAACAGAACAGAGTTGGAAGGCTGTTAGGACAAACAGCATTCCCCCATTTGAGGCTGTCCTTGCCTTACCTATATTCATATAACCTTAGACCTGGATGGCAAACTGATTTTCAACCCCAACAGGGCTAGTTATGTTTCATATGCCTTAAACCTCTAAACTTACCTTAAATAAGGAACAACTTAAAAACTTTTTGAAAAAAGCCCTAAAAAATTTCCCAAGGTTTCTAAAAAGGCTTTCCTGCCTGCACTTACACAGTGTTGTGTCTCTGTTTTTGTTCTTGTGTTGCACCATTATCCTGGAGCAACGTTGTTTTATTTCACTGTGTACTGTCTATATAGCTGGAGTGATAATAAACCTACTTGACTTGAAAAATCTCAAATAGTCTGAAAACTGGATACTCAGTAACAGCATCAATTCACACATGATTCCACAGAGACTGCTGCACTTTCGTGCGTAAGTTCTTTCACCTCTAACTTGTAAAGCACAGCATTGGCTAAATAAATTAAATTAGAACCATGTATGAAGTTATTTAAGTGCATGACCACACCATGTTTTACCTGCAGCACAGTTTAAGCTTAATTCCTTCTGACAGGTTATTGGGAAAATCGTCCCTGGAGACTCACAAGCTTCCAGGAGAGATAGTTAAGCTAACATTGCCTGGGTTAGGTGCACCAGATTGTATTGCAAAACCCAATGCCCAGTGGTCAAATTTCAACACACCACAGAGCTCACATCAATATGTTACACACTTGACCTGTGCTCATGTTACTGACGTCAGACTAATGTACGTGTAGTGAGGTCAGAGAGTGGGATTATTCATCAGGTTGACTTCAGTTAGAACTTGCCAGTACTCTCAACCATGGCTGAGTTTCCCAGAAAACATTACTTCATAAAACAACTTACAGAGAGCTATATGATTTTTTCCTTAAACAAAATCTAGTCACTCAGCCAAGATATGCTAGCGTCTATTTGTCTTTTTTGGTTGACACTTCTTACTTACACAAGTCTCTTTTAGATCCCTAAAGTACTTTTAAACCTCTGAACCTTTGAATGAGTAGTGGTTCTCAAACATTTTGCTCTATCCTTTAGTGTTGTGAATTGGGTTTGAGCAGAAATATGGACTTGGGTATCAGCATTCTGTAGACTGTGGTGCTTTAGGGGACCACTGATTTTTATGACTTCGAGTAAATGTGGTTCTGAAACATTTGTGTAAGTGTGAAGAACCTTTTGAAGTGCAATTGTTTAAGAACATAATGCAAAAGTTCTAAAAATAACTTTTACATTTATGGCATTTACCAGACGCTTTTATCCAAAGCAACTTCCATTCCCTAACTACAGGGGGCAGTCTCTCCCTGGAGCAACTTGGGGTTAAGGTTCTTGCTCAGGGACCCAGTGGTGGTGTGCTGAAGGTAGGATTCGAACCCCTGACTTCATGGTCCGGAGGCAAGTATCCTACCTACTGAGCTACCTCCACCCCAAATTACATTTCCATAGAATCTTCATATAGTGTGAGTGTTTTTTAAACCAATTAAAGTTCTCACATTCACAAATCTCTTTGTAAAATATGGTTAATTAGGGATCCAAAAACTAGGTTCTTCTCAAAGAATTGCTTGTAGCACTTTTTAAATTTTATTTCTGAGAGCATTCAGAAATGGCATGTGCCACTCATAACCACCACAAATGAATCATTAAGCAAATTGTGCGACATCAGCGATTGCCCCCCCACCAAAAGCCTTTAGATCAGCCCACAGAATGTTATCCCCTCACATATACTCATCTCTTAAGCCTCTCTCTTATGCAGCTATTTACCCATGTTTACTTCACAACAGATCGCTTAAATGCTTATATGCTTTATAGGATGAATTAACGTCAGGCGCATGTTCCAGTTCCAGAGATTCTCAGGAACATGAAAACTCAACCACAATGGAACGCTTTCTTGAACATGACCACAGTGTGGCTGACATGTCAGCTTAATCAATTGCGCATCTGTTTCTCCATCCATGTCCCCTTCGCCAATCTGGAACTCATAAAAGCACTCCAGCGACAGACTATGTGAACTTAACACCACAGTAGAGATGCAGAGCAAACCCCTCAACCATCAAAGGGACATTTAGCTTAATGACAAAATCAGTTGCACCTGTTGTTGAAGAGACACTGATTCTGAAGCCTTCACCGCTGAACTGTACATGCCATTGTGCCAGGGAATCATTAATCAGTTTGCCAACATCTACTCAGGACCCCTGAAGAGGAGAGAGGAGAGCTACATACAGCATACATGTTAATACATACAGCATACATGTTAATACTGGGTTTGCATGTGGTTATGACTGGGTGAATATTTACAAACTCTCTATCTATTTATTTGTGTCACTGCAAAAAATCACTCACTCATTTGTTCATTCATTCTCAGAGCTTCTCATCCTGAACCCGGGTGCTCAATCTCAGTGGTCACAGGTTGAAAAGCAGAGAATCAGCTTTAAGAGGTTGCCAGTCTATTGCAGAACAGGGACACAGAGAGACACACTCACACACACATACAAACACACACACTTGGTGGCACTTTAGGATTTCCAATTCACCTAACATACATGTCTTTGGACCTAAGCAGACACAAGGAAAACATGAGGACTCTACACAGAAAGGCCTCTCAGACTAAAACTAGTCATGTCTATGGAAATGATCTGTATAATGTTCACTTATCATGAAACAAGTAACATGATGGCTGTGTCCCACACAACACATGTTCATACTTCCCTTACTACACTACTGAATGCACCTCTAATGAGGGTGTAATTTACATACTATTCAATGCCTTGGTTTTCAGTTCAAATGCAGCCTTAAACAGGTGAAAAACTAATCTCATTTGTCTAGACAAACTAACTCTAGAAATATTCTTACAACACTATTGAATGAAAACTATTAGGTGCATTTTGGTCTTGTGTCAGGTCTTGCATGCTTCTGGAAAAACAACTTTTTTTTTATTCCTCATGCAAGTTTGTTATGTTCACATATCCTATTATAATGCAAGTTTATCATGATTGTGTTTATTATGATCGTATATCTGATCTTCAGAGATCTCTTAAAAATGAATCACTGTTTTGACAGGAATAGCTGTATTGACTGGACATAAATAAATTAAAGGGTGGAATTAGATTTTGCACAATCCTGGGTATGGGCCCGTTTTGAAAGAGGCTGTAGAGTTGGAGAAAGGACGAGCATCTAAGTCCAGCACAAGATTGAACAACAAGAAGACAAACGACTTGAGTTGTTCACTGTGGCCAGTTGAACCCTCTGGCTTTCTCCTGAGTTAACTCCCCTGTCAGTGAAAAACAAAAATAATCTGAGGCCTTCCTGTGCATGTCCTGTCTGGCTTAGTGCTTGGTAGGTCCATAGCATATCTGCAGATTTATGGCACGTCTAGCTGGACAAAGACCAGAGCACTCTTATGCTTTTTCAAACATGTTCTGCAACAACATGCTGGTATTATTGGCTTTCTGAAACCACCTTCAGGGGGAGAGTATGGGGGGTTGGCAGAAAGAGAGAGTTGAGTGACTGTTCCATCCTCATGTGTGCCCTCATTCTCCTCCATGGATCAGGGCACGGACATATTTTGGCACATATTTGTGTGCTAGTGTGAGTGTGAGGTTGTGGCTTGTTTGCTCTGGGGAGTCTGCAGGCTGGGATGTTTTTCACTTTAGTGGTGGTGAATGTCTGCTACACCTGAATGGAGAAACAGGAAGTAATGGCATGGAACAATTATTTACTCCCTCAAAAAACTTCACCAATGTTTTTTAAAGGGAAAAAGGATGCAGGTGCAGTTATTATTTAAAGACATGTTGATTTATTCGACTGTTTTTCCTTATTTCTCCATATGTATCTTATGTATATACGTATTATAAATATGACCACTTTTCCCTTTTGTTCTGTTCACTGTTTGTACAATTTGCAGCGTGAGCTCTGTAAAAAATAAGAAAAATGTGTTGTAAGTGCAGTAGTTTTTGTAAAATAATTTGAGTTTCTAGGGTATACTAAATTATTTATATCAACTATTTTATTCTCTACATTTTTTTTAATCAACTGTGCGAACTTGAAGTGCTTTGAGATGTACATCACTGCTCAGTCGTGTGTCAGGAGCATGAACAGCAGAGGGCTGAGCACACAGCATTGGGGGCCCATGAGCTCAGCGTGATGGTGCGGGAGATGTTGTTCCCGATCCTGACTGACTGAGATCTCCCAATCAGAAACTTGTTTGTGAGAACATCAGCCAGCTGGTCCTCCACATCCTCTGATCTGGCAGCCATCCGTGAGTTGACTCGCAGAGATTTCCTCACATTAGCCATGGTCAAAAAGAGCACCTGGTTGTTGGGGGCATGGTGGTCTTCCTTGCTCACCATCACAGGGGGGTGGAGGTGCCTTATATGGGTGACAGCCTGGATGCCCTGCCGGTGTCTTGGAACTGATCATGGATTTTCTGAGCATGTGTGTGCTTCATTGCTCAGATGGCCTGGACAGGTTTGTCCCTGCTCAAGAGATCAAGATCAAGTGTCACGGCTGAGGGGGCTAGCCCTCAGCCGTGAGCTTCCTCAGGGGGAACAGGAACAGGCAGGGAAGCAGGGATCCATGTTGATATAAGTTTATTAAAGAAAACAGAGAAAAGACAACAGGCACGAGGGCCACCAGAAAACTAGAACTAGGCTCAAGAACAAACGTTTACGAAAAATGAGGCGATGGACTGATAACGGAGGCAAACACAAACAGGATTTAAATACATACAGAAATCAAGGGCAAAACAAAACAGGTGATAACTCAGGAACACGTGACAACAGAACCAAACAGACAAGAACGTCAAAATAAAAGCCCCAAAAACATGAACAAACCAGAACCAAAAAACAGCCTCTAGCGGCTGCTGACCAGACCGTCACGTCAAGAATCTTTATTTGTCACATGCATAGCCATACAACCGCTCCTTTTGACTATACAAACAGTATGAACCATAAGTAATTTTAAATTAAAAATAAGGGTGGCCTACTGTTATTGGGGCAGTCTTCCCATATTAAAAAGAAATACATAAAACTTCTAAAAGTCTTACACCAAACCTTTACTGCCAGAAACAAATCTTATGTGGCATATACCACAAAAGTGGCCCATTTCTCATTTTCCTCATGTATGAGTAAAGCACACATCTACAATGCTTATATGTTGCAAAACTATATACGTTTCATGTTGTATGCATTTTACATGCAATTTGACTTCCCTATAAATTACATATGAGGTTCTAATACATTTCCACATGAGTTATCACCTAATCTGAAGGCAGTATCTTTGGTTGTCAGCAACATTCACACTTCCACAGTCATCCATGACTTCTGGTTGGGACATGTGGTGATGGTCTTGGACACAGTAATGCCACTGATACGCTTGCTGATTTAGCCAATCGCCAACACCATAAACTCTTCCAAGTTCATAGAGCCGCTTAAGATTGCAGTCTCCCTAAATATGTCCCAGTCGGTGTGCTCAAAACAGCCCTGATGAGCAGAGATGGCTCCTGGGGACCAGGTTTTTGTTTGCTTGGCATGTCTGATGAGCAGGATGTAGGCAGGGATCAGCATGATGGATATGTGATCAGTGTAGCTGAGGTAGGGGCAGGGCTCATTGCGATGTTTAAATGTCACTTAATTGAAGTCTTAAGCACTGCACTAATAGGACTCCATCTATGGTAGCAAGCTAAGGTTTGACGGTCAGACAATTTACCAATTACTAATAAGCAAATATAGAGCCATTGGGTGAAAAATGCTTCTTATTGTTTCATTTTTCTTTTGATCTAAAAGACAAGCAAAGGCACTCATTATGCAGAGCACTGACCATTTCTAGTTGAAAACAGGGCAACTTGAATATCAAAAGGCTCCATGAAAGGTGAAGCACCCAGGAAGCAAAAACACCCCACAAAACACATTTCTCTCCTTGAAAACAATAGAAAAATAGTTGCTTAGTTGACAAAAAAGAGCAGAAAGCACCAGAATACACCGCAGCAAGTGTATAAACATGCCAATATCTGTTATGCTTTAAACGTCAGTCCAGGCTTACTCACCCTATAGGATATGACTTCTAAAGTGACCTAGTATTACCCCAGTAACAGGAAAATGACTGGCACATCATGATGCTCGCTAGTCAAGGAGACGCTGGCTTTGATGCCAATTACAGTGATTTCCTGCAGCTCCCTTCAGCACCATTCACATGTCATTGTACTGTGAGGATGTTAAAAGCCAGCCAGCCGGACATGAATAGCAGGGGTGTGAGCTCAAAAGGAAAAGTTAAAAGAAACACGCCGGTTTAAGCTGCAGGACCTCCAGCAGGTCGCATGCACCACCATACTCGGCTAAATTTAATCCTCTTTGTGTTTCTCTAACCTCTAAATGTGATTTTCTCTTGCTGCATCAGACTAATGATATTATTCCTGCTGTAGATCATTTTAGGTGCCTGAATAAGGAAAATAATAATCTTGTTTCAGAGTCCATAAGGACACATGGAGGCCTTTAAGATATCCTGTTACAGCTTAATAGTAGTAATGTATGATATTTGTATCTATACCATTTAATCTATGACACACACGTCCAGCTAAAAAAAATGGAAATTTCATTCCTGGATAGTGAAGTATGTCCTTGACAATGTGCCTTTTGTGGAAAAGAAGAAAAGCTGTTGAGGTTTGACACACTGTCTTACCAATCCTGATCCAACTCATTGCGATGTTTAAATGTCACTTAATTGAAGTCTTAAGCACTGCACTAATAGGACTCCATCTATGGTAGAAAGCTAAGGTTTGACGGTCAGACAATTTACCAATTACTAATAAGCAAATATAGAGCCATTGGGTGAAAAATGCTTCTTATTGTTTCATTTTTCTTTTGATCTAAAAGACAAGCAAAGGCACTCATTATGCAGAGCACTGACCATTTCTAGTTGAAAACAGGGCAACTTGAATATCAAAAGGCTCCATGAAAGGTGAAGCACCCAGGAAGCAAAAACACCCCACAAAACACATTTCTCTCCTTGAAAACAATAGAAAAATAGTTGCTTAGTTGACAAAAAAGAGCAGAAAGCACCAGAATACACCGCAGCAAGTGTATAAACATGCCAATATCTGTTATGCTTTAAACGTCAGTCCAGGCTTACTCACCCTATAGGATATGACTTCTAAAGTGACCTAGTATTACCCCAGTAACAGGAAAATGACTGGCACATCATGATGCTCGCTAGTCAAGGAGACGCTGGCTTTGATGCCAATTACAGTGATTTCCTGCAGCTCCCTTCAGCACCATTCACATGTCATTGTACTGTGAGGATGTTAAAAGCCAGCCAGCCGGACATGAATAGCAGGGGTGTGAGCTCAAAAGGAAAAGTTAAAAGAAACACGCCGGTTTAAGCTGCAGGACCTCCAGCAGGTCGCATGCACCACCATACTCGGCTAAATTTAATCCTCTTTGTGTTTCTCTAACCTCTAAATGTGATTTTCTCTTGCTGCATCAGACTAATGATATTATTCCTGCTGTAGATCATTTTAGGTGCCTGAATAAGGAAAATAATAATCTTGTTTCAGAGTCCATAAGGACACATGGAGGCCTTTAAGATATCCTGTTACAGCTTAATAGTAGTAATGTATGATATTTGTATCTATACCATTTAATCTATGACACACACGTCCAGCTAAAAAAAATGGAAATTTCATTCCTGGATAGTGAAGTATGTCCTTGACAATGTGCCTTTTGTGGAAAAGAAGAAAAGCTGTTGAGGTTTGACACACTGTCTTACCAATCCTGATCCAACTTGCATTCAGCGGTCTTTCAAAACAGATAAACCACTTTCTGGATACTGTATGGGTTGTCCAAGCTCTGTCCAACCCAATATGCAGTGGATATTCTGATGGACTGCATGATAAGCCAGAGTGGGATGTAGGGAAGTGTGTGTGGGTGTGTGTGTGTCTTGTGGTGTGTAAATGCAAATGTTGGCTTCTTCTGTTTCCTGGAATTCCGCAAGACCCAAAAACGTCCAAATGTGGTCTGCAAAAGTACAGCTTTTAGCTGTCCAAATTATTTTCAACAAACCACTGTCTTTGCCATATGCTCATAATGCAAAGTCAAAATACAAAGAGGTGGTCTTGGGAAGGAATTAAAACATTAAATCCTATTTGTCAATCTAACTGATCGTGTAAAAAATCAATGAACAAGAAGTTAAAGTACTTTAGTCATTGTGGTGAAACTATCGTTTTTCTTTGAGTTATATTGTGTTTTTTCTTTTGCCAGCTTGTTTCTCCACTGTGATATTACATGGATCTGACTACATGATATGACATAACTTTTGTATGTATTTTCTTCACATAGAAAAAATCCAACTAGCTAACTCTAAAATGTCAACTCTTAGACAGCTAATGTAAAATAAAGATGTTGGGTCTTTAAATATTTTAAAAAAGTATTTGTGCCACCAGAGGTGACTAGCAAGCTAACAAGAAAGACCAGCTAGCATTAGCAGATAGCCAGCATTATATATTCTGGTAACATGTGAATACTACATATATCAGTGAATTAATATGTGAATTAAGACTTTGTTTAAGTTAAGCTAGCTAAGTACACCTAATGTTCCACTTGAAGGGAGTTTTGAGGCAGCAACATGTTACACTGTTTAAGCATTAGCTAGAGTGTGTGGCCAAACTTTTCTCTGAACTTCACACTTGACTTATTTTCATTTAATCAGTACCGATTCCAGTCAGCCAGCTCAGGACAGCCTTTCTGTACCTGCCATTAGTAGGAAGATGGAGTAGAAGCGTAGAACATTTGAGGCATTCAGCACAGAGTGCTCAGTCAGAATGAAAACAGATGACATAATCCGCAAGGCAGCCCCAATTTTTCTACCCGTCTTTTTTTTTCACCAGATTAATGGGAAACATTAATCCCACTGGGAGGCTTTTTGTCAAGCTATGCCCCTTTTCTCTTGTTTTTTTCCTCCTTACTATTACCTCTCTTCCTTGGTATGCATGTTTCGCTCTTTATAGACCTTGTTTGCTTGGTCTTTTGTGTGAAAAAAGAAAACAGGTTGAAGAAAGCCTGCATGAAGATTCAATTGACAACACCAAATAAGGCTTTTATACACTTTTGAGAAAGCATTTGAACAATTTATGTGTTCTGTCAGTTATATTTTTATGTTATGTTAAGTATACTGTTGGAAATGCCTAAAGATAGTATTGGATATATTACTCAAACAGATTAGGTGCACTTCTCTGCAAAATAAAAGACAAAAGCTGCCCTATGAAGTCATGGCCTTCTCCAAACCCCTTAGATCATAGTCTACATTAATATGAGTGGACTGCAGGACAGTGGTTGAAAGAGCTTATGAATGATGAGTAATGAGAAATTCAGGGACTGTACACATGCAAGAAGAGGAGTGTCCATAATGAAGAGAGACACATCACCCATTCCATCCCTCCTACCCCATCTGTACATGCTCTGGCTAATTTGTTGCACAGACTCAGACAAGATTATGACTCTTTATACAGGCACAGTTGGAGATAATGGAAACATGCTGTCCACTCCTGCTCATTAGGTTGCTTATATAGAAATAGTGTACAAGTTCCCTGTGTAAATGCACTCAAATATTTCTATTCTTATCTTCTAGGTCAGGTCCTCAATGCAGTCACCAAATCATGGGCAGTGATGAGGGTTTGAGTCGCTAGTTCCTTCACTTGTTGTTATTTCCATTCACATGGATCATTCACGTGACATTAGAATGTTCACATGTGGTTCCTTTCAGACCACTGGTTCATTTATGGATCATTTCCAGGCACCAGTGTGAACCGCACTGACAGAAAGGTCTGACCTGATCAAAAAACTGGAATATGTCTGAAAAGTTTGTGATGTGAAATAATCTTATATATGAAGTTATGGGGATGTCGAATTAAGGTGCTACAGTGTTTAATCCTCTTTTGGGCAAAAATGTTTTAAATGCATGCTTTAAATACCAGTTTGGAAAACAGACACATCGTTAAAGCTGCGGTGCAAACCATGAAGAGACTTTAATGGGCATTTAAACTTTGATACCAAAATCATTCGCTTCATTACTTTTGTGTTAACAAAGCTATGCCACTGAACGTGCAAACGAGAAGAGGCGGCAAATATTTGACAGGCAGTGTACATATTTAACATTTCACTATTTCAACCATCACGGCAAGGTAAACAAAGTGCTTCTGACAGCGCTCAGCTAACTCCATGGGAAGCTTAAAGGCGGCATTGCATCACAGTTTGTAAGAGTGAAATAGGGTAAAGGTCAGGCTTAGGGTTAAGCATGTACCTTGGGAAATATTTTTCACAAAAACAGCCTCCTATGAATGGACAGCAGGGTGACCAGGTCTGGGTTTTTTTTGTGTATGAAATGTATTTGAAGTCTACTTAGCATTCTCTCGCAGGTCCAGGACAGGATAATTAATGATGGTGCTGGGCCCATGCAGAGAAGAAGCAGCCTACCTTTGTTTTTCTGGGTGAGCTGATGTGTTTTGTGGGAACAGCATGCTGGGAAGATGTCTGCTGACTCCCTGATCATCCATGGGGCCCAACCTGAGCATGTGTGTCTGTGTATAAGAGCAAGACAGGAGTTAGCTGTGGAAAAAATGTCTCAAGACGCATCATATGTCCAACAGTTTGTAAACACATGCTCATTTCTTCTGAAATCAAGGGTATAAATATGGAGATTGCCCCCTCTTTGCTGCAAATCTTCTGTGAAGATTTTACACTATGTAATGGAACATTGAGGATTTGATTGCATACAGCCACAATGGTGAGGTCAGGTATTGATGTTGGAAGATTTGTACTGGAATTGGCTCAATCACTCCAAAGAATACAGTTTCACTGCTGCAGAGCCCAACGCACGGAGGGTTATGTTCAGAGACGGTTGCTTTAATATGAAGAATTTCTTCAACCACTCTGAATCACTTTAATTACATCTTAACCATTTCACTATATTTAATTAGTAATGATAAATAATTTGTTTAATTTCTCTTTAATGTAGCTGAATTCACTAATTAGAAGGGGTATCTGGATATTGGTTAATGCTTAATAGTTTGTCCAGAAGTTGATGAATTGGTCTTGCTGTTGTCATTATATGTGTGTGTGTGTGTGTGTATGTGTGTGTGTGTGTGTGTGTGTGTGTGTGTGTGTGTGTGTGTGTGTGTGTGT
>JBBPCW010000084.1:7955018-7975629 GCA_037974425.1 Phenacogrammus interruptus | reverse complement strand
GTGTGTGTGTGTGTGTGTGTGTGTGTGTGTGTGTGTGTGTGTGTGTGTGTGTGTGTGTGTGTGTGTGTGTGGAGATATATGCAACATTCTCTACAAATGCTTTTGTCAGATTGAAAATTAGTTGAACATAAACTACTGCACAAACCACATTTCATTGTTTTTTTCCCCACAGTATGTTAAATTTGACAAAATTTACAAAGTGGATATGTACTGTTTGATCAGGGTAGTGCACACTTTGCCACTGACTTTTACTTGTTTTTTCAGCTGGCATTCATTGAATGGAATTATTTGTAATACACACTTGGTCTCGCTCCACAAGTGATGATTTTGGAGATACGGGGCTCAACAGGGACTACTGCTGTAATTGAACCCTATATTACCCAGTTCATCACTATTTGAGAGGTTTTGAGACAACAATGTTTATTTACCTTTAGTTTTCTGGCACGGTGTCGGCCTCAAGCCCCAACCCTTTGTTTTCTTTTCCACATAAGGACACGCTTTATCTGTTAGTAGGTTGTCACTTGGGATGTGTTCCCAGTCATCCAATCGTTTTAGACCCTCAAGGCACACACGCCACCAAAGGCAAGCGAATTCACACTCACACACACACACACACACACACACACACACACAAACACACACGCATCTACACAGATACACAGGGTGCGGGGGGTGCTATTGTAACACTGGCAAATCACATTCAAATATCCTCCCACAAAATTTGCCTGGCTTTCAACAGAACCAGCTTGTGTACTGGAGCCTTCTTGTGTTTGACTCTGTGCTCACATTGTCTTTAAAGTCCCTGTAACACTCCAGGGATTCCATATTCGGAGCTTTTGTTTTACACAAAGTGAACATTTAGTTGCATTTGTACGCTTTTGTCATAGTTTTGGGTTAAAGTATCATGGTGTTTTCTGTCATTTTCTTTTAAGATGTCTTGGAAATACGACCTCTTGAGATGTTGAGAGATCTGTCACTAACACATGTAGACATGCATACTGCCCTGAAGGCAATGATAACAGTAAACCATCATTTTGTCTTTTTTTTTTTTTTATTATTTCCAGGCAGGAGCAAGCTCTTCACAGCCAGCTTTTGTACAAATGCCAGGTGAGTTCACCTCCTCTGGGACCATCAGATAAAACTCCTACACAACTAATTACTCTTTCAACCAGCAGCATGTGCTGGAAGTGATGAGAGAGCTAACGTGGCGAGGGCTCAGCTAACCATACTTCCTTCTTCCTCCTGCAGGGCCTCACATGCTTCCTGGATACTACAGCATGCGAAGGTCCTTTCTGCCAGAATCTGAGCTTTGCCATCCCATGAAGCAGTACTCATCGGATTCCTACTCTTCGGGTTTAGGAGGCAAGGCCTTCTCTTATGACCACTGCTCCAGCTACCCCTCTTTCATCGACAGCTACTACCAGCCTGAGTCATTTGGGGACTACCGAGGCACAACTGCTTATACAGCTAGCGGAGGGTCACTCTTTCCAACATCCACGTTGTCTACACTGCTGCCCTCGTTGTCTGGCGAGACATCCTCACATCTGCTCTTGGTACTTATCTTCCCTGAGATCTAAGTTCACCTTCTGAGTATAAAACTGATGAGCCGCTCGGGAGAAAATCTTCTTTTAGTAGTTTAGTGAGAAACCAGTGTCACAAGGTTTTTGCCCTTTCCATTGGAGTAGTCAGTTAGGCAAAACAGAGACTAATCCTAGCCCCACAATCATGCAAGCCACTTGCCTGTATTCAACTCAGTTAAATTCAATTTTATTTATACTATATGGGATTGAATACATATCCCATTGCATGGTTTGACTTCTGTAAAAATGGTTCTCTAGAAACCGAACAAATAAACCCAGTTTGCCCTGATGGTAGATCTGGCTAAGTATGTGGTTTAATTGATGCCACACAGTGCAAGCCCAGCTTCATGGGGGGTCACTGCTTAGGTTCCATTGTTATATATTGATATACCATACTGTCCTTGCTGTTAAATATCTTAGATGTGCGAGGATTACATGTGCGAGGAACTTCTTCAGTTCAACATGAAAGAATAAATCCCTCTTAAATACTGATAGTGAAGTTGTAAAACACAGCTTACAACAATATGCCACATGTCTGCTTTGCAAACCAAGTCCTTCTTGTAAGCATCTTCAAGAAGAGGATTGTGTGCTTTGTTTTTGGAGGGCTTTGGTATAAGCCTCATGTATCATAACACCATGGCAATTCAAATACATTATTAGATAAAGGGGTGATTATTATAAAGTTATTACCAAACTATTCATGTAATAGTGAAGTGAAATAACAAGTAACACATTCTGCATGTGACCTTGTGATTTTAATTCCCTTTATTCCTACAGAGGGACCCATGGGACCAGTCATCAGAAGACCATGTAAGTCAGCCGGAGGTTCTGTGCCCCGAGGCTTCCGCACCGGTGGCAGACTCCCCATCCCTTGGTGGCCAAGACTCAGGCGGTTCCTCTCCGTATCGCCTCTCCACAAGTCGCAGCGGCACGTCCATCTCCTCCAGCTCCCAGCCCTACACCCTGCAGACGCTGGAGGACGTACACTATCCGGCTGCCTCCTACAGCTCCGCGTCTAGCTACTCCTGTCCGCCCTACATGACTGTCCCGGGGGATCTGTCTGTGGTCAAGATGCCACCGGTGTCTTCAGAGGAGGGTAGTGGCAGTGTAGTGTCCCTAAGTGACACTGCAGGTCAAGCATGGGCCAAAGATGACGGATCTGGCTCGTGGATGTCTTACGAGACAAGAAGGGCTTTTTAAGAGGCTCTGATGCACTTATATAGACACTGAACTGGAGAAACAGGTAGTACCCATAACATGGCAGCCAAAACTGGTGGATTTTAGCTGAAGTTTGAAATAAGCTTAACAGCTTAATGAAGTACTCCAGGGTTTTTCAGTCTAATCCCTTTCCACTCCGTATGATTGCCAGAAAATCCTTTGTCTCAAAGCACACTCCATAATGCATTTTCCTTCCATCCCGTGATTTATTTCTGAGTGAAACAAGGTGTTAGGGAGGACTCTGAGTTTTCTCTTAATGATAGAAGTAGGGAGGTGGGAAAAGGAGGTGAAGGATGATGTTTTTATATTATTTGTCCACACCCACTGGTGCATGGTGATGTAATCGAACCTCAGATGTTTTTAAAGAGAAGTGAAAATGTAGTGTAGTTACATTGCGATTACAAATATTACAGGGAAACTAGACTTTAGTCTTTAAAATTGTAAAGGATGAAGGATTATGCTTAAATTTGACATAAAATGTCTAAAAAATAAAAGCCAGACATCACCTTCTATCATAAGTGAGTTTTGTTTCAGCATTTTGATTCAATGTGGCGGAAAGTTAGAAATCTTCCTTAATAGTTAGCTAAATTAAGTTTAATTATTATTTTTTTTACATTATCCATTTTATATCAGCATAAGCTCAAAGGTTCGTAGACTGTCCTTATATTCTTATTATACATGAAAAATGAAGAACACTCTTTTCATGGATGTTTATTTGTCTTCTACAAGTGAAACAGTGAAACATATTGAACGTGCTGTAGATGTAAGTAAGCCTGCAAAAATCGGGGTAATCGTGGGTTAATGCTTATACAGTAGGAATGTTGTTTATATTTTCTCCATATACTCATACTGGTATTTTACATTTTTTACATTGTTACATAAATAGGTCTGATAATTGATCAAATTAGATTGATTTGCTGTGGTGTCTCTCTGAACTGCTCAGGTTTAGCATGTTTATGAACAGACACAGGCCTGTTTGTTCATGTCTATATCATTTTTACTACAAATCTTTGTAATATCGAACTGGTGTGTTGGCTTTAAGCAAATGTTATTATACATTACTGTTTTTAAGGATTTTCATGGGACTGATCACTTGCAGTCAATGCCAAGCATAGAAACACTAAACATATTTGCGGATAGACAGTGCTGTTTATCTGCAATTCTTGTGTCAAGAAAGGTACAAGAAAAAATAAAATGATCCCTGTTTAGCCGCAAGTGATTAATGCGATGGGTGTGAGCTACTTTAAATCTCCCCATAGCATCTGTGTGTGTGTTCTGTGAATAAAGTAAGCAGTGTGATATTTACTTGCCCGAAAATATCTTCAAGTGAAACTCCAGGGTATTCAAGGTGCCCTCTGAATAAAAAAAGCGGAAAAGTAGGCAAGAAACGACATACTGGGCAAGGAAGTGTATAAAAAAGCCCAAACATGGTACTAACTTGTGCTCAGATCCATGTCCATAAGTGAAATTTTCATGGGTACCTCTGCTTAAGTACATTTGTTAGGATAATAAACTATTTAAAAGCAGTTCCAGTTCAGTCCTTCACAGCCTAATTTCTTTCGGGAGGATTTGCTATATTCCACCAATATACAAAAACATTTGAATAAATAAATTGGCAAGATGGAGAGCGGTTTGTTGTTAAATGCACAGTTCTAGAGAAACTAGAAGAGAAGTTCTAGTTTCTCCAGCCAGAATTGCTTGTAGTGGAAATGATGGAAACCAGACTTCTGACGTTTGTAATGCCTTTAAAGTAAAGTGGCTCCTTATAGTTCACAGTGTGAACAATGTTTTCTCTGTATTTAACCCATTCACAAAGTAACGCAGAGGGCAGCCAGCGACGCAGCACCCAGGGAACAGTGTGTAGGGACTGTACTCAAGGGAAACTCAGTGGTGCCACTGACTGTAAAGGGATTAGAACCTATGACCTTCTGATCGCAGAGGCAACTCTCTAACAAGGACACCAGCTGCCAGGCTACAACTGTTAACAAATACGCTGCCTAAATCCTGAAATATTGTTTAAAGGCTTGAGAAAGGATTTGGATCTTAGACTTAGTTTTCATGCCTCACTCCCATTGACCCCAGGATAGACTCTGGGTACACACAACTGTAGTGGAGATAAAGTGGTTACAGAAAACGAATGAATGAATGAACAAATTTATTTGATTTGTATAATTTCATGATGGAGAGGTACATACAGGGTGTTGTACTCATTGTAACTATGCTCAACACCTATAAAAACCCAGAAAACACATGTAGGTCTGAATAAAACTTCATGTCCAAGAGTTTTAAATAGTTGTAGACATTGAGACTCCAGTTCCATCCACCATCACTGTAAAGAACTGAGAGTCTACGATCACAAACATCAAAACATTCTTGACTCGTGTTAACCTCTCAAAGTTTGATTTTTGCAGAAATAGTTCCCTTTAAATTCTGTTCTGTTGCTGACACCACTTGGGACGCTTTACTGTTGCTCATACCTCAGGACGTTGAAGTTTTATAGTTTTATTGATTTCTTTTTCTTTTCTTTGTTTTATCAAAGTATAGTGAAGATTGCACGCTTCAGTATTTATGCTGGATTGACTGAGAGCTTCCACTGCAGTTCTTTTGGGAACTCCGCAGGCTATTGGTGGAGTGCCTTGCATAATGATGACTTGAATAAGTAAAAAGAGTTCTACTACTCAGTGTTTCAGGATCCTCAGTTAAATTCAGTTCAGTCCGAAGAGCTTTATTGGCATGACCACGAGCATGTATAATATTGCCAAAGCATTGAAATTAAACAATAAAAGATTTAAGATGTATAAATCTAATAATATCTAATAATGCAACTAATAACAATGGAATAAAATACAGCAGTAGACTTAAAGAGAGGAAGAATCCTCAACCAACACTATATGGACAAAAGCATTAGGACACCTGACCATTACACCAACATGGACTTTAATGTCCTTCGCTGGAAGTAAGGCCCTGAAAAACAGGTATGTCCCAATACTTTTGTCCACATCGTGTCCCTGTGGGAGAAACTCTCAACTCTACACTCTGATTGGTCAGAAGTGACCGGTTGCTACGACGCCAGGCCGTTGCTAAGTCAAGTGGCTCCCTGGTCACTGGGGCAAAAGTAGGAAACCTGAGTCTCGCCTGTTCTGATAGTTTATTTCTTAATCCGTTTATTTCATAAATAGCTACGAACAAATCAACGAGAGGCGTATGATAACAATTTAAACTCGTACTGATCCACGAATGACTTCATAAGCCACGAACGAAGTGTTGTTTTCAGTTTCGAGAGAAATATCGAGGAGGGTTTCTCCGTTTTCCACTATGAAGTTGCTAGGTGTTTCTTTGTTGATCCCCCACAGACAAGAGCTGAACTTTTTAACAAGTTGACTCGAATAGCCATACTCCTGCCTTTATATCAGTTACTAAACTTGAGAACACTTTTTTGATTTTCCTTAGTATTGTTTCAGCACATGTTGGAGTGAGACAGAGAAAAGTTAGCCTGCTAGGTTAATTAGCTTAGCCTCTTAGCTAGAGTTGTTTACATCGAGTTATGACTTAAGAGTCTTTTGTTGACTCAGTTGAGGCACTGTAAGTAATGACTAGCAAGCTTCAGATACGAGGGTCCTACGGCGTTTAGGCACTTTTATACATTTAAAACGACCAGCCAGATTAGTTTAAACTGTTAGATTCGTTTCCTGACAGCCCCTTGTTCCATAGAAAGAAGACACCAGACTATGGTGGTCGTGCCGAAGATGGAGCAGTATCATGTACTGGAGATGATCGGAGAAGGGTCGTTTGGGAGAGTATACAAAGGTCGCAGAAAGTTTAGTGGACAGGTTTGTTCCTGTGCATGAATGCTTTCCACTGAGTTTTGTTGCAGTCACAGTTTATATGCAGTTCTAACTCAAATGCCCATCTGTTTTCTGGTTCTAGGTCGTAGCTCTCAAGTTCATCCCTAAAGTTGGACGATCAGAGAAAGAGTTGAGGAGCCTGAAGAGGGAAATTGAGATCATGCGAGGGCTCAGACATCCAAATATAGTTCTGCTGCTGGACAGCTATGAGACTGAGAGGGAGGTAATAGCTCTAAACAAGATCAGATCCACGTTGACTACACATACATTAGTTTTTTTTTTTTTGCTGGAGAATCCAGTATAACGAGACAAACGATACATTGCTGCCAGCTTTTAGACATTTTCACATTCAAATCTTTTGGTAATTATACTGTTAGGCAAAACAGAACGTTATTGGCAAGCTGTACATCTCTTTTAGGACCGGAGGTGGTCTATTGGAAGGCAAAACATATAAAACCAATAAAAACTGCAAAGTCACATATACAACTAAATATGTGTAGAAAGGTGGTAAGGTAGAGTAGATTGAAGAGCTTCATTCGTCACATACATAGTTATCCAGGACAACATATAGTGAAATGAGAATCTGACCAGCTCCTAGATGCAAAGTAATAATATAAAATTATAATAAAATGAAAAAGTAAAAAAGATTTTTTTTACTTTATAGCAAAAATAAATAAGAATTAAGCATAGTATAGTGCAAAAGCTGTTCAAGGAATGTATAAAGCGACTGAGTGATGCAACATAGTACTATGGATAAGTGGTAGATGTGCAAAAGATAAATGGATGAAAACAGGTTACTATACATGACCATGCCTATTAAGTGTCATGGCCATGTCCATGTTTAGAAACCATACTAGCTTGGGGGAAGAAACAGTGCGTTATTGGCATGAGTGGGGTCATAAATTATTATAATTGCCCTGGTCTGAAACTGCTGACTGTGAGTTGGCACTTTTTAGTTAGAACACACCACAGGGCACAGTGTGAACAAAGTGAAATTCTTTCTATATATTAAATCCATTCACCAAGTGAAGCAGCGGGCAGCCAGAGAGAGACGTCGCACCTGGACAGCAGTATCTGGGGCTGGTGCTTTGCTCATGGATACCTCAGTGGTGCCTCTAGCACTCCTATTGCAGTCCACCAGGTGCCCCAATACAGTATGACAGTACAGGGTAGCACATGAGTCCTATGTCACTGTGCCCAGTGTCTGCTAAAAAGTATAAATTCCTCAGCATTGGGCTGTGGAGTAGTGTTTTCAGAAATGACGATTGTGATCATCCAACATCAGCAAACTTTGGAACATATAACATACCTCTGATTCCATAGCATGCCATGTGAGGAACCTTAGGTTATATCAAGATCTTAAATCTTAACCTTCACTGCGTGTTTTGTTTGGGGTGGGGAGTCTCAGGTTTTCAGTCTACAGTATTTTCCACCTATTTGGCATCAGCTGGGTCGCTGCTGACCCAGTGGCTAGGAGTTGCCCCAGTGATCAGTAGGTAGTCAGTAGGACTACTAGTTGCACCACTGAGGTACCTCTGAGCAAGATAGCATCACCACACACCGCTCCTTGGTCGCTGTGTTCCTGGCTGCCCTTTGCTACACATGGGTGATAATTTTGTGTTTTTCACACTGTGTGCTGTGGTGTGTTTACATATGACAAATGGATACTGTACTTTTAGATACGCAAAGACTAGGTCTTTTGTTTTGCTGTGGTAGGTGGTGGTTGTGACCGAATATGCAGAGGGTGAGCTGTTTCAGATCCTGGAGGATGATGGCAGTTTACCTGAGAGTCAGGTACATGAAGCTTTTTGGGATGTCAAGGGGCATTCTTTATGCTCTATCATCTTGTATTAGAGTAGCACCAATGCCAAAATGGCATTACATCACAGTAACATTTTCCTCAGAAATATCATATCTGTCTCTGTTATCTGATACATCTGTCATGACTGTATCTCATACAATACTGAACACAGCCAGTCTTTTTCTTTTTGCTGTGAATAGGTGCGTGAGATAGCTTGCCAGCTGGTATCGGCCTTGTATTACCTGCACTCTAATCGTATATTGCACCGTGACATGAAACCCCAGAATATCCTTCTGGGTAAAGGAGGAGTGGTGAAGCTCTGTGACTTTGGGTTAGTATTGTGTTATTGGTTGTGCTAAGCTCAGACAATGACATTATTTGGCTTCTTGATTATTTAAGTCCTATTTCCTCACTCAAAATTAAAATAGATAATGAATTTAAAGTCATATGACAAGGCTCAAATGTTTGACACTGACTTTGACAAGCATGTAGTTTATTTCAGTTCTGTGTTGATAGTACATTCAGTGATTTCTTACATTTTAGCACAGTTCAACTTTATCATTTTGGTATATTTTTAAAATACACAGAATACAAGTTGAATTCAGAACACATAAACAATGCAGCAAGCTCTCTTTCAAATGATCCATTTGAAAATATGATTTTTACTATGCATACTTCATACAGGAGTGTGATCATCTGTTGTAATATTTAACATATACCGAGTTTAACTGACACTTTCACGTCATGATCATGACTCTCCCCCCAGATTTGCTCGTGCTATGAGTGTGTCCACACTGGTGCTGACCTCCATTAAGGGCACTCCTCTGTACATGTCTCCTGAGCTGGTGGAGGAGAAACCGTATGACCACACGGCTGACCTGTGGTCTCTTGGCTGCATCCTCTATGAACTCCACACGGGGGCGCCTCCGTTCTACACTAACTCCATCTTCCACCTTGTGCAGCTTATAGTCAAGGACCCTGTCAAATGGCCAACGAACATGAGCGAGGACTGCATGGTACTGAGCCTTTTAGTGCCTACACAAACATCTTCCTTCTGTGTGTTACTGAACTGTGTGTGTTTTGGATTTCTAGATGTTGCTTTTAAAGTCAGCCAACATCAAAAGTAGAGGGTTAATGAATTTCTGTGTGTCCTTGTTCTTGATGTCTTTATGTTTGACAGAGTTTGCTGAAAGGTTTGTTAACTAAAGACCCCCAGAAGAGACTAACCTGGCCTGGCCTGCTTAGGCATCCTTATGTTGCAGATGGCGTCATAGGTGAGAGTAGTGCTTTATGGCTGTGACAGGGTGTTTTAAACAGATGTCTGAAATTGTCTGTACATTTGGTTTATTAATGTTATTAAATTCTCATCCACCTTCTTTTGCTTCCTATCTGAGCTTTACACTAAAAACAAAAATACTATCAAAGACTTCACTCATTAAATGTTTCATGAGTCATTATTATTATACATTATGTATAGTGTTAAATAGCCAAGTGCCTCTTACATTATTTTACCAGTTTGGTACATTAAAAACCAAATAATGAAAATGAAAAAAGACTTCTTTTTTCTTTTTTTTCTGTGATAAACTTAAAGCAGTTATTATTTAATTCTACATGGTCATTTTCTAACTTCTGCATATCCATTAGATTTAAACAATTGTAAAAAATGATAACTGTTCTGATTGAGCTGTGGTGTGCCCTATTCTAAAAGATGACTGGACTCCACCACCTTTAACTTCAGTGTAAATAGACAGAGCACAAGTGTAGTATGATGAATAGCGAAATACATCTATGTCTTAAAAACATGAATGTGTGTTTTTTAAAAAAGCGCAGTTTTAAAGCTACATTTTTATACATGTACCATAAGGACTTGGCTAGTAAATGGATTTTCCTACATGACAGAACTTAAAGAATAAATAATAATACAAAAAAATAAAATGTTTATAAAAACGCTACAACACATTGAAATCATTTATATAAATCATACACATTTGTTGTCGGGGTGTATGATTTGCTGGCACTACGAAAACAGTACAGTGATTTCTTTTCCACACATTACACTGCACTAAATGTAATGAACTTGTGGTGTCTTTGTCGAAAAATAGGTTTTTAGTTAGTGTTCTTTAAATTCTGACGATATCCTGTAAACGTTTAGAAAAGTATATTTTTAATTTTTCGTGGTTTCAATGGTAATCATTAGCCCTTGTATGATTTTCAATGAGTTTATACTGCGGCATGTATTACAATTCAGTATTTGTGGCATTCCTAGAGAGTTGTAAATACATATATATATTTTATTTGATTGGTCAGTGTTGTCAGAGATGGGGTCTAGCAGTCCCCTGACCGTAATGCCCAGTCCAGACTTACAAGCCCTAAAGGAACAACAGGCTTTGGAGAAAACAGCGCCCCGCAGTGGGGAGTGCAGGCTACTGCGCAGAGCCAACGAGCAACGAGACAAGGAGCACAGGAACAGACAGGTGAACTTACTGACCACATCAGTGGAAGAGTTGTTTTCCCATATGTACTACAATAGATAACTTGAGATATATGCTGTTGTAATGTGTGCTTTTGGTCATATAAACCACCCATATAAACATTAGTATGAATATGATGCAATTGCAGAGTTCTGCTAGTATGTTTTGGTTTTCCAGGACCTCACAGAGAATGGGAAGGCAGTTTGCAGCAGCCAGCCTTGCTCCAGAACTGCCCCAGCTGGAGAGGCCCCCACCAGTGACCATTCATTGGGCAGCACCTTTACAGTGTGTCGAAATTCAGCTCATCCAGCAGCCAATCAGCATCAAGCAAATGACATTGGTGTTGCCAGGTAGTGTCTATGCTCAGAATTGGAATGTGCTTTAGTAAAAACAAAAAACTTGAAGCAGTATCTCTGCAAAGATGTCTTTTAGATGAGAAAATAAAGCATTAAAGCTATGAGGTGATGCAAATCTGAATTATCTTTAAAGTACAAATGGATATTGTTTCATCTCTTGCATACCCAGGGAACACCCGGCTTCATGTAAAGGCCCTATCAGCAGGGACTACGAGAGGGAATTTCCTTCAGTGGAGGTGGGACCTAGACAGGTGTTCAGACAAGGTGGACCAGGACACATGGCATCTGGCCTGGCGTCTGTGAGGATGGACAGTGAAGTAAGCAATCATGACTTCAATCAGTAGTTAATATTTCTATTTTATGGCTTGGATCTGAAACAAGTAAATAAGTCAATCAATACGTCAAGCCAAATTTTAATGTTTTTGTTTTGTTTTTACTGGACAGTATGAAGATTTACTTACATGCATTACAGTGTAGAGCCCAAAGGCTATAATTCTGTTGTGAAAAAGTGATAAAACTACTTCATACATCCAAAACCTATTAAGGTGGCAACTGAAGATGACAACCAACATTAGAAATAAAAATATGTAAATCTCTCACATGTACCCAATTTCAAATATTTTTAGTTGCCCTTTACATTGCGAAAATGTTTAAAAAGTAGTGGGTCAATAGAAGTAGCCAAAAAGTGACATTATAATACATGCTCATCAGTAGGTGTACTAGGTTAATTTGCAGTAATCAAAACAGAAGCTCAGTTATTTAGAACATGTCCTTTTGCACTTCACCCAGGAGCGAGATGCTGACAGCGATGAAGAATGGCAGCAATTGGCTGAAGTGACAGATTGGGCCAATCGCATGAGTGTCCCAATGGACCCTCCCATCCATCAGAAGCTGAAGAGCAAGCTCCACAGCTCCAAGGACCAGGCAAACTCAATTAAATGAGTCTCTAACAACATAATATCACTTAAGATTAACCATCATCACAGCCAATCCTGTGAACACTGTGTAGCAGTTGTGATCGCCTCAAGCTAGAGTCATGAGAATGTAATGTTAATATAGGAACACCTGTCTTCCTCTGCAGATCCTGAGTGATACATTGGAGGAGCCTTCCATCTTTCTTCATGTTTTAAAGCTCCTCTGTAACATCATCCGGACCTCTGACCCCGTGGATGCCAGAAGAGTTTGTGAGGAGTTGAACTTGCCGCACTTTGCTTTTAGTTTGATTGAGGAGATGCTTAGCAGTCCTGAAATAATTAAGGTAATAGAACCCTATATAACGTCTGCTATCCATGTGTCTGCCTCTTATCCTGTTCAAAATAAAGAAATAAAGGATACATTTTGATTTTATGTCAGTGAGTGTTAGCTTAACAATGTGCAAACTTCTCCTGAAAAGACTATTCTGTTTTAACTCTTAGAATTGAGAGTTATTACCCAATGCCAACTTCAGTTAATCCACGTTTCATTAAATTTAATCAGGTGCACTGGTGGAACAAATCCATGCAATGGATTGTAGCAAGTAGTTAGGGACCGAAATGATGTTCTTCTAACCATATTATTCCAACCATAGATTTAAAATTAGCAGTGGCACTTTTTACTGTATTGATGTTTATATTTATTGTAAATCTAACATAGTTTCTGACAATCAGTGTTTTTATTAGCCAGCTGTATAAGACTATTGCATAGTATCTTTGTCTTTTTCAGAATATATATCATTTCGTATTTAATATATTTAAAGGGAAAAAAATTGTTTTACAATGTTTTCAAAAGATCAGGTCACATTTAATGTGAACAGGAAACAGGAGGATTGTAATGTGTGTGTGTGTGTAGATATATATATATATATATGTATATATAATATTAAATTTATATTTATATATATATTTATTTATTTATTTATTTTTTTCATTAAGACTCAATTTGTATTAGAATTGTTATCCATTTAGATTTCAGTGTCCATTTTTTTCTGGATCTGTCTTTTTTTATTGACATTAATTAGGCTTTTATTGCATTAATTAGACAACGTTGATTAATGTTGGTTTACCTTGAGGGCGTTAGGAGGGAAAAAACAATCTTACAAAAATCACTTGCACATAGTTTCAAAACACTGAGATGAAGTCCAGTTACAAATTGGATGTCAAATTGCAATTTGTAACCACGTGGGGAAAAACATTTTTCACAAATATGATGCAATGATGAAACATATTCTTGTGATTGTTATCTTGAGTATTAATCCCGAGTAGAGTGACTGGTTTTTCCTCCTAATTTGGTGTGACTGTAGAAGCCATGGAGTGAGAGGACTGTGGGAGAGCTGATGGCTGTTGTTCTGTCGGTCTGGGAGAAGAATCCTGAGTGGGAAATACAGCAGAGGAGGTCTGAATGATTTAATGATTTTATCCACCCTCACCAGCTATCCTTTTTCTCTTCAGCTTCAGAAACTACAGCATTTCATGACTTAAATAAAAACCATATTATCAATTTTCAGTACCTTTCATTTCACGTGATTTTAAAATGAGGTTGTATTGTTGTGCAAAAGGCCCTTCTTTTTTGTTTTGTGAGAAAACAGTTGCTTGAGTATTTCTTTTAATTTGGACAGTTTTAATTAATTGACAGTTAAATCCATTTTATAAGCAGTTTATTTGCTAAATTATAAATATATACTTCTTTTACCAGAGCTGAGGATCTGTGCCGGCTGTTTATATCGGTATTCCTCCAACCTGACAAAAATCATTTGGCAGTAAGTTCATTATTTTGACTTTCCCAGTATTTAGCTATCACCCAAGACCTGCTTCGGCTAATCAGTGCTTCATTGAATAGAATCAGGTGCTGCTGATGAAATTTAAAATCTATGCAGTGCCTGGAGTGCCCGAGAGGTGAGGAAGCAAAGTTGTTCTTTAAACATTATCATTCTAACTCTATAATAAATAACTTCATTAAAAACACTCCCTTTACATTTTACTTTATTTATATTTCTTCCGTTTTGTTCAATGGTACAGTAACTGCTTAGATGAATAGTTTAAAATAACTCTCTTCATGTTTTTAACCATTCACATTCATGGTTTATCATTGTTCTAACACATTACTAGGCATAGTAATGTTATTAACTACATAATCAAGATATTATGTAGTTAATATAATCAAACTAGTAGCTAGATAATTACTAACATGACTATTATTAATGTACTATTGTGGTTCTGTCTCCAGCCATTAGCAGCTGCAGTCCTGAGCCTATTTGTTTACCGTGGAGTGCGTGTGGAAGTCCGGATGGACAGACTGACAGCTCTTCTAGAGTCTTTACTGTCAAGCCCAGAGGAGGTACATGAAGTCATATGTTGAGAATTAATGTCCCACTTTTTACATAGTGATTTCTGAGTGTTGACTGTCTCTGATGTTTTTGTTTTCTTTTCCCAAGTCTTATCACGCATTACCTGCTGGCTGGGGCATGTGTGATGGCGTCCTTGCATTAATACTCTATTTTCTTTCTGAGGTAATTTCACACAGGATATTTTCTCTCTGAGAAACATTGTGTCTTTTTATTATTATTAGTAGTAGTAGTAGTAGCAGTACTCAAATTTTACTATTATTATTATTATTATTAACAATATTATTATTAATATCGTTCTCATTATTATTATTATTATTATTATTATTATTATTATTATTATTATTATTATTATTATTATTATTATTGTTATAATTATTTCCCCCAACTGTAGAGTGAAGGCTGTGTCCTCTGTGATTTTCTGAACTCCAAACTTTGGTGCCATCTGTGGACTAAAGTTGGCCCTACACTACAGAACTCAGCATCAAAATCCGAATTTCTATCCGTTACTGGTAAAAATGAAAACCATTTATTTGCATTGAAAACAATAAAAAAAATGAATACTTACTTTGAACTGCTGTGTGAAACGAACATCAATTTCATTTGTTTGTTTTGTTTTTGGTTCTTCTAGGTCTCCACATTTTCCTGTCTCTTGCTCTGTTTGCTTTCTCCTCTCAGCCATATGACTGTGTGGCACTTTTCTTTGATGCCAACAAAAACCTCACTCGTGCTCTGGGTCTTCTGTTGACTACTGATAGGTTGGCTGATCTCTGAAATGTGTTTACCTGTTACAGTATGACGGTTGCCTTTTGAGTTCCAGATTACTATACAGCATGTTAATTCTTAATTGTGTCTCACCTCTCTGTCCTCATTTTCAGCAGCTCGACAGAGCTTAAAAGAGGTCTCTTGTGGGGCAGCACTGAAATGAGCAGCCTATCTGTGATGAGCTGCCACCTACTCTGCTTTCCGTTTGCTTTGCAACTGCCCCACGAGAAAATGACAGAAATTCTCCTCTCATATCAAAGCCTGAATGTGGTGACAGGTTTAGTTCAGGCAAGTAAATACTAACTCCCACTCTAAGGATTTACTCAAGAATTGCATACAGTACATAGTACAAAATGCAGTGGTAGGGGTGTCAATCTCTGACATCACAACAATATGATATAAGGGGGATTCTTTAGGAAACAGTTCAAATCTTACATTTCTACACAGCTCTGTTATTCCATTATGATTCAGATTTCTTTCTTTCTACATTTATTTAATAGTACCATGAATACATGGATGTGATTGAAAAAAACTATTTAAATAACATTAAAACTCAGCTCCGGGGAAAAAAATAAGAGACCGGTGCAGAAATGTGCAGTTTCTCTGGTTTTATGTTTTATAGGTGCAAGTATTGAACTGAAAAGCTTTACCTTAGTTTTTAAGAACTGCAGACAATATTTCCTAATTTCCAAATATTTTTCTTTAAAGCACAATTTAAAGGAAATGACCATCAAAATAAGAGAAATGATAGTGTTTACAGAACTTGACTCTAGTTTTACAGAACATATCTCTTGTTCACGCTTAAACAAAATGGTAATAATTACCCATCCTGTACTTCTAGTAGTGTTTTTCCATCCAACTGGTCTCATTGTGAGAGGAGAGTGTTGATTACAGCAGTGTTTTTATACTTTTCCTCATTAAATAAGATGTGATTCAGGTGATCACTAATCAGTACCTCATAAAGCAGAATGAGGTGCTTGTGTAGAAATTTAACAAACACTGGCATGGGATGGTTGTCACACTCATAGAGATGCTGATTTAAAAATAAATTGTGATGGTCTCTAGAGCGGTATATGTGATAGAAACAAATAATTTTGGGGGATGAAAATAGCCTCAGCCAATAAACATAAACACGTTCTTATTCTAGATTTTATAATGTTATAATAATTTATTGTATACAATACTTGACTTGCCATCTTTAGACTGATCCATCATGTTGCATTTCATTTTTTTCTGATGTTCTTGCATGTGTGTGCTTTCTCCAGGTGCTTCAGACCCAGCCTCCAGCTCTCTTGGAGCTTCCTCTTTCTCTGTTGTGTTATCTTTGCCTCTCGTCCCCTCAGGGTGCTGTTCCTTGCTTCACCAAGGCAGCCCGGGCCTCTGGCTTTCTCCCCCAGAGTGCAGAGGCAGAGCAAATCCTAAATCATCTTAACCAGTCTGGTAGCAAAGCGGAGCAGCCAAGACACAATGGTATCCAGCACAAGAATATGTTCGACCTGAGCGGAAGTGAAGGGGATTGCCATCCTAAGAGAGACACGGTCAGAGGGAGCATGGATAAGTCTAGGGGCACAAGGGATCCTCTTAAAGTTCAGTCCCAGCTGTGCAAAAGCAAGTCTGTTTCGGGGAGGTTGAGGGAAAGAAACCCACCAGAGATTAAACGGGATCAGAAAATTCTTAGCGTGGAACATCTTCAAGCTAGCATCCACCAACACTGTGGAGTAGAGGAGCTTCTAGACAGCTTGGAGCTTCATGAAGGCTTTACACACCTCATACATCTCCCGACCCATCACAAGAGCAGCATGATCTGGCTTATAGATAGCCTAGAGCAGCCTAGAACCAGTTTGGGTCTCTTTAAAGGAAATAGGGACTGTTCTGGTGTGTCGGAGGCCAAAGGGCAGTCTCTTGATCCTCAGGTTAGAACAGCAAGTTCCCTCCTATCGGTGCTTCTACAGAGTGAATCCCTTTGTGGATGTGCCACGCATCTTCTCACCCTACTCTCTCAGACCACTTGTTTCCCAACTGCCTCTGCTCTACCTGTGGACTCGGCACTGCTGAGACAAGCCCTGGATCATCGTGACGACGGGGTCCGAACTGCAGCCTGCTATCTCCTTGCTCAGTTAAAGCCAGACATGGGCAGTGGGACCACAGCAAGCACAAACTGGATCACAGAACCAGCCCTTTTCCAGGAACTTCTAAGCCACCTGGCTGACCCTGCACCAACTGTACGCAGAATTGCTTGTAAAGCTGTTGAGAAGTGGCTGAACCAGATAGGCCAGAAAGAATTTAAGGGTTTTTCTGATAGAAGCCCACACTTGCAGGAAGGTCCCAAGACCAAGAGGAGAACCGTAAAAGCCAGAGGTAAGAAGGTTGAGGTCGAGGAGGTCAGACAGCAGGGCAGGATGGGAGACTCTGGTTTTGCCTCAAGGCCTATGAGCACTTATATGGAGGGGGAGGAGTGGGTGAAGGTTGCCATAGGAGCGGCTTGTCCCGCAGTGTCTCTTCTCTCGGACTCTGATGCTGTCGTCCGCCGCAGCGCCTGTGTCATCCTGGGCACCATGGCTGTCGTGGGAGGAGGCGACAGGGCACTGATTAGCGCAGATGCTCCCCGTCATCTCCTTCGTGTCGCCCGTGGCGACTCCCATCATGCAGTGCAGCGGCAGGCCATGACCACCCTGCATGCATTTGGTCAACTGGATACACTGCGGCAGGTGAGAGTAGTACAGTTGTGAGGCTTTCCTTCATAACTTTTTTTATTATAGTGAAAAAAAATCAAATTAATTTATTTTCATTAAGTTAATAATCTAAAAGTTCCTTATGCTGTCAGTACTCTGAAGTATTCAGTAATCACTGCGAAGCCAGTATATGTTACTCGGGAGTGAAAAAGGGAAGTCTGGGCCAGCGAGTTTAAGCAATTAATAAAATTTTAATGCATTGCTCAAATGCACTTAATGTCAAAATGTATGAGTCAATAGGCAATAGCAATTAAATAACAGAACACCACCACACTGCTCTTGTTTATGGTCAGTGTTGCCCCTGAACTATTACAGTTACCCCTGGACCCTTTAACCGAACGATGTGTGCAAACACACTTTTGAGCAGCATTGCATCATTCTGACAATTGTGCTAAGGGACTTGGAGAACGACAAGTGAAAACTCCTTACCAGCATGTCTCACGTCTGCATTCTAACTGCTTTCTTCCTCAAGGCTCTTCAGTCCATTGATGCTGGACTTAAACTCCACCATGCATCCCAGGGTTCTTCACTTTCAAGCAATTACAGATGGCCTGTCAGCCAGCTCCGTGGACCAAGCAGAAGAAACACATAACAACAGGCTCAATACTTAGATAGAATGTATGGAATAATTTATAGCAGTGTAATAGTATTAGTGTAATACTATTACACTGTGTAGCAGTGTAATAGTGTAGCAGTGTAATAGGTGAATTAATGTGTGTGTTCCAGAATAGATTATCCTAACATGTCAATGTATCTATATGTTTTGTTTTGTTTTAACAAACATTTTTGACATTGCCATTGACTGTCATTTAGACCAAGACTAGCGCTGTTGAAATACAGCTGAACTGGTGTTCAGTTTTTAGGAAGCATCATGCTTGGAGTGATTTATTTTAGGATTCTGTCAAACACTGCTATAGCTAGATATTTCCTTTAAAAAAGCACTGCAGATGCTTTGCAAAGACACTGATAAAATGAATGCATTTCAATGTCCATCTGAATTTTGACTCTTCTGCCTCCTTTTTCTGAATACAGTGGACATTTCCTCTCGTTTTCAAATGGTCATTTTTTCTGGCCATTTTCCGAGTTTTAAACAAATTTAGACACACTGAAGAATTGTACAGTTATTTACATGAAAATAAATAATAATTGGCAATCTGTTATTTCATTTATTTGTATTGATTTTAATGAAATGGTTATGAAAATGTGAAATTCAGTTTTGGAAATTTAAGAAGTCGGGTCACTAGTTTATGATTTACTAGTGTATGTAGAAATGTATTATTTCATTTTTAAAACATGTTTAAAAGTATATATATACAGTATACGCTGTAATTTTAAAGAAGGTGGTTCGTGAGCACTGCAGTTATTTCATGATTTAAAAACCTCGTTTCGCGTCTTACACCTCGCCTCGCTTTAGGAAAGTGCTCTTAAACTAAATAAAACTGCCCTGCTATGGTTTTCCTTTTTTCGGATTTTTAAAAAAGATTCTGAAGACAAAAAAAATTGTCGTTTTCATCGGATTTATTTCTCTTATTTTTCGAAAAAAATAACGGTGAATTTTCTGAGGGCGAATACACCCCACACACACAAACACACACGCACCTTTTTTTCTCCCTTTTCCCCACATTTTCCCCTCATAGACACCACATACAGAACCCATTTTTCGTTTTTTTTATTTTTATTTGTTCTTAATTTCCTGCTGTCTGACATAGTCTCGGCTTCACAAACTGATACATTTTCGATTTATCCAGATATTCACTCAGATTTTTATGGTGATCAATAGGAAAGTATTTATATTTGTTGCTGCTGTTCAAGGAATGTTCGCCTTAAATGTAAAGATGTGAAAGGCTTATCTGGCACGGACTATAAAAATCGCTATATTTTGCGTTTTCACCCAAATATATTTATGAATGAATATCCTACTTTAAGAACATTGGTCTTTTTTTGTCCAGGTTTCCGATCTGAGGAAAAAAAAAGGAAGCCGCTAGAGAGTAAAGTAGGCTACAACGAACCACACCATCAGTCCCAGTAAGAGAATCGGGCACAGTCTGGTTGGGATGAATGGTGGAATTAGATTGTCCCCTCTCGTGTCCTGGCATGACGCCTAATGAGGTCTTACGCTAGTTCTAAACGATATGAGTCTGCAATAAATTTAATATTTAAGAAGGGGATCACTCTACAAGCTCATGATCCGAGTATTTTAAAACGGATCTCTTCGTAACAATATTAAATTCATAGCTGATCTATGGTCAAAAATAGAATTTCGAACGTTAAATTCGAGTCTGCCTTTCATGGTTTGTCCTAGAACTTCGAACGTTATAAAAATCACCAAGGAAACATAAAGGAGCATTGTGACGTAAGCAGCATAAAAGGAAATAATTTTAGGGACACTTTCGTGAGGTTTTCGAGTGATGCTTCCAAGCATCGGTGCTTTTTTTCTGTAGCTGTGCCACACACACACACACACACACACAGCAGTTCCCCAACCTCTCCGATAAGCTTCAGAAATCACACACACACACACAGC
>JBBPCW010000084.1:7943854-7954797 GCA_037974425.1 Phenacogrammus interruptus | reverse complement strand
CACACACACACACACACACACACAGCAGTTCCCCAACCTCTCCGATAAGCTTCAGAAATCACACACACACACACAGCTTTCCAACCTCTCCGATACGCTTCAGCAATCACACACACACACAGCCATCAGCTCCCGTATGCGTTACTGCTGACACAAATCACTTTTATTGGAATTGAAAATAATGACAGGGAAATAAAACACAAAGCATTTTTTTAAGAAGAAGGTGATAGATACATCGAAATGACTTCGTCATGTTTTCAGCTGGTGTGACGATTATGTGGCTCAGTCGCGTAGTTAAGTTCATAAATCTGAACATTCATGTCTCAACATATCTCACAAGGTGACAAATGTACCACAACCGGCTAGATTAATATTTTTTTCATATTTTGTCCCATACACATTGATTGTATACCGCCAAGAGGAAAGCGTCTTTGTAACCCCACATGGTGCTTAGCTCTCTCAATATCTATGCTATGCTACTTCTTCAGAAGGATTAAAAAATAGATGTATTGCTAGGTTTTAAGGTATACACGAATCTTCAATAAAATACCTTTAAAACTACCAAAAACAAGCAAAAAAAATAGGGGAGTTGAATTCTTATTGTTTCTGGACTTCCCCCTTCTCACATTTTTTTCTTTGTGGCTTACTATGTGTAGATATTAGATTTATTAGAATACCACCAGACTAGGCTATTCGACTTTAAATAGGCTGTAAACAGGAAAACCCTAAACGTGTTCAGGATTGTACATAATCGAATTTGCAATCAATATGAAAATGCTGATTAAATATTGCTAGAGCTGATCCTAAATGATAGCCATCTTTTCAAAGCCATTACCAAGCACTCTAATAAAAGGATAGAAAAGCAGTGGAACTATAAAGATTTTTTTTCTCTTCTCCCCCTTCATTTTTTTAAAATCAGAGTAAATAAGCCTTATAAAATCACAAACCCTGATTGTTTTCGCAATTACAGCAGAGACATTTGGGCCAAACTGTTGTCTGTGAAATCAAAATGCCACTCATTCTGTGAAATGACCAGGCAAACAGGATATAGAGCAGGACTTTGAAGATCTTTAGCAGGAAGAGATATGCTGTAATGTTCATAGTTGTCTGAACCAACAACAAAAAAAAAAGAAAAAAAATGCACTCTTTTGAGAAGCTGTGAAATCTTAGGCATGCAAGACTGAAACAATATGAAAATCAACACGCATAACATTAGGCAGTGCTGCATCTTCAGCATCAAGTTACAAACTGACATACTTCCGTGACTTTGGACATAGACTGCATACCTGAGCTGCAGGACTAAGCTAAATTGGGGATTAAAAAAAAAGAAAAGAATCATCGGGCTTGTTCTTCCTGAGGGAATATTCATTTTGGAAAAAGTGATTCCCCTGAAAGTCAATATTGGTTTTGAAAGAGATTGCTTTTTCGGTATTAGTGCTTATTTCTTTTTTTTTCTTTTTTTTTCATTGATGGAAGAATTGTGCTATTGCCAAGTACTACAAACCTTGAAACTGCTTATAAATAATTTCAACAACAACAACAAAAAAAAGATAATTGTCTGCGTTCGCATAAATTAAGACTAGTGCAGGTTATATTCTGATGTGGTCATAGATTATAGCCTCGTGTAAAATGGAAAATAAATGTGCTTAATCAGGTCATGTGTGTTTAGTGTTGATTCACATCAATCCTGAAAAGGAGACGAGAGGAGGACCCGTTTTAGCTGTTCTTTGTAAAAGGAGGCCCAGACAAAAAGCCAACTGTCATTTAAGCCATGACAGGATCACAGTGCATATTTATTTGACTTTCAGTTGGAGCTGAAAAAAAGTGGAAGTTTGTGCTGCAGCTGTTGATGGACTTGTCAGTTTGTAACGAAAAAGTAAATGATCGGTTAACGTAACGTGCAATAATACACACCCCCGGCCCCCATCCAAAAAGATTTTAAAAAAAAACAAAAAAAAAAGGAAAAAAAAAACCAAAAGGAAGTAGACATTTGATAAGAAAACATTCCAACTTAAATCCACTCTCTGTTAGAGCACTATCAATTCTACTTGCAGGACCACCATCTGGGTCAGGCTACCAAGCTTCAGCTCAGGCGCTGGCCTCCTGTTTTAGACGTTGGCTCCGAGCCTTGTACACTTCAATCAGAAGGTCTTTGACGTACTGGATCTCTCGCTCCACTGACTCCGCCTTGTCCCGAAGTTCTCGATTTCTCCCCTCTAGGCCATGAAGCTGCTCTTCCAGCGAATCCAACTCTGCTCTCTTCCTCTGGCGATACCTGTTAAAAAATGGTATAATCAATAATTAGTGCATCATTCCACAGAGGGCGTGGCCAATACTACCAATGGCAACTTTTGGTTTGACTTATGAACAGTAAGAGGCATTCAGTCATTCATGTCATGCATGTCTTAGAAATCCATGTTCTGAAACTCTGACGTTTTCTGGCCTGTAGAATCACTGAGATCTATGATCTGCGAGATTGTGATGTTGACTTTACTAGAAATGACCCGAAAAGGTAGAATGTGATGAAGCTACTTGTAAATACTTTACCTGTGAGCTGCAGTCTTATTCTGATCTCGCTTCTTTTGCTTGCGTTCTCCGTGATTGCCTTCCATGAGGGAGCCCTCCAGATCTGGTTTCACAAGGCAGGGTTCCTCCTTCAAGGAACGGACTCCTCTTGGACAAGGAGCACCCATTTCGTGTCCGTGTCTTTCGCCACTCAAGCAGTCAGGGCCTTCACCCTCCAGAAAGCTGCAGTGATAGTTGCTGTGTTGACGGTGCATGTCTATGCTTTCTGCCTTCACAGGCTCACTGATGGCCCCCAGGAAGTTATGGTAGGCCTCTTCTTGGGACGTTCCTTGAAGAAAACAACCTTCGCCAGACTCGGTCTTCCAGGGGTTGTTCGCCTTGTCCATGTCGTTGATGCCAACTTTGTCTTCGTTTATCATCTCAATGTCGGAACCTCCACCCATTCCGTTTAGACTGACTTCCCTGACGCCATACATCATCATCTCTTCTTTCTTGTGGGGAACTTGGATGGGCCCACTGAAGCCATAGCCACCACTAACAACCTTGCTTATGCCGATGGTTTCCTCTGTGTAGCGGCAGTTCTTCTCTTCTTTGGGTAAAATGGCACACCTTCTGATCTCCACCGCACTGCCCAGGCAGTACCCTTTGCCCACCACCCGTTCATCCTCTATGCAGCTGTAGCTTCCACCGAGCGCAACAGCTGAGTTACCTGAGGTATTTCCTTTGGAACTCCAGATGCTATTCTCATAGCCTTCACTCACCCTCACCCCATCAGAAGCTCTCTTGCGGCCGCAGGCGTTGCCATTGGGGCGGTTGCAACTGTAAGGGGCGTGTCTGGGAATCTTGGATCGGCCAATGGGACCCCCACAAAAGCTCAGCAGGTCTAGTTCCCCAGTTGCTAGGGTAACAAGTAGGGGGCTAGATTCTGATTGGCTAGAAGCAGAATAGGATGCATAGGGCAACGGGTAGTAGGATGGGGGACCCATTGGTGGTGGCCCTTTGTCGCATTTGCCCAGTTTGGAGGCTTTCTCTGGGAGCGGGTCAGACAGGAAGTAATCCTCCAGCTGAGCAAGCTCTTCCTGCAGCAGAGAGGTCATGACCTCCAAATCAGAGGGCACCTGGGTGTCATGCTGGAGGGGCGAAGGGGGAAGGGACGCATTGGGGGAGGGAGAGGAGTGAGGGGTTGGGAGGTATGAGGAGAAATCCACTTCTTCCGTCATCCAGTCACTGAGACCATCACCTATTTGGAAAAGAGAACATTCAAAACAATGTAAATCGGATGCATTCCATAAATCGCAAAACAGACAAATACCAACAGCAATCAACCGCATTTGCACCATTTCATGTTTCGGATTTTGGAATTTTGTTTAAAAATGATCATTCGTGATCCGATGCAGTTCGTAAATCCAAAACGTTAAAAACGAAAGCGTAATTGTAGCTCCAATTAGTTCAAATGTAGACCACAAACAATTTAAAACAGACACACATTCGTAGTTTTACTCACTGTTCAAGGAGGAGGAAATGTGCTGCAGTGCGGTGCCCACCTGAAACTGGGAAAAATAAAAAACTGTACTCACTGCAACTCACCAATTAAGTGCTGGCTCTCCTCTGGCCCCTCCCCTCTGCGCCTCTCCAATTGGCTGTGGTTAGCCTGTGGGTGAGAGAGAGCGAGGGGGTCTGCCGGGCAGCCAAGTAGAGTCTTCCAAATGGGTGCTGACATTGCCATCATCCTGTCCGTTGGTCCTATGATTCAAGCGGCCGAATTTACCGTGCACGATATTGTAGTTCGAGAGCTGAGCCACAGAAAACAGGGCTGGGTAAGCATTATGAAACCTATAAAAAAAAAAGGGAGGAGACATCGATGAGAAAAAAACTGTCCAAAGCCATCACTTTTAATATCGGACAGGGAAAATGTGGGCACACATCATTTGTTTTCATGATATTTTCAAGCCAAAGCAAAAAAAAGTGAAAATTCCTTGCTTTCCTCTTCCGACCTGTTTTGTTATGTTTCACAGTGTTCAAAAAAAGCCTCTGACAACTCAAAAACAAAACTGCTCTTCAGGAATTAGTAGTTGTAAACACAGGAGAAATTGAAAAAGCAAGAGCCACTGGATCTACTACATTTTAGCATCACTCTGGAAACATCTGCAACTGTCGAGGGACCAATTTAGACTATCACTAGACCTGTTCCATCCATCTCAGTCTCCTGTGCCCACTTAGGAGCCTCAGTTGAGCTCCCAGTGAACCAGGCGGATGTTCATTCAGAGCTCTAACCAAGACGGTGACACAACTACAACAACTCTATCCACCTCTGCCCTTATCAGCCCGACAACTCAATAAAAAAAAAAAAACTCCACAATCAGCAGTGAAATACTAGTTGCCAGAATAAAACAAATATCCAAAATGATCATTAGAGCATGGTATTAGTTTAAAATCAGCAGAACTAATCATAAACCTGCTTCTACAGTCCCCAAAGGCTCCAAAAACCATGCCACTCTGTTATTTGGGGGGTGTTTTCACAACTGAAACTCAAAAACAACAAGCTCTATTGTTACCCACCACGCTTGGCACGGCTGTGCCAACTTCCCAAAAGCCCCAGCGACAGGAACGGTCCGAAAAAACAGCATTGTGACAAGCCTTATTACCACAAAATCTCTGTAGACATATGGCAGGAGCATAAGCCAACTGAAACTGTATAGAGCAGAGCTCCAAGCACACGTGGGATGCAGCCAATGACGTAATGCAAGGTGTCAGTTCTTCCACAAAGAGCTAAAATTGCTTTACCCCCCCACCCTTTGTTTTCAACCAATGCAACCTCTTTTCCAACATCTGAACAGCAAACAGTGTTTAACAAAATGTCAAGTATTGCTTTAACCCCTCATTATCTATCTATCTATCTATATATATATATCTATATAGATCTATATATATATAAACAAGTATTAAAAAAGAACACGTATAGCTCACAGCATGCAATGACAATGTCAGCTCTGTCCTTATCAAGCCAAGTTCTTCACATTTTAGTGCCTTTACAGTATACTTATCACGGACACAAACTAACCCATGTGTTATATAGACAGATAACAAGGCTGAAAAGTGTAGTATTCTGTTTAAATGCCAAAAAAAATCCTGAATTAGGTCATCTTTAAGTACGGAGAATGGATGATTAGCTCCTCTAAAGTTGCAGAACAGCGCCATATCTGTAGCAACAGTTGAATGAAGTGGTGGAAAAGTTTCCTGACAGCTAGGACAAAACACTGTAGAGGCAAAAGGACTGGTTGACAACACACGTAGAGCAACACAAGAGAGAATGAATGAAGTAGAATGGTTGAATGCATGGAAAATGAGAAGAAGCAACACAAAAGAAAGAAGTACGATAGGAAAACGACTTACTCCATTATTGCAGAAAAAGGTACTTGAGGTTTTTTGGGGGTGCGTTTGCAAGAGCAAAGCACAGAGCTGGTGTGGAGGGCAGAAGAAAGGAAGACGAGTTTAAAAAGCCATGTTCTTCTCTCTTCTCTCTCTCTCCTGCTTGGTCAGGGTGCCTCTCCTGCTTCTTGCCTTTGTTGTGACGGAGTTGATGACTGAGGGTCGCCTAATTGAGCACGCGCGTCGGTGGGTCATCCACACCTAGCAACCGGCTGCGTCACGGGCTCGTGGATTCCTCCGCCCCCCTCGTACACGTCCTCTTATTGGCAAAAAAAAGAAGAGCACGAGTGGTAAACAACAGCACCCACTCAGGTACCAGACATGTATACTGATATCTTTTTTTTTTCTTTTTCTTTTTTTAGCAGCGAAAACTTCTACAAACTGCTGGTTAGTTGAAGTGAAAAAAAAAAACTAAATAAATAAAAAAGAAAAATGTATCAAATCATAAACTGTTTATTCATTCACTGTTTATTCAAGAGTAGCATGTTTCAAAGGGACTATTTAATTTGCAACGTCGAGGAAGAACACTTTTTTTGCTACCCAGGAGATGCGTGGCTATTGTTGCAGGTTAGTTGCATCAGCAGCATAAAGCTGCTGTCTGATTGGCTGGCTGCAGTAAACCCGACACGCCGCTATTGGCTGGCTGCCTGATCTTCTTACATCTGATTGGCTGACGATGGTCAGACGCTGTACCTTCAGTGTTTTGTTTTGCTTTTTTTATTTTAATATTGTTTATTTATTTATTTTCATTTTTACCGCTCTCCGTGCACATGTTCCTCGTAAACATCCCGAGAGTAAGTCAACAGTGGAGACGTTTCGCACGAGATGCAGCTAAAAACTTTGTCAAAAGTTTAAAAGGAATAAAGCGTCTTCTGTTTTTTTTTGCTGGGAGGAACTCTGTGTCCTGCCTTGTACTTTTTTATTCCCATAGCAACTCTCTTACAATAATTTCAACACTGACCTTGGTTACAGGTTTATCTTTTAAAGGTGATCGGCTTGTACGAGGCCACTTTTTGGCCAAGGTGAATTTTAGAGGCTCTAAAAACTTATTCACTTGGTACAAAATTAATCATTACCCATTCAAGGCTGTTGCAGCTTATGCTACAACGACTACAAGGAGAAAAGGGACAGGGGGAAAAAGCCAATGACCCAAATGGACCAGTTCCAGTTTGGGGGATATTCTTTTTTCCCTGATGTGTGTATGTGTGTAACAGGTGGAATCCTTAACCCCCACCCCAACCCCCAACACCAGCACCTCGACCTTCTGTCCTCTTTAACCCTGAAGATATAGGATTAATGCCACCATGTGGCACATGAAAAGGGCCACCCAGAGATTCCAAGGCCATCTAAGGTGTTTGTTTTATAATTAATTCAGAAAAGAACGGGATATTTCAACTGGTGCTATTCAAAAACGGAAACAGAATAAAAGCTTGATCAGAGCAATGTCCCATATGACCTAACACACTGCCCCATATTACAGGATGTCACATAATATCTGAATAGCAGTCTAATAAATTCGACCTGGACGTCCCAGCATCATTAGCACGCAGCCGGAGTATTATTATCACCAGTTGCATTGAGTTTGATTTAGTTTTTCTATCAGTGTGTTTATGTGTATGTGTGCATGTGTTCGTGTGTGTATATGTGTATGTATGTGTATGTCTGTGTGTTTGTGTATATGTGTATGTGCATGTGTGTGTATGTATGTATGTGCATGTGTGTGTTTGTTTATATGTGTGAGTGTGTGTCCGGTTGAACAGTGACGCCAACAACATTGTGCCCAAATCAAGCCCATATCTCATTAAGTGCTTATCATTCCTTTTAATGACGGTCATGCAAAGAATCAGTCTTTTGTTTTTTCTCCCGCCTCAGCAAATCCTAAAGCTGATTGAAGGAGCCCCGTCTTCCTGTTGCTATAGTAATAGTGAACACTGCCCCCTATTTTAGACGCGTTTCCTGGTTGCTGTTGCCATGGGATTTGCAGCACGCGCTCTCGCTCTCCCTCTCGCGGCCCGTGTGTGTGTGTGTGTGTGTGTGTGTGTGTGTGTTAACACAGGCTTGTCTTTCCCAACCTGCAAAGTGACACTCCCCCGAAAAGTTAAACACAAGGATTTAAAAAGCAGGCTGCTGGTCATACAGAGGATGTTATTTTCTTAGAGGTTAAATAAAGTGGCCCCTTATAGTCACGCTTAAACGCACCGCGGCGCACAGTGTGAACAGTGTGAAGTTCTTTCTCTGTATTTAACGCATTCACCAAGTGAAGCAGTGACGGGGAGCAGTGTTTGGGGACTGTGCTTTGCTCAAGAGTACCTCCGTGCTGCCACTAGCAGCCCTGGGATTCAAACCCATGGCCAGCAGCTGCCCTGGCTAGGAGGCTAAGATGGCAGTGCTTATATTCGTTTACAAAATGCCAAAAGAAGTTCAAAAGGTAAAATCTCACATACACTACACAAACATAAATATTGGAACATATGTTTTTAAGGTACTTAGCCAGTGAAGGGCAATCTTAACACTTTAGTATACCAAGACATTCTGGACAACACCATGCATCCAACTTTGTGGACACGGTTTGGGGAAGAACTATTTCTATCCCAGTATGACTGTGTCCCAGTGCAGAAAGCAAGCTCCATAAAGACATGGCTGGATGAGTTTCATATGGTAGAACTTGTCCTGACCTCAACCCCATCCAACACCTTTGAGCCAGACCTTGGAAGCTCTTATGTAATATCATTAAAGTTGGTGTAATGGTCAGACATCACAATACAGTCCATACAGTGTATCACTGGAGTGGGAATTTACCTTTTAAAATGTTCTCAAGGCCACAACAAAATGCTGTGTTCCAGCATGGGCAGTATGTATTAAAATATGAGTGAAATAGGGCGTATATTCAGGTGCATCAAGTAATATGGGGTGTGCTCTTGGCATGGTAATAGGAGGATCACGTGTTATAGATTGACAAAGCTTGTTTTAATTCACTTTCCCCTTCAAAATGACTCATGTAGTTCACACTCAGCATGGCTGATTAGTTGGAGAAGTATGCCAACCATTTAAAGGGACTGTCGGCTTCTCTGGAACTTTTTATGCTTTAATCTTTGGGGTCCTGCATGTATTTATTATTAACTGTCAAAAATGATGTTCACCATATAGACAGTTACATTTCGAGGTTCTGGCACTCTTCTGTTGGATTTGAGTTAGGCAGGACTATGCTGGAAGAAGCTGACATCAGGGTTTCCCCAATAACAGACAGGTTTAGAGAAGATTTTTCATTAGCTACCCTTCCCCACAGCCTCTACACAAACCGGTAGTCGTGCATGGCTGACTACCAGTGAGTGAGATAGATAGCATTTGAGTGGTGCACCTAATACATAGCTGTGGTAAAATCACTGTAACTCACAGCTTTAATAAGAAAATTTCCACCTAGCCAGAATACATAATATGGAAAGCTATTATGTTTAGAATAAAACCTTGTATTTTCATTTTTCTTTTATAAAGAAGTTCGCATAATTTGCTACATGTCAAAATATCATGACCAATTAGACCAAGAGAAATGGTTTAAAATTATGTTCGATTAACTGACATTGATACTGAAAATATTTTTTTCCTTCTCTTGTAAAGTTCCCTTTTAGTCTTTTATCATTGAAACATGAACCATAATACAGGTGTGCTCTCCTTTAGCCCTATGACATGCAAGGTGGGGGCTCCATTGACCGGGCTAGTTTGTCCAGCACACCCCACTGATGCTCAGTTGGATTGAGATCTGGGGAATTTGGAAGCCGAGTCAACACTTTAAACTCTTTGCAATGTTCCTCAAACCATTACTGACCAGTTTTTGCTGTGTTGCAGAGTGCATCATCCTGCTGAAAGAGACCATTGGGGAATACTGTTGCCACGTAGGGGTGTACTTAGTCTGTAATAGTGTTTAGGTATGTTGGACGCGTCAAAGTAACATCCACATGAATTCCAGGACACAAGGATTCTTGGCAGAACATTGCCAAGAGCATCACACTGCCTTCACATTGCCTTCTTTCACTTACCTCATCCTCGATAAGTGATGTGCACGCACTTGGCCGTAAAAAAAAACATGATTCATTGGACCTCTTCAATTGCTTCAGTTCCGGTCTATGCCCATTGTAGGCCTTTTCAGTGTTGGACAGGGGTCAGGATGGGTACTCTGACCTGTCTGTGGCTACCCAACAAAATACCTGGCGAACTGTGATGCACTGCGTGTTCTGACATAGCCAGTATCTTTTTTCAGAAATTTTTGCTTCAGTAGTTTTTTCTGTGGGATCTACTGTGGGCTGGCCTTCACTCTATTGGTGAGCCTCCGGTGCCTATGACTCTGTCACCTGGTTCATCGGTTGTCCTTCTTTGGACTACTTTTGGTAGGTACTAACAGCAGACTACTGGGAACAAACCACAAGATCTGGAGATGTTTTGGAGATGAGCCAGTCATCTAGCCATCATAATGTATCCCTTGTCAATGTCACTCAGATCCATACACTTGCCCATTTTTCTGCTTCCAACACATCAATGTCTATAGCCGACTATTCTCTTTTGACCCAACATATCACACCCCTTGACATCTGCCACTGTAACAAGCTGTCAGTGTTATTCACTTATTCACCTGTCAGAGGTTTTCGTGTTATGGCTGATCAATCTATAAATAAATAATCACAAATTGTACAGCAACATAGGGGCTACAGTCATTCCCCTTTATGGTAGATGTATCTGATAAAGTGTCCAAAGAGGAAGAGGATTTGGTCAGAGGTATTGTTTGAAACTAAGGCTATAGGTCCAAACGATTTATGAATGGCCCCTAAACTAAAAAAAATAATTTAAAAAAAATAAATAAAAAAAAAAAAATAATAATAATAATAATAATAATAACAATAATAATAGTAGTAACTAAAAACAGTTAAAAGCCCCAGATCTTTCTTGGCAACAAACACATGCAAAATTGTCCTCCAACTTTAAAACAACTGAGAAAT
>JBBPCW010000084.1:7882766-7897648 GCA_037974425.1 Phenacogrammus interruptus | reverse complement strand
ACACACACACACACACACACACACACACACACACACACACACACACACACACACACACACACACACACACCCCAAATCAGTCACAACTATAAAACTACTAACAGGTGAAGAGTTACAATGGCCTGTGCTATACATATAATTGCATATAAATATATATATACTACAAATGCTAATCATTTAGTAAGGGTTCCTTAGCGTCAACACTATACTGATACTGTGACACACTGATGCTATACAGTTACATACACTACCAGTACAACTGTTGTATATTTATTGTGTTGTCTTTTGTCTCTGTTGTAACTTGAACTTGTTGAATGTTGCACCATGATCTGTGGAGAAACATTGTCTCATCGCACTATGTACGTATACAAAGCTACTGATGACAGTTAAGTAACCTTGAACCTTGAACCTGGCGGCCGTAAGGATCTGAGTGACATTCATTAGAGCCAAATTGTGATAGGGTCTCCAAAAATGCAGGTTTTCAGGGGAATTCCAGGTATGCAGTGGGGAGTGAACCAGAAACAGGGTCATGGATACACAAAGCTCACTGATACACGGTAGCCCACCTGGTCTGGTCCAACAGAAGAGCTACTGTTGCACAAATTGCTGCAAAAGTTCATGCTGGCTATGACTGAAAGATATGAGAACACAAAGTGTATCACAGCCACACCGCTGCAGACCAGTCAGAGCGCCCATGCTGATCCCTGTCCACCTCCACGTGTCCTGGCATTCGTATGGATGTTATTCAGTCTAATACTGTCACATTTTTTCTGCTCAAACACACATGCATGAAGTTGAACAGAGTCACTGCACAACACAAAGTAAGGGGTTACAATAGCGTGAAGATTTCTCCTGTATGGAGGTCGTCTAAAGCATTATTGTAAAAAGAGCTGAAGAGCTGTGTGACTTTAGAGTTGTGTGACTTCTGTTACTCAAATGTTTCTAAGACATTATTTAGATGTGATACATTTAAAAGGTAAATATCCTTAATATAGATTATCTATGCGGGACCTTTCACACAATTTTCTTGTTGGTAAGTTGCCTCTGTGATCAGAAGGTCATGGGTTTGAATCCCAGGACTGCTAGAAGCACCACTGACGTACCCTTGAGCAGGGTACCGTCCCCACACACTGCTCCCCAGGTACTGTGTCGCTGGCTGTCCACTGCTTCACTTGTTGAATGGGTTAAATAGAGAAATACTGTGCTGTGTTCACATGTGACTATAAGAGGCCACTTTCCTTTACCTCTGATCGTTGACTGTGAATGAGAGCAGTGCATGCTCCATGTTAACTCCACAAGTACAAAGCATGTATCCCGGCAAAAACGAACGGATAAAGATTCTCATGCTGAATTAGAAAGAACCCTAACCACACTTAAAGAGGTCAAACTGGTCAAAAAACACACATAAACAGGTCAAAAAAGCTTTATGTTTTATATATAATAGTGTCTACTGGCTAGGTTCTCTTTTTTCAAACAGCACCCTTCATAATAATTAAATAAACATAAGCGTATTCAATGTGTTTACATGTACATCAATATTACAATCAAATTTCCCCAGTAATCCGAATGTTTGAGTGACTGTGTAAACCGCGTTGTCTGATTTCCAGGACTGGATTAAAGCCATCGTTCGAGAAATCTGAAAAAGAAATCTGTATTTTAGCAAATTACTGTTTTCATCCCATGTATACGCTTTCAGATTTTCTGCAATTGTTAATTAATAATCTAATTATGTGCATGGAAACTCTGACCAGCAATCTCTTTCCAAAGGACTGAAAGACACGTTTTTTAGAAAATTAACACTGAAGTAAAGTACTTAGCATAGCAATTACTTTGGGGTAGTAACTTAAAATCCATAACAAATGACTCTTTACTTCTCTTCCACCATCACAAAACATGCATTCCCTTCTACAAGATCCACCGGTATCAAAGTGTCTTCCTTGGTATGAGGAGTAGGTTAGCAATGACTTTTCCTCTCCAAAACACTGCTAAACGTAAATGCCGAAGCTTAAAGGAGATTTAAGCGGTTTAAAGGTTTGCGTACATACAGTGCACACAGACCACTCAGTCGTGTGTGTGTGTGAGCTCTCTGTCTCCCTCATTCTTCACACTCTTCCATTACAACTCTGTGAAACAATTCATTCATGGAACACAAAGCTGCTTCACATTAGTGCCCAGTATATGTGGCCTGATCTTTCTGTCTCGTATGAAAGCTTTCATTCAGACAGACCTGCTGTGCTTGGCTTGTAATCTCCCCACTCTCTCTTTCTCTCTCTCTCTCTCTCTCTCTCTCACACACACACACACACAAGCAGGTATTAGGAGTGTCTGCAACTTGACGGATATCTGTGTCACACGTGTGTTGCCGACTACATATCCATAGATGTAGATGGACATAGACTCTTTACACTTTACAGACATAGACACACAACCTCTCATGTGATGCTTTTTAACTTGGCCATTATATGAAATGTTCTCACACACATATATTACTTTGATGCTATTCTCTTTAAAGGGCCCAGATTGTATTGAAAAAAAAAAGAAAGTTCCATTCAGTCCTCAGTACATACATATAGAAATTAAGCAGGTTTTGAATTCAGTGTTTTTGTGATGTCACAACTCAAAGCAAGTTCTTCTATGGTATTGCTCTTTGTTTTAGAAGTGTTGCTCATAAATCATAAACATGCTATTCAATTTTTAGTAGTGGATAGTGAAAAAGAAACACTAATCACTAATCACTCCAAAAAATAGAGATGCAAACCTCGAAACTGTGTTGCTGTGTACTTTATTGCGTGTAATTTCTGGAATGACTGATTATTTGGCTTCATTATTAAATGAATTATTAAATAATGAAGCTTTGATTTGCTGAATGTTGCAGTGAAAAGCAGTTGAGGGCGCTTTATGTCTTAACTGTGGTGGAGACACTGTCTTATAGCTGTTTTAACTCATAATGGTTACAGAATAAGAAGCCTAAAAATGTAATACGAGTTTTGATGACCGGATGCTGACGAATTCATATCCGCACTCCCATATCTAAGATGAGGAGAAGGGATCTTCTGGAGATCTGCTGGAATGGGCAGGCGAATAATGTGATGGACAGGGTCTAACTGTCAGTCTCTCATGATCAGTGCATGTAACTTGCTGACAGGTACTGCAAAAGTGTGTCAGGGGACCAGTCATATACACACACTATATGAGCAAAACTATAGGGATGCCTGACCTTAACACCAACAATGGCATTGCATTCAAATCCACAGACTTTAACATGGAGTTGGTCCCCCTTTGCAGCTATAACAGCTTCCACTCTTCTTGGGAGACTTTCCACAGGAGTTTGGAGTTTCTGTGGAAATATATTTGATGTTGGATTAGAAGGTCTGGCTCACAATCTCCATTCCAGTTCATCCCAAAGGGGGATGGGGTTGAGGTCAGGGCTCTGTGAGGGTCAGTCAAGTTCTTCCACACTGAACTCATCCAACCATGTCTTTATGGAGCTTGCTTTGTGCACTGGGATGCAGTCATGCTGGAATAGAAAAGGTTCTTCTCCAAACTTTGTCCAAAACGTCTTTATGCTGAAGCATTAAGATTAAGTCCTTCACTGGAGGTAAGGGGCCTACCCCAAACCCTGACCAACACATGTGTCCCAATACTTTTGTCCATAAGGTGTAAATACATATATCCACACATGCACATCGCCAGTGCTGTCTCCGTTGGGACAGTAGGCTCATTGTCTGTGCTGAGGTCAGCACTATGATCTGCAGGCTATGCTTGGTCCAGAATGGTCCATTTTCTCACTGACTCCCCTATTCCACAGCTCACTCTCTCACATACTTTCTATTAGTTCATGCTTGCTTCTGTTTTAGTCTGTGTGCGTCAGAAACGTATTTCCAAGCCATTATCAATATACAAATACAACCCATGTACCACTGCTCCAAGTACTATTTGTCCATTTACTGTACTATAAGGACGCTCTTGCACTTTTGGCCAAGAAGTATTTTTTTCACATCATTTTTATCCAAATCTGGGTTTTTATCCCTGTACAGGAAACTTTAGGAGCTAAATTTATCTCCCAGAATTACGTAATGACAAGTTACCTCAAAATACTGCTTACTCTATATACTTTATTTCCTGTGCCGCCCAGATTCTTCCTCTTCTGCTAATTTTGACACTGACTCAGAGAAAATTGCCAAACCTGCAATTTCACACAGACTCACAGGCAAGTATGTATTTCCCCTGTCTCATACACACAGACACAGACATACAGATACATGCAAAATAAGAGAGACCACACGTTTGTTTTAGGATGGATAATTACACAAGAATTACACAAGAATATCCAAAGACGAACCCAAAATCTACTCTCCTAACTGTCAACAAAAGGAAAACTTTTCACCCAAAACTGTGCGTCCAGTTCACCTGTCATTCAGACTCATCTTACCTATTCGAGAAGTCTTGGAGTTACCAGGAAAAAATCCTTAGTGGCATTCAGTTATTCCTCCACTGGAGCTCAACAGAGAACCAAACTTAACACAAATCACTTGCAACTAGTGATGGGAGGCAAATATGCTCTTTTCCTCGCCTCTCCCTCTCTTGCCGTCTTTTCCTCCACCCACACGGCCTCTCATTCTCTATCTGCCCACCCCTTTCTCTCGTTCCCTCTCTCTAATTCAACCCCAGGCTCTGTCTGTCTGTCTCTCTCCCTCCCTCCCTCTTTCTCTCCTTCTCTTTCATTCTGCGGACACAAGGACGCCTTTTATTCTTGCAGTTGAAGAGGTCTACACTTGTTCAAGCTCTGGAACGGAGACTCAGGAAGGCCAGACAGACAGACAGACAGACAGACAGACAGGATGTAAGAGAGCATTCACAGCAGACAGAGATATGTGGGGTACAATAGGGTCAATGAGGGATGGGTGATAGGACAAAGTGAGATCAACATCATGGACATGATACCCCCTTATTTGTCAAAATACCTATATTTAGAGCATTTAACTCATTACAAATGACACAAGTCAACAACAAAATTGTAATCATCAGAAACCACAACACATTTTTCTAAACCTGTTTTTCATGCTGATTTCAGATCGGCTTTCAGTCACATCAACTTTTTGAATTATGAGTAATATTAGATTTGCAATAGACTTGCATGTGTTCTTATTAAACTGCAGACACCAATCAAGTGACTGTTCCAATATTTTCAGTGTGAAGTCAGACAGGCCACACTGTGGCATAGATATAATGATCGGTGTCAGTCAGCTACCACTGTTTCTTCACAAACACTCAGCATATGATTACTATATGATCATTATACCAACTATCATGCAATATAGAACTAGCTTCATCACAAACACTGTACCTGCAGGAAAACCTAAACACAGATTTGAAATCAGCATGAAAAACACTACAAAACCCACAAAAACTTCTCTGATTATTTTGACCTGTGTTATATGTGTTATATTTGTGCAAAACTACTGCATGGGATGAATTTCCCACAGGTGTTATTTGTGTATCATGTAATCCAGCTAATGCTACCCTGGAGAAAATGCTACCCTGGTGCCATTAAAATGGAGATATGAGGTTTTCTTTAGACAGAGAAATAGTGTACTAATGTTTTGTATTGTAATGTTTTCAACTTGTCTACACACCTTTGAAATTATTTAATATCTCTAAGCATCCTCATATTTTTTGCCACGTTGCCCACACTGTTCTGTGGTCAGCTCTAAAGTAAAGGGGTCCTTATAGTCACACGTAAACACACAACAGCACACAGAGAGAACAGTGTGAAATTCTTTCTGTTTTTAACCCATTCACCAAGTGAAGCAGCGGACAGGCAGGAACACAGGGCCTGGGGAGCAGAGTGTGGGGACGGTACCTTACTCAAGGGCACCTCAGTGGTGCCACTGGCAGTCGTGGGATTTGAAGCCGCGGCCTTCCGATTACAGGGAACACCACCGGTCCACCAGCTGCTCCTGCATTAGCTATGGGCCCTTACATTACACAGGGATCATGTCTCAAACACAGGCAATACCTGAACCAGAATTCCACAGAGCAAGTGGAAAGCAGAATGTCTTTCTGAAATGTGCCGAAGCAAAGTGCTCCATCTTTTGGTCATTCAAGTGGCAAGCTGTGTTTTAGCCAGGGCAGACCATATAAAACATAGCATTAAATCTATTAAAGTTAAAACAAGTGGGCAATAAAATAGCCCGTCCAAGAAAAGCTTTCCGTCAGCTGCTTCGTAAAAGAAAAACAGGAAAAGGGACGAAAACGGGCACGGCTGTGGCCACACGGTTACAGTAAAGTGATTTTCATTCTGAAAAGGGGACAAGATGAACTCTTGGAAGTTACTTCTCTTCTGGTGTAATGCGTTCAAGCTGGCCTGGGTTTGGTTCAGCCCATGATGTGTCATACTGGGTACCGCCACAAATAACCCACCGCCCCCCACAACCACGACACACACTCCAGCTGAGACATGAGCCATTCCACCCACCAGTGTCTGGAACATGCTCTGGCTCGGGACGGAGAAACAGGATGAAGGGGGGAATAAACAGTCTGGACTTTAAAGTTAACAAACACTTATAACTTGGTGAAAGGTCTCCTGGCCAGTCACAATAACTACACTAATAAACTCTGAAAACTTGAAAAAGGTTGCTACCCTAAAGAATCATGATCAGAGGAGATTAAGTTGTGATCTTAATTACTGCCAGCTAATTTAAAATTATAAAAAATTATATTAATAATATAATAATGAATTAAAATAACATAAGTATGGCCTTATTCGACTCTCAGTATCTACAGGCAAGTTTAAGAGTATAATGAAGATACTATCTTTACTATTTTACTTTTTTAGGCCAGGAAGGTCCATATTCATCAACACAATCACAGAAAGAAAACTGATCTGAGTTCAGTTCTTTCTTTTCGTAGAACACTTTTTGCTCAAGTAGGAATACATGAACTAATCAGGTCCGATCTTAGATGCTGCGCAGACATTTCTGTATTTATCAAGGGTCTAACAGACTTCAGCTTCAGTGTTTGATGTAAAAAGCCATGTTTCAGCTCTGTAGGATTTCAGCTTCCCATCCGATACAGGCCACTCTACTCACCCCTGACTGGGAATAAAGATGAAACCATTCACATTTAGTTCAGAGCAACTTACCAAAAAAAAGTGTAAACCGTGGGAGCCAAGGCAATATAAAAGTACCAGGAACATTTTTTTGGTCTAAATTCTCAAGAGACAAGAGCTGTTGATCACAGCTTGATCTAGTTAAACACAACATGCAACCAGCATTTTTATTTTTAAGACCCATCATAAAACAACATCAAAGCAAGGCTGCTGGTATGGGGTGGTAAAATTGGCCTAAAAGGACGTATAAGGATTTCCTAAGATGGTTTTCATAAAGTCAATCAAAGCACAAACACACAGGGTGGTGATGCTTCTTACTGAGCACATTTCTGAACCACGAGCCCGTCTGTTCAACAGTACCAAGCACTCCCCCCTGTGGTCAAATGAAGTCACTGCAGAAAGCATATACATCTTACAAGGAGTTTAAAACGGAAAACTTTAAACTTTAGTCAATTTGTTAAAGACATGTGTGGTGTTATATAATGTGTAGATCCCAATTAAATCCAAATCATTTCACAGATCAAATGTATTTCTGTCTTACCTGAAAGCGGACCCTCTTAGGTGCCACCCTGTGGTTCTTGTCCACCTGGTAGACACTGCAGACCATTGGGAAGCTCATACTGAGCTGAAGGACATCAACCAAAAGGCCCTAGGCTTCACAGAAGTTCCTCAGTCGAATCTACCACAATCCAGAGAAACTTCAGAACAGCACACATCACAGTTGCATTCGTTCCTCTTCTCAGCAGTTCATGAAATCAGAGACCAGGCTGAAATTATTCCACTGATGTGTCAGTTCCACTGTGAGCCATTTCCTCACCGTAGAGGAAAGAAATGACCATGGACTGCAGCTTCTCATTCAAAAAAGGGAGGAAAAAAAAAGAAATAAAGAAATGAACTAGTCACACCTTCTCCTTCCTCTCCTCCCCGCTCCAAATAAGGGCATTCATGATGGACTTCACATGCCCAGCCTGATTACGCAGACAGGCCTGTACTATATACTAAAGAGAATGGAAAACGCTGCTCAAGCTGGATATCCAGTTATATAAATAAGGAACATGATTTCTTGACCATCAGGAACGCTTATTGTCAGGCTTTCAATTCCCTTGCGATTTTGTTGCTTTCTTTATCTCTGCACACACACACACACACACACACACACACACACACACACAAGCAATAATCTCATGTTTGATCATCTACATGCCATCTACATTCTCATCTCCTTACACCCCCGACATATTATACTGAAGAGAAAAAACAGGATAAAAGCTCTTTCCATCTTCCCTCATATGTGCAATCTTTAAACAGATGGATTTTAAAACTGGAAAAGAAAAAAAGCAGCAAAAACAATACAGAAAAAAAAAAAATGTATCAGCTAAGATGGGGAACAGTTGAAAATATAAAAGTGTTACAATGAAACAGACTGAGGGACAGATAAACAATACTTGATTTTACAACCTCATGCAAAGAAACAAATTCAAATAGTTTTTACTGTGATCAGAATTAGCAGCAGTAAAGAGGCTTTTTAAACTGGGTCTTTTTACACACTTTAATAACTCCTTTAATAAGTTTACACTGGAATGTCATCCATCATGACCCTATTCGTTATTTTACAGGGTTACAAAAAATGAAATTTCGATCCATCTTTCCACTTCCCACCAGCAATATGATTCCAACAAAACAGACAAAACAAAGAAACAAACTCAAACATTTAGTATTTCTTTTTTCCCCCCCATTTGTCAAGCTAGGGAGAGACTCAAGGCATTTACTGGAAAGAGAGACAGACAGACAGAGAGAGAGAGAGAGAGAGAGAGAGAAAGAGAGAGAGAGAGAGAGAAAGATGGGGAAACGCTCTGTGTTTCTTCTGTACAAACATATGGAGACTGATCTCAGATTAGCTGGTCATTACTCCAGTCCCAACCATAGTAATAATTTAGGGGGCAAGACTGATGTACCTGCACATGAACGCTCACACCCAGCAGGTAAAACTGATTAAGGGCTAAAAATGTTTGCAATTAATTTTACCTTAGGACACGTTCAGCATTAAACTGCTTAGTCTGACGCAGAAAACCTGTTAAAATTGGTCTCAGACAGAGGATACGCCAGATTACAGGTGGATCTTTCACATCCTTCTAGGTCCTTTTATGTGAACACGTCGGAAAACACATTACAACACATCTGACTAAAACCATCACCGAAGCTACAGGCAACAAAGCCGTCTGCTCTCTAAATTACAGATAAAAGTGGTCCCAGGTGATTTCAGTACAGCAATAAAGCTGTGAACTGCTCTCTCTACAACAGCACCAGCACACAAAGCTGGATTAATGCCACTTCTACTGGTGCAAAGGACACATGATTGCAGTTTGGAAATGTGTTTCCCTAACAAAAAAAACATTAAAAAAAAAAGAGGAAAAGATGAAGCACAAATGCACATTTCACTGGCATTACAAACTGGCTGCGAGCTCAACGGTGACTTCCAGAAAGGGATCAGAAAGCATTAACTCCAACATGCGTACGGGACAACAAAAAAAAGCAAGAAAGAGTGAAGATAGTACAGACAGGAAAGACAGACACAAGCTTAGGCTTGCAGCAGACCTCTTCACAGCCGATGAAAGATACAAAAAAAATTCCAGACAAAAAGGATACATGAAAAAATAAAGAGCCTGGCACACAGACACAGACAAAACATTGAGGTCCATCTCATAACAAGTGGTCCTGCTGGTGCAAGCACAAACAGATAGTGGAATAGATCAACAGTGGATCTTTCAGTTAAGGGCTGTTAGCAGGAAAAGAAAAATGTAGAATAGAAATCAGACGGCCTCTACAGAGCAAAAAACAATCACCCTTCCCAATTAACTTTACCCTTAATGCTAAGTTGGATCAACCTTCATCATCCATTATCTACACAACTGATTGACAAATGGTGGATTCATATAAATTATTACTCTTGAGAATGAAACAGTCCCCCCACATGGTTTGGTGTCTCTGGGTAGAATGTGTGAATGGCTTGGCTGCAGCGTTCCTTTTCTTCAACTCAAGAAGTCACTCCCTTTATAGAATAATTCACTTTTGTACAAAGATACAAATACAGCCAACACTGCCAGCCACGGTGAAAAAGGGCCATTTTGATTTTTTGTTTTATTCCTTTTCTTTTGAAGGAAGAAAAAAAAAAAGGTTCAAGTCCCGTTTAAGTACTGCTGAAGGCGAAAAGGTTCTGAACAACCTCTTCATGCTCTAACTGCCTCACTCTAGCTTGTACTGTGTTTGTATTCATGTAAGTCCACTGAATTGGTTTTCTTTGAAGACGTTGCTTTTGGGCATTTTGTTGGCGAGGTTTCTTCATTTTATAGTATCTCATACTTGTCGACAACGAATGATGTTTCTGTGGAGTATCGTACCGGACTGTTCCCGTCCACCTGAGAAGCTTTAGCGACCTAGAAAAAGAGAGGGGAGACAATTATTAGAGAAATTAAAAAACAAAGACCACAGAAGTAATGAAGCAGCAATCTCCTATAAAGAAGATATTTCACTTTAACAGTAGTGTCTCATCACGGAGTACACTGGGTCAATGGGGCAAGTATAGGAGGGCTACAAGTTACAATCAGAAGGTTGCGGGTTCGAAACCCCAATACTGCTACTGTCATCACTCGTGTCACCACACACTGCTCCACAGGCACCCCTTGTTGGTGGCACTTGTTGAATGGGTTAAGAGAAAGAATTTCACACTGTGTGCTGTGGTGTGTTCACATGTGACTATAAGGGGCCACTTTACTTTCTAATGAGAAAATGTAAAAACAGAATGTGTGGAAGAGTCTGGGAGCATGCTACACTTGACTTCCAACCAACAAACCAATTCTTTTATTCATCTAAATGAAGCAGAAGTGTATTAAATAGTGTAACCTTTTGCTCCATGTGAATATTTTACAACAAATGGACCATCAATTAACAGATAAAAGTCTTAATTGACACATTCTTCACATTTTACATTATTAAGATTTTTTTCTCTGCCTCTATAAACATAAAAACTTTTCTTACAAAAACAATGAATTTGTTTTTGTACCTGAATGTCACAGTAGTTGCCCTTGGAAATGAAGGAGACGTTGACAGGGAAGAAGTCATTGGGCTGGCCAGCTATGCTGAACTCCAGACTGCCAGTCTTGTTCTTCATGTCCACCACTGGCAGACACCACTCTAGAACATTCCGCCTGCTGTCGTAACGATATTCTCCATCCAGGTCACCAATCACAGGAGCACCCACTCCCGACCTGCAGTGGTTAGCGCATACACACACAGGCATCAATTCCTTTTTTTTATTTTTATTTTTATTTTTTTTGAGAACCATGGAATAAACACCTACAGTGGAGGGGAACAAGTATTCCAACACTTTTGTTTATATTATTTTATATTCTTATAGTGCATTCCTTTTGATTCCCTTGAGTTGCTGACATTGATTTTGCGGTCGAAAAGAAAATAAGGAGCATGGACGTATTGCTTGGGGAGAAGTTTTAGCAGGAATATGATTGGTTTCAAGGCTGCCAATGTTGATGCCTGTTATCTGAACAAGTTTACTTTATGATTGTTATAAAAGAACTACTTGATGGAGGGAGATACATTTTTAAAGGCAGTTAGATTCAACTGAGACAAGCTAGAATACTTGGAAAAACCCACAGCCAAGGCCAAGACAAGTCCACCAACAGCAACAAATCAAAGTGTGAGCCAAGTCTGATATAAGACTGAAGTCTGGACTTGAGTACTACAGCCCTGGTATATGCTCCTACAATTTACACATAAAGACTGTTCATCTTACACTTATAAATATGAAGAAAAGGCCTATCCAGAGTATGAACAAATAATTTGCTAATGCAATAGAAACCACAAAAAAAAGATCACTGGCTGATCCATATTTTAGCTTGGTGACTACTCCTTTGTGTAATTCAAATTTTGACACCAAAAGTTTTAACTGCAAATATTACTTTCTAGGATCTTAATACTCAGTATATACATAACATATACATTAAAAATATATCATGCACTATATATAACAAATCCATTAAAGGACACACAGACATATACACAAACACACTTGTTTGTGCTTAGGAATAAATAGTAGGGCTGGGCGATTTGGCCTAAAATCAAAATCTTGATTAATTGAACATTTTAACTCGATTACGATTAATGAACGATTTTATTTTTTTGCCCTCATAGTTCACTGACAAGTTGCTCAGTTGTCTCGGTGTTTAAGCTCTCCATGCTCGACATGTCGGCAGACTAACGTAACATAACAGAGCAGGGTCACATGAATCCACACACGGGAAAGTAATCGGAATAATCAACCTGGAAAAATGTTATCGATTATAGGTTCTGAATGTCGATTTCGATTACTTTTCGATGAACCGCCCAGCCCTAATAAATACCTTTGTTTCAAATTTGAATCATAAAAACCACAGTGCCTGAGTATTTGTTTACCCCATACTGCATACTAACAATCTCATAAAATTCTAACTTCTGATTGGAAAATTTATCAAATTTTAGAATCTGTGAGCACAGCACACAACCTAAATTTACATTTACAGCATTCTCCCAACAGTTATATTTAAAGAGACATACGGGATGGGAATTGAGATAACAACATCGTTGAGTTCCAGGGATTCTTCCTGCAGCTCATATTCTATGTTGACGTCGCAGCCAGATCCACTTTCTGAGGGCCAGCAGTTTACTGTAGAAAGATGGTGCAGGAAATTAAAAAAAAAAAAAGAAAGAAAGAAAAAAAGACGATAAACATTAACTGAGTCATCACTACAACATGACAAACAAAACACTTGAGTCATGAGTTGAAACACTGACTTGTTAGTGGTATGAGGGACTCATCTGTGGTCTGTAGTCTCCATTTCAGCACACCAACATCGTTGTTCAGGGGAAAGGATTTGTCTGGATTCTTCAGACCGATTAATGACTCTGCTGTAAATAGCTTCTTGTCCACGTTTGGATGGGTCTACAGGAAGAAATTAATTTCTTTGAGGATCTTGAAAGGCAAGCAAATGTGATCTAGCACACAGTTTCATTATGTTTTCCTTGAAGTCCACAGCAAGTAATCACATATAACCAGAGTCTGTCGTCTCTTTAAAGCTGTATTAAAAGTAACACATTCTCATAGGCAATATTAATCGATAAAGAAATGCATACATTAAAGGAACCCACTGTGTGTCCTAAACCACATCAACAAGATTAATGAAGAAATGGATGGAGTTTGATCTGAATAAAGTTAAGTTATGTTGTAAACAATGTTAGCCTTGTAGCTTTAATAAAACTTCAAGAATGAAACTGATTACAACTATAAAACATAGCATTTATTCTAGCATACACATACAATAACAAGCCATAACATCAACCCCACTGACAGATGAAGTGAATGCCACCAATCTTATTACTATGGCATATGACAAATGGTGAGATACATTAGACACAACTGGAGAGTTCTTGAAGCCTTTTTTCCCCTGATGAAGGGTAGGGCGGGGGAATCTGAGCAACTTTGATGAGGAACACACTGTGGTAGTGAGACAACTGGGTGAAAGCATCTCCAAAACAGGTGTTGTGGAATGTTCCTGTTCCTACACAGTCATATGTTCCTACATAATGGTCCAAAAAAGACAACCGGTTAACTGGCAATAAAGTCACACGGTCTAAATCAGAAAACACAAGGCATTGCGGCTTGTTGCATATGTGGCTGTGCAGCTGCAGACCAGTCAGAGCACCCACACTGACCCCTGTCCATCAGAAATCCTGCTACAATGGGCATGTGAGCATCTGGACCATAATTGAAGATGATGAAGTCCATGTTCTTTACATTGTGTGGATGGCCAAAGGAGTGTAATGCTTACCTGTGGAAGAGATTGCACAAGGATGCTCAAGGGAAGAAAGCAAGCTGGCAGAGGCTGTGTGATGCTCTGGGTTATGATCTGGTGGAAAACTTTTGGTCTTGGCATTCATGAGGACTTTGACACATACCACCTACCTAAATGCTACATAGGGATGTGCTTGGTCTTCTACAACAATGTTATTCATTAATAGCAGCTGCCTCTTTCATCAGGAAAACGCACCCAGTCCCACTGCAAAAACTGTTCAGGTACAGTTTGAAAAACATAGAGTTCAAGGTGTTGACTTCACCTGCACATTCTCCAAAATAGCCATTGGAGTATGCCTTCGATCAATCAGAATTGCTTTGGCTGCACAAGTGGGACCTAGACAATATTAGATACTTGCTTTCTACTTTCTAAAACAAAATTCTGGATAAACCTTCTCAACTCTGCTGGAACCAGTACATGAACCTTTTTGACTTTTTTATTTTTTTTAATTCTTGTTCCAAATCTTTCACTTTTTGATCAATGACACAAAACCCACCTGCAGCTGGACGCCCCTCTTGTCATTGTTGTTGATGACCAGCCGGATTCGCCCATACCTCTCGTCAGACACCCTGAGTGTGATCATGCCGAGCACCTCCATGTTCTGCAGCCCCCCGTCCCGGCCACATGTCAGCGTAATTTTCTCCTCCACCCGCAGGTGCACACTGCAACCAGCCATAGAAACATCAGTGAAATACTACACCAATATAGAGAATAACATTCTTTTATATAAATTGTTAATTGTTATTAACATCTACCAGCCTCATATACCTAGACTTCTAGATACATATTTTTACTAGGGATGCACCGAATATTCGGCCACCGAAAATTTTCGTCCGAAAATGGCAAAAAATGCATTTTCGGTATCGGCC
>JBBPCW010000084.1:7872215-7882666 GCA_037974425.1 Phenacogrammus interruptus | reverse complement strand
AATATTTCAGCTATCTTACTTTTAGGCTATTCATGAGTGGGGCCAAGTAAAATATATTATTTCAAATTATATATTATCTTGTATTGTTTGAATGCTAAATAAACTTGTTCATAGTTTTGTAACAGATTCTTCTAATAATGTAATAATAATATTATTTCCCCGGTTTTCGGCCAAGTGTTTCCCCATTTTCAGTTCAAAAAAATCCTTTCGGTGCATCACTAATTTTTACCTCATTAAAAGATTGGCAATATGGAGAAGGGTTTTATTACACAAAGAATCAGAACTAGCAAGTAAACGGGTTAGACGTTCATTTGAAGTATATAAATCGCGCCAAGGCTATAATGAGAAATATTTCAGATAATTCAGTATTGTGTTGGGAGGGCAGTGTCATGCAACCGGTTCACAGATCAGCATAATCAAACAATGCAATATTCCTATGCAAGCTATGCTGGGCAGGACCAAAAGGAAAAAAAGAACATCTTGTTTAGCTTGTTTCTGAAAGTCACATGGACCTTGTCCGCCATAGTGCTCACCAAGTTAGTAAATTATAGTTATTCTAAGTACTTTCTGGGGAAGGTACAAGTTTCACATGGAGTTACTTTCACATCACCCCTAGAAGATTAGAGTCAAAATCAATATTATTTACTTCTCACTGAAAGTTCAAATTCTGTCAGAAGTGCACATTATTAACTCTTAATCGATACATAATTTTGTTTCATTACCATTACCCATTTTTTATTACCATTACCATTTCATTACCATTAACCATTACCCATTTTTCTTACTAACTGTATATATTACGTTTTCATTGTGCTCACAGTCAATTATGCCGAGGAAAAAAATAATTCCTTCAAATGTTTCTTTGGTGTCCAAGACACAAAACCGCAGAAGTGATGTATGTGACAGTATGTAATTATAGCATGTAACTCAGAAATATGTAAATTTACTTTTAAATTAGCAATAGCAATAAACCTAATATTTAGAGTTAAAATAACAATAGTGCAAGCAGCTCCAAGTATCTCAGCTCACAGTGGTGGCGTACCTCTCTGTGTTAACAGGAGCAGGAAGAGATTTGGAGGCCTCTGAGGGTCTTTTGCCTGTGCTGGGTAGGATAATGTTCTCGCCCTCAGACTTCAGCTTGTCCACAAAGTTGTCCACCTCCTTACCTCTGGCCCCAAGTTTTAGGGCTTTGCTGGGACCGCTGGGCCTGTGGGAGAAGAAAACTTGATGAAGGCATGAAGACATCAGCTTTACAGTCCATAAAAAATGCTCAGAAGTGTAGTTAAATAAGGCGTTTTAAGCCTAATTTTAAGGCTTGGTTTCTCACACATCATAAAAGCCTAATTTTGAACCGTAGAACTGCCAGTGGGGAATGACCATGGAATATTCTTTTTAGTCCAACTTAATTTGAGTCTTAGAATCTGTGCCTAAAATTTAGAACATAACTGTGTTAAGTCCCCGTATGTATTAATTAATGATGTTGGAGGAGGATGCTGTTTCCCTATTGGGATACAAAATTACACGGCTGGCAAATAACTGTTCATTTATCCAACCACTGCTTACAACATTTCATCCTGCCTGGGTAACTGTATGTGTGGCCAGACATAAAGGTGACAGAGATCTTGTACCTGGAGGGTGCTGGGGCAGGTTTGGGTTTCTCCGGTTCGATCAGTGTGTCTGATATGATGGCTGTGCTGCTGCTGCTGCTACTGCTGCTGCCAAAACCACCAAAGCCTGGAGACTTCTTCCCTCGCTCAGCGTCCCGTCGTGCCTGCTGAAGTTCCTTCGCCTTTCGCCTCATCTCTGCCTTCGCCTCCCGCTCCTGGGTCTGAAGGCACAAAAAGAGAAAAACGAGTGTTAACAGAAGTGTGCTGTGGAACAGGGTGGAATCATTCTAGCAATCAGCAGCCTGCTGTAGTCATATTCACTCATATTGTAACATAATTAGGTGTTAGGTGATTTGTCAACAAAGACACAAAATTGCTGAGGCATCATTTATGAATAAGAAAAAAAAAACTTTCTATGAAGCTCTACACTGAATGAGAACAGGTTTCAAATTGTCCTATGTATTGAAACCGTATGCCTGAGGGTAGCATTGCTGTACTGATGCCAGCATATTTTTCTGACAGGTGTATACTGCAAAAAATCATTTGTCATGACGTCAAACTTTGCATCAACGCTGCTGGAGATCTTCAATAACTGAGAGTTGCAGTCCAGAGGTTAAGTGAGGCTTTGTTTCTCAAAGACACAGTGGTACTTCATGTCAAAATGTAATTTTAGTGTAAAAGTAATGTCAATGTAAAGAGATAGGCAGGCAGGCCTAGCAAATTCACATTTCAAACAAACTGTCTGTTCTGTTCTTGAACACAACCTGATACATTTATTCATTGAATCAGGGTGGTGACCGTGCAGAGCTTCTCCACAGGCTGGTACACACTGCACACACACTGTCTCTACAAACATGTGCTGCTTTCTTGCGGTCATTAGTTTAGGGAAGCCAGCCAGGAGACACTCTTGAAGAAAAAACTCCAGAATTACACAACGTATGAAGTTTTACAAATGCCAGCGCTGTTCTTGAACACAGCCTGATAAATATGTTCGTAAAATCAGCATGTAGTATTTAAGTCAGATGACATAACATGGCTGCGACTCTATGGGAATTTTGGTGTAACTTTGGTTCAAGGGGATTAAAAAAACACTGTCTCGTAATACTGCAGTATGGCAGTGATGCAGTTATTTGCAGCCCTGTGTGTATGTTTCCTCTTTTTCAGCGATGCACATAAAAGCAACAAGAGTATTAAAAACTTCCATTTTGGAGAAACTTCAGCTTCAATACTCTCCATCATTCAAATTGCAAACATCTAACCCAAAGAACATCCCTTCAAATCAATTCATTTTTTAATCAAGTAACTGTGACATCCCTAATTAACATTTGTTGCAGCTCTAATTTGGCACATGCATTACTGTTCTTGGAAGTGTTCAGTCTAATCTGATAGACAGTGGCCCATTTCTCTCAGAGATATTGAGATTTTTTTGACATGAATGACGCCTCTGCTCAATCCATATTTCATGTGATCTATGAATAAATGGTAATTAAGCACACGAAACACAGCAAATCACCCAGCAGCTGCACTCCTGTGGCTCAGCAGGTCTGACTGATTACTTGTATGTGCAGCTCTGCCTGTTGGCTTAGCTAAGCAGAACCAGCAGTTTGCAGACTGCTACATAGATCGAAGGGCCACTTTTTCTCCTGTCCTCCAGTCTCTCACCTCTCTGACAGCACGGAACACCTTCTCCTCGTGCGAGTCCATCTCTGTAAAGGTTCTGATCTGCGCAAGGTTGACATTCTCTCTGTAACCAAGGGCTACGATCTCATCAAAAGCGAAGATGAGGTCAAAGCAGTGCTCTGAGATTTCGCTCTCTTCCAGCACGCGACAGTACTCTGGAATCTGTAAAATTACAGCAATAACAGTCTATTGCATTTAGACAGGTGACAACAGATGAAAAATACAGAGAACACAAAAAAGCAAAACATCATGGTGAGATGCAAACAGGCACAGGGATGTAACCTCTGAGCTCTCAATGATAATTCCATTTTGCATTACAGCTTATTGTAAATTCAATGCATCAATCTTATATTTTTCAGTCAGCTTAATCATTGTGTTCTAGTTATTGCTATTGATTCTAATACAAATCAAGCTAAAGCATTTGCATCTTATTTTATACTTAAACAAAATAAAAATGACAACAGGAAAAATGTCATGACAATCACAATAAAATTATTGATTAGTATTTGAAATCGCTGTTGCTAGGAAACAGTACACTCTAAAAAACATTTGTGAAAGAAATGCCTGTGATACATTTTACTACGGAATTTAACATATTGCTGAAATTCATATTTGTCTCTTTCTTAAAGCAGAAGTCATTTAAGCCTGTGACTGATGTTATCATGGGTATTTCGATATCACTTACCACTATAACATTGTAATTACTTTACATGATGAAAATATTTGCAAGACTGTCAATAGTCATATTATGAAACTGACACAGTTTAACAAAATTCAGCATGTCCATTCTTGAGTGAGCCACAAAGACATACCACGCGTGAGAAGAGGCGAAGAGTCTCTAGGTCCTCCAGGATGTTACTGTTCTTGGTGGTGACCAGCACCATGTAGAGCTTCTCCAGAGGCTGGTACACGTAGCGCACACTCTCCGTCTCCACAAACGTGTGCTGCTTTCCTGTGTTCATTAGTTTAGGGAAGGCAGCCAGGAGGCCCTCTACGCGCGTCCGTGTCATTTCCACGAACTGCCGTGACACCAGAGCCTTCCCCGCCTTGGTGCACACCGCTGCAGCCAACAGCACCTGCACATACGACAACAGTCATTACATCCCACCTAGCAGAAGCGCTACAAGAAAGAGGCTCCAGGACTAGACAAGCTGTCAAACACTATTATGATACCTGCCTATTTACTATCCACCTCACATAGAACAGCAACATGCAAACTAGAAATTAAATTTCTACATGAATGCAATGTGTGATTGTGTCATTATTATAAAACCAGTGTTTGGAGACATGTAGACATTTGTTTTATGGGCCTAAAATAAAGTGCTCCCCACACAGTCTGAAACTCAAAGTTTTGGTTCAGAAAACAGCATCCAACCCACTATACTATTGGGGCGCGGGGCGCACAGCTCTTACCAAGCCATTTATAGGTACGCCTGAATGCTTAGCAGGCTGATGATTTTTTTAAAATTAAACCACAACAAACAGTGACACTCTTAAGATTACATATCTGAGCTTTCGGGTCTAGAAGTCAGTTTTACAATACAAAGCAATTTATTTGCAAAAGGCTTGCGCAGCTCATGCACACAGCTAATGTTTTTTTATGCATTTCAGTATTAAAATCACTTTGGGAAACAAAGTTACACCTAACCTAGCTCAATTATCACTTCATCTTGGCCTCTAATAATATAACAGAGGGCTGAAATATGCAAGTAAGACCTCTAACAAACCATAACATTGTTAGTAAGTGCTTTAAGGATGTGCATCGTTTTGCCATGTACCAGCATTGTGATGAATAAGTGCATTCACATAACCCAAGAAACGAATAAGTTCAAGTTGATGGTACATGACTTCTCCAGATGCATGTGAAGGCTGCTTTCACATATGTTCAGTCTAAGAGTCTAATTACCACACTTAATTAACACCTTCTATGGTTGGTGTTAGTTCAGGGGGAGGAGTTCTGCACAGTTCATATTGCTGGAAAAACTAGCACTTGTGCTGATCCAAATCCTATTTGGCAAAAAACACAACCATCAGACAAGACACGTGTAATGTGCCAGAGTTCGTAGACAGTGGATTAATTTAAACGCATTACTATGGTGATGGTCTCTCCTTCATAAACATCTATGTTTGTAAGGCGCAATTATTGTATAGATGTTGGATCATTGCTGTGAGGATTGGGGCTGTATTCAACCTCAATAGCATTCCTGATGTAAGGTACTGATGTTCTGGAACACAAATGATATTCCAGCTCATTCCACAAATATGGGATGGTGCACTATCACTCCAGAAGGTGTCATTTCACAATATTTGCCATTGATTCATAGTGACCTTAGGCTAATGTAGGACTTCTTCATTCTACTGGGAGTGGTTTTATATCAAGGCTGTACAAGCTGTGTATAACTGACGGCCACTATCAACGGGTGCACCTTTAAAAAGCTGAAATGATTATTCAAAAGGGACTTCTGAATATTTTTAGACATGTTAAGGAGCCGCTTTATATGAATGAGATATGAAGAGATCTGCAGTGAACTGCAACTGCTAATTGCTTACAGCCGTTCACAAAGCTCGCACACAACACGTCACCAGGAAAAGGTTGAATAGAACGATATACAACTATAACATTAATTTCAAGCATCCAATAGCTATTCTAGCTGCGGGTGATATTCCTCCGGGCTAGCAGGCCCAGTGTCCACTGACTTGAGACTGGTCTGGACAGTTAGCTTACCTTAGCGCGCTAACAGGCTACGTTGACGTTTACAACAGAAACCTAAACCTCCTAAACTACAGAAAAATAGCGTTGTCAGTAAAACTGACTATGCTCACAAATTTCACATACCACTGTACAAAGGGGAGTTTAATTCAATTAAAAGGGAATATTCACTTAAATATGTTTTTATGTCTGTAATTTTGTTAGCCGATAGCTCGTTAGCGTTAGCCTCGTCTGAAAGAAAAGCGTCGTTCGGTTTTTAAATCTATAATTCAGCAACAAAATAATAATTCCTCACCATATTTCAGCCTCTACGGTCTTTTTTTATCGTTCAGAATCCTGACGACAGGTTCTCCTGAGGGAAAAACGCCGGTCGCGATTAATAAAAAGGTACTTTTGTGCCTCTCTGCAGCTCAAATATGGCAGAAGCTCTGAGCCACGTCTCCACCGGAACAGGCTCCGTCAGAGGGGTAAAAGGGCAACAGAACATGTGGAAGATTCAGCATCAGCAGCTTGTCAGGAGCAAACAGGACACGTCCTGAAAGAGGAGGAACAGGAGAACGGGAGAACCACTGGCTGTGTTTATTCTCTGAGGCGAGTCTCTACACACTACTTGGTCGAAAATATTGGGACAACTTACCATTACACCAACAGGAAATTTTAATTATATTGCGTTCAAATACGTACACTTCGACATGGAGTTCGTCCCCCATTGCAGCTATATCCGTTTCCACTCTTTTTGGAAATCTTTCCACAAGATTTTGGAGTGTTTCTGTGCGGAACGACATGCTTCCAGCTTTGTGGACAGTCTGGCGAATAACTGTATCCCAGCACGACTGTGCCGCAGTGCACAAATCAAGCTCCATAAAGATACGGTTGGATGAGTTCGGTGTGCAAGAACTTGACTGGCTCACACACAGTCCTGACCTCAACCGCAACCAACACTTTTGGACTGAACTGTAACAGAGATTGCGAACCAGGCCTTCTCGGACAACATCAGGCCATGAACTCATAAATGCTCTACAGAATGAATGGGCACAAATTCCAATAGAAACTATAAAATCTTGTGAAAAGCCTTCCAAGGAGAGTGGAAGGTGTTATAGCTGCAAGGGAGGGCGAACACCGTATTAAAGTCTATGTATTAGAATGCAATGTCATTAAAGTCCCTGTTGTAGACATATAATATTATTATATGGTATTTAGAGTAGGCATTTAAACTTATCCATATGGGCGTGCAAACCTGGCAAGACATTAAAGGCAGTAGTATGTAACCCATATAAAGCGAACTTTTTGTCATGTTTAATAAAACTCGCCATGTCCTGACAGTTGTATGCGAGATAGATAATATTTAAAAAATCAATACATAATAAATAATCCTACATTCCTCTGTCCCAAACAATACACTTTAATATATTACGTACTACACAGTGCACTGGTATTGTATTTATATCCTGTCGAGTTTGGTAGTATTGAGTTTGCTGGAATTGAATTTGGTAGTATTGAGTTTGGAAGTATTGTGTCAGGCCGTGCTGAGTGTGGTACTATTAATTTTGGTTGTGTTAAGTGTGGTTGTATTGAGTTTGGGACGCGGCCAATGTGCTCCATTGAAATACGGTTCTCCCTTAACCTTGTGTGGTTTGGGGCACAGCCCGGGAGGCGGTAGCAACGGGCGACTTGTGAACGTATCGACTCTTTTGGGCTGATTCTTTTCCATTTAGAATCAGAATTGAAAAACTTCATTGATCCAGACAAAACTGTTTGTTATGACTGCACAGACACACACAGACAAGAACCCTATAAAATAAAAAGTCTAAATAAATCCCCAAAAATCTGTAGAAATTAGGCTCCTCTCTTGGTCACACAGCCACAAAATAATCTGTGCAATTCTGATTTGTTACTGAGTTTACAATACTATCATTATGTGTATCACCCTGTTCATTTTACTGTGACCTGCAATATTCTGCCATGTGCTATGTGGAATGTTTTTATTGGGTGCTAAAACATGATCGTTATGTGCAAAATCGTATTAGTCTTACTATATGCAGTAGCATGTCAAGTCAATTCATCATGTGCAATATTATATTATGTGCAATAATCTCACTTTATGAAAGTCACTTCTCATGTCAAAATTACTTATACTGACTTTATATACCACTATGCGCAATAATCTTCTCTGGCAGCTGGGTGGCGTAGTGGTTAGGGCATTGCCCCTTCAATAAGAAGATTGTGAGTTTGAATCCCAGGAAGGCCTGTTTCTATACCAGCATGCCCCAGTGCACAAAAGCAAGCTCCATAAAGACATGGCTGGATGATTTTCAGTGTGTTATAACTCCATATTAAGTATTATAATGCTATGTCATTATTAAGTCCCTGTTGGTGTAAAGGTCAGTCGTCCCAAAACGTTTGTCCATATAGTGTAAGTATGTGTTAAGAGTTTGTGGAGATGTGTTTGTATAATTGGGATTAGAATAAAATGAATCACTGAATTGATTCAAAATAACGGCTCGAAAGAGTCGCATCGACAAACTGAATCGAGCTTCTCCAACGGGGAAGTGACATTCCAGACGAGGTCAAAACCGGCTGAGCGAAGAATAATATAACTCAGTTATTTATATAAATGAATCACTGTTTTTTTCACCTGTACAACTGGCAGTTCTCCATGACAGAAGGGGTGCGAGGGTTTTCATCGTTGGACTTTTTATTCAGCAAGAAAAATGTCTGGAGAAGCGAGCACGAGTTCGGTGAGTTAAACCAGAGTTTGATGATTGAAGACGAGAAGCCGGTCCTGGGCGTTGATTGGTTGTTGGAAACGTCAATAACAGCAATGGAAGCCTGCTATTGGTTGTTGTCAAATAAAAAAGTAGGCAGTTACGTAGAAACGCGGTCAAAGCGAGCATTTTCGGTTCCTGTGTTTTTCTCTGTGTAGTTTATACGTATTACTACACATGAATCCTTAAAAACACATACAAATTTACAGCTAGACAGTTTAATTGATGCGCCTGAAAGTTTTATTTACCTCTCACATGCGCTCAGTGAGCTGAATTCACGGTACAAGTTAGTTCACGTGTGGAAACACTTGCTCATTATACTTGACTTGGCTCTCACCATTAATCCTACTCGACGTGGATGAAAGTATTGGGACGCCTGACCCTTACAGCAATAGGGACTTTAAATACATTTAAATTCACGTTCAAATACAATGACCAAGGAGTTAGTCCCCACTTTTCAGCTATAACAGCTTGGAAGGCCTTCCACAAGATGTTGGGAGATTTTGTGCGAATTTGTGCACATTCATCCTGAAGAGCATTTATGAGGTCCAGATACTAATGTTGGACCAGAAGGTCTGGGTTGCAATCTCCGTTTCAGTTCATCGCAAAGTTGTTGGGTGGGGTTGCTGTCAGGGCTCCGCGGGGTCACTCAAGTTCTTCCACACCGAACTCATCCAGCCACAGCCATGTCTTCATGTACCTTGCTTTGTGCACTGGGACACAGAAAGCGTTCTTCCCAAAACTGTGTCCACAAAGTTGGAATCATGGCGCTGTCCAAAATGTCTTGGTCTGCTGAAGCATTAAGATTTCCCTTCTCTGTGGAAACAAGCGGACTACCATTGAAAAATTGGTGAAAAAATGGTGTAACATTTGCAAAGGACTTACAAATTCTATTTTAAAGTCCATGTATTTAATTGCATTGTCATTAAAGTCCCTGTTGGTATAATATTTAGGCGTCCCAGTACTTTTGTTCTTATAGTGTATGTACTTAAGAGCAGCTGTTCATTAGGTGATTGAGAAAGTCAGTTTGGAATTTGATAATAGGGTTCCAGTGAATAAACCCCTCACTGCACAAACAAATGACAATTTTTGAGTGTTCAGTTATGTAAAACTTGGCTGTTGAGGTGCGAATAAGGTTGTATAGTTGCCCCCCCCCCAAACATTCTCAATAAGTGGGTGAGTGCATGTGTATGATGTAAGAGTTTGGTCTGACGTTTTAGGCGATGCTCTATCCCACCATCATTAAAACTCCAATTGAATTTTCTTTTGGAAGAATGGTGTTCCATCTATCCAATATGGTCCCAGAGACTTGTAGAATCCATGATGAGGCATAATTAAGCAGCTCTGGGTTCTTGTGATAGCCCAGCACCACACTCATTCGCTTTTTCATTTTCCATTTATAAGCATATGAATGTAAAGTTACTAATTTAGATTAGTCTTTGAGCATCAATCAGTCAAATAAACCAGGCAGCATTTCTGTGCCTTCCGGGGCTGTTTTTGGTGCTGTCTCGTCAAACTTGGTGGCAGTTAGGTTATTCCACCTCATCCTTCAAGAACGAAGACATGTCGGTTAAGATGACTGAATTGCAGCAAACAGTGGCTGTCTTGTGGAGAGACGTGTGTGTGTGTGTGTGTGTGTGTGTGTGTGTGTGTGTGTGTGTGTGTGTGTGTGTGTGTGTGTGTGTGTGT
>JBBPCW010000084.1:7858047-7868057 GCA_037974425.1 Phenacogrammus interruptus | reverse complement strand
TGTGTGTGTGTGTGTGTGTGTGTGTGTGTGTGTGTGTGTGTGTGTGTGTGTGTGTGTGTGTGTGTGTGTGTATCTGACACCACATGCACCACTCATACCCCAGCTAACAATGACTTATCAGCATTGTCCAGAAGATGCAGGGTGTGGGGATCAGCCATTTAAGAAGGGAGAGCATTCTCTTCTGAGTTCTTTGCCCAGAGTTCATTCATTAGTTAGGCCTGGGACACGAGGGAGCTCTGTCTGTAGCAGTCGAAACACTTAAACTGCCAACATGGAAGGACCGTTCAAACACACAAAAGTGAGTTGCAGTGGTCTTGTTGGCTTAGTGTCACCCACAGATGCTTGGTAACTTGGCAGTGTCAGCTGGAATAGTAATGCATAACTTGGATTCTGTCTTTCAGGAAGGGAATGGAAAAGTCACACAGGTTATTCGCATGGGAACCAGGAAAAGTCAGGTGAGAACATATATGTATATATATATTGTTTGTATAGGACTGTACACTATTTAGCCATGATTAAACAATTAAGTATATTAAGTATTATTATAATTGATTATAAAATTCCAAAATAGATGGATAAGCTCCATTCTTTTTTTTTTCCCTCATCGAAAAAATCATTGATGCATAAAAAGCCTAATTTCACTTACAGTATCTTTATCTAATCCATGCACTGTAGAACTTGTTCTATTCCGTTGTCCTAGTAATTGAAGACTAATAAGCTGATAACTGTCATTTATAATGGAAATTTTATTACCATGACAGATCCCAACCACTTTAAGAGAGCGGTTATAGGCTGAGGGTGGATAGATGATCGAGGGTGTGCCACACAGCATGCTGTGATCAGATAAGAGGTGGTCTTCATCTGCTTCTACAGATGGACCCTGTCTATTTTACTCTTAACAGCACTTTATTTATCAGTTGTGACAATTAAGGTATATTTATCACATCATTGTCAGGACAAAAGTTTTACATCAATTTTTAGTTGTCTTCCGCTTTTTTTAACATCAAAATGTCATCACACCCTTTGCATTGTGTGAAGCTTTCACAAGATCTGGAGCGTAATTACATGGAGCAAAATCACATTAAAAGTAAGGCTATGGTTTTCTCCTCTTGCAATGTTATCATTTTAGAAATAGGACACAGTTATAATATATTTGTTCAAAAGTGAGCAGGAAATGCAGATTTTTTTTGAAGGCAGTGGTTCTTGAGTGGCTAAACATTGGTTTTATCATTGCGAGTTTGATCCCCGATTATGCTAAAGCCATCTCTCATCCGCCAGCGTCAATAATAAACTGTACTATTATTCTTTTTATAGCCAAAGCGGTGCCGCTTCTTGTCTGAGCTCGTGCGGAATTTTGAAACTGAACCAAAACATTTGTCAATATCCAGTGCAATGGGCTTGTATATAACTTTGTGATCGGTTGTTCAGGCGCCGAGTATTGGTCATTTAAAAATGGCCAAGAGACCTTCGTAATAGATAGGGAGAGCGAGAATGGTTGAGTCACCTTAAAATGTGTGTCAGACAGAGAGTGTTTGACGTCATGTATATGGCGTCCGGGAACAGACAAAAAGCCCAAAAACCCAAACAGACTTGAAGACACGCTCAGTTCAGTTATATAAAATATATGTGTGATTGTTGTGGTTCAATTAGCATTTAATTAGCAACAGTTCAAAGAGATGTGATAGTGCCTCGTGATCTAGAGCAGTGGTCCCCAAACCCCGGGGCGCAGACCGGTACCGAGCAGTGGGTCATGTGGTACCGGTCCGCAGGCTGCACAGAAAAAAAAACGTAGATGTTACCCATGTTCTGTTGTCGGCTCGTTGTTATGAAAATGCTCTTAATAAAGTTGTGAGTACACATAGGATTTACGTTTATTATTATATTTTAAAGATACCCCATTATTATATTTATTAAATATCCCCATATTTATGCGTACCATTTATTTGTATAAATACGTATACGTATATTTATCTGCCACTCCTTAAAGGCCGCAAAATAGTTTATATACAGGGGGTCCTCGAGTTACAACAGTCTCATTATAAAACGTTTCGATTTTTTATGACATTCACACCGTTAGCCTCGTACTTACAGACTTCGTAGGTAAACTAGTTTGGTTGCATGCGGTGGAAGAATGTGCAGTAACGTGCCGTATGAGGGAGGCAGGTTTCCTTTTCCTTTTTCTGTGGCTTAGTTGTGTTTTGTTTGATTTTGCAATTGTGCTTGCATCGGTAGGCTAAGGTGTGTTTAAACTTGCATCCAAAATCAGGTTACATTTCTGTGGAAGGAACAGATCTGTCGTAACTCGAGGACCCCCTGTTGGTTGGGTGGTATTGTTTGATTGGGGGTTCTAGCTAGCAGTTGAGCCTGAACATGACTGAACTGGAGAGGACAAAGTTATTGGTGATGCTGTGAAAACTAGCCTGTTAATATTCAGGCCTCATTAAGTCCTGCTGACTCATGCATTCACTGACGGAACTGTGGGTCTGTTGCAGCTGGCTCGTATCCAGACGGACAGTGTGGCGGAGATGCTGAAGGAGCTGTATCCTGACTTACAGCTAGAGATAGGTATGAGACCCATTGTTGGTAACAACCAATGAAATTATAATATTCCATGGCTGTCACTATCCGCTGTATAAGTATTGACGTAATTTAAGATCATATTGACCATCGAGTAACCAGAGCTATTTTCCCCGTAAAAGTGGTTTTAAATGGCCATGTCCAGCTTTACATGGTATTTGAATGATTCTAAAGTTCTTATGATGGTTAATAATAATTCTAAAATAATTACAAAGATACCAGAAAGCATTTTGGGGAAAAACCTACTTATAAAAAACATGTAGGATATATAAATGATTTATTAGACACTGTTTCTTACTGTGAGATATGAATTCAGTTGGTGAACTTGAAATCTGTATTATTATCCTGCAATTAGTCAAATAATCACTGTGGATATATCGAGAAGGTACATTTCTTTAGTTATGAGGTTTAATCACATAAGAGTTATTATATTATCTGTTTCTGTTTTAGTTTTTTTTTCTTCCTGTATATCTTACTCACCACTGTTCTCATCTCAGTCTGTATCTCTGTGTCGTTCACTTCTCTCTGTTTTGTCGCTCTCTTCACTGCAACCCTTTCAGACAGTTGAGCGATTGTGTTTTAATGGAAGTGTGTAATCTACACCAGTCCTCTCGTCTCCTCCCTGATGAATCCTTCTGTCTTTGTCGAAGGAGATCAGCGGTGATGTCAGAACTGGAGTCAGTGGGCACAATTAGAATTTTGTTAAATTTTTCTTCCTATGTGCATTTCAGTTGCCATGTCCACAATTGGAGACAAAATCCTGGACACAGCATTATCAAAGGTAAAAATACAAACACAATAGATTACAGATAATACAGACTGCTGTCCATTATGTTACTGATAAGAAGCTCACGTAGTATGGGTGTGTACCTTACTATCTCCTAACAGTTGTTTGTTTGGCACCTCTGGCTTTTATGCTATTGTTTGACCTAAATATGATATATGTTTTTAATATATTGCAGAAATATATTAAATATATTATCTACTTTTCAACTAAACCTGCTGAAAGTGTATATTCCTTGCCAATGTTACAGATTGGAGAGAAGAGCTTATTTACCAAAGAACTGGAGAACGCCCTTGAGAGAAACGAGTAAGTCTAAAGCAGTGTCCAAACTAAAGCCCTTTTGTGGAATGCTGCCCATAAAGTGGCAAATCTGCATAAAAATCTACACTATACAGACAAAAGTATTGGGACATGTGACCATTACAACAACAGGGACTTTAATGGCGATGTATTCAAATACATAGACGTTAATATGGAGTTGGTCCCACTTTGCAGCTATTACAGCTTCCACTTTTCTTGGAAGGCTTTCCACAAGATTTTGGAGATTCTGTAGGAATTTGTGCCCATTCATTCCGTACAGCATTTATGAGGTCAGACACTGATGTTGGACAAGAAGGTCTGGCTCACAATCTCTGTTCCAGTTCATCCCAAAGGTGCTGAATGGGCTTGAGGTCAGGACTCTGTATGGGCCGGTCAAGTCCTTCCACACTGAACTGATCCAACCATGTCTATGGAGCTTGCTTTGTGTACTGGGACACAGTCATGCTGGAATAGAAAAAGTTCTTGGCCAAACTTCCACAAAGTTGAAAGCATGTTGTTGTCTAAAATGTCTTTTTTATTCTGAAGCATTAAGATTGTCCTCGAAGTAAGGCACCTAGACCAGATATGTCCCAATACTTTTGTCTATGTACTTTTGTTAAGTTTGTTGCGCCATCTGCTGTGAAATCATGGCTACTGCGGTTGATTTTCAAGAACCGGTTTGGGGCAGATTTTTCAAAAGATGTAGATAGTTAAAGTAGTCTCCTGTTAGTATCACTACACAAATGGCTCACAATTTTTTTTTACAATCAGTAACATTTCATCTAAAACTCGTGTAAGAGGACTGGTTAAATATTTTAATTTTGCAGATGTTTGAATGCAGAAGCGTCTTAGAATTTTATTCACGTTAGAGATGTAGGTGATTGTAATATTAGGAGTGTTAAAATGTTTGAACATATGTTTCCATCGTCTTAAAGACCGTCTTATGCTTTGTAATTTACTTTGTAGCTTTGATATATAATCTATTATTCTGCAGTCGAAATCTGAGGAAGGTCAACTATTATGTAAGTTGGTGTAACCAAGCATTTGACAGCTGTCTGACTTGCAATAAATGTCTTTTTTCTGCTAGTTATTTTGTTTTTCTTTCTCCAGGGTGGACCTTGTAGTGCACTCTCTTAAAGACCTGCCTACCTCACTGCCTCCTGGCTTCACTATCGGTGCTGTACTGCAGTAAGTGTCATGAATTTTGAGACTACATTAGCACCCAGGGCTGTGTGTCAGGCGAGGAGAACATGACGTAGCTGCTTACTCACAAAACAACAGACCAACAAGCTGTTCAAAAAGCTGTCACGTGACACGAACTGTAGGACATCTGACTTGTGGCAGAGACTGTTGCAGCAGGAGTTTCAGAGTCTGGCAAACCTTGTAAATGTTTATTTAAAAAACATTCTTGAATTCAGTTTGAACAAGTATTGTTTACGCTTAGGCTTGCGGAATTTATAATTGTTAATTTTACACTTACTAATTGACATGTGAATTGTTAGGTGGTAAATGTAACATTCAGGTATGTCTGCATGCTCTCTTAAAAATACATATGATAGACACTCACCCAAATCAAGAATCTAACACACAAATGTGTATGCATGTGTGTATGTATATGTATCTGTTAAATTCCTACACAAACACCTCAGTCTGCTTTATGAGTTACTGATTAGTACCTGGTACCCGAATCACATCTTATTTAATGAGGAAAACACTGCAGTAATCAACAAGAGATTTGTTTTCTTTGTTCTGTAAACGCTGCATCCTTTCTCTTATTCTGATGTTTTGTCATTTCCTTTCTTAAAATTATGCTTGAAAAAACAGTATTTTTATTTGGAAATTAGAAGAAATATTGTCAGCAGTTCTGAAAAACTAAGGCAAAGCTTTTCACCCATAAAAGATAAAACATTTTTGCAGTGGTCTCTTATTTTTTTTCTGGAGCTGTATGTACATACACACACACACACACACACACACACACACACACCTTTTTGATACTGAAAACTGTGTGGTTAGACTTTATCATACGGCCTGTTATCTGCAGTGTGATTGACAGCTCCACAGAGCTGTAACAGTTCCAGCTGTTGCATCTGAATTCCAGACAAGTTGGAACTGAGGCGCATGGGGCTTTACATTATGTGACGCATGTAAAATGTAGCTGCTTTTCGAACAATGAAAGTTGCATCAAAGTTTCACCAGTCTAATCTTCCCAATCACTCACCTTTTGGTTGCTGGCCAAGCTTTGTCTGTTTTGGTTCTGTTTGGTTTGGTTTGACTGTGTTTTTTGTGAATACTGACGTTGTTCGTGTTCCAGGCGTGAAAATCCCCACGATGCCGTGGTGCTTCATCCAAAGAATGCTGGACTCACCTTGGACAGCCTGCCTGAAAAGAGGTAGAACATTTACACACATGGTTCTCAGAGTAATGCACATCATATTCTCAGCCTAGCATAGTAAATGTGCCAGAAAGAGGACAATGCTCGCACTCTGAATTACCTTTGTGTCCTCTCTCAGTGTAATTGGCACAAGCTCTCTCCGCCGAGCAGCACAGCTGAAGAAGAGATTCCCTCAACTGGAATTTGAAAACATTGTATCCTTTCTTTCTCATTGCTTCTTCAAGTGTCTCTCTACATGCCTCTGGGTGGGTCGGGAAGGACTGTGCTCATTACTGCTAAACGTTTGGAATCACGTTCCAATAAAAAAAGCAATTCGGTTACAGTGTCCAGATTGATGAGCAGAGCTATAGATAATTCCATTATAACTATGAAAGCTGTAACATCCAGAATGCAGTTAATATTCAGTATGGCTGACGTTTTAAAAGTGGTGCTTTAATATTCAGGCAATTGCGTTTGTGAAATGATTATACAGCCGCTGGGGGGGGGGGGATTTATTGCTTTTGTAATTTGTCATAGTGTGTCTGTGTAAAATGTGCATGTCAATATTGTTTTATACATTATTGACCACACTGTTAAAAAATATATATTTGGAGAAAATAATACATATAAATAATTTATTATACCTTAGAAATGGTAAACTATACAATTATTACATTATTTTATAACTGCAACAATTAAAACAGTGATGGCAAGAGTACAGTGTGAGCATGTGTGACTCCATCAGAAACTGAATCAGGGATTGGGGTTATGAAGGCAGTACCCCCCAAATATGGAGGGGTAATTCACACTCTGACTATAAGGGAACTGTTTGTTTAGATAATTACAATATATTCTTAAGCACTGTGATGTTCACAAAATATTTAAACATTTTTAAACACCTCGTCCAGGGTAAAGGGTGTCCATCTATTACTATATTTTGTTTTTGAACAAAATAACAGCAAGTATGAGTAGGTCCAGTATGATACTTTGGCTATGGTAAGAGGTGCTTCATGTATGTATGGTATCTTCCACTTATCCTTGACTGAGCTAAATCAGAGAGGAAACCTGAACACTCGCCTGAAGAAGCTGGATGAGAAGGATGACTATGCTGCCATCATTCTGGCTGCAGCTGGTCTAAAGCGCATGGGCTGGGAGAGCCGTATCAGTCAGGTACGTCTTCATGCACTCAGATGATACCCGCTTACCCCAAGCAGGAATTTAACACTTGTAATTAGTAATTAGACAAGAACAGAAAACCTGTTCACTCTGAACCCCTGAACAAAAGAAGACATTTTAATGGGCTGGTGAGCGATCCTGTCGAATTACTGAATACTGTTTATTTGTTTGTTATGTGCTACAAGCTTAAAGTGGACAAATTGCTTGCTTCCCACCTAGGGACATAAAGTTCAGCTAATCATTACTCAGTGCTACCCTCTCTAAAGGTGTCGCATCATTAAAGCCATAAGAAAGTCCTTATTCAGATTATATTTGTTTGCAACCTATGCCTGACTATGACAGCGACATTTCAATAATTAATAAATATGCAGAGACATTGCTCTAAAGAGTCATTTTTACCCTTTTAAGTGTACAGTAAACGTTCCAGTAGCATCTGTGTATAGTGAAAAACCACAGTGTTGTGATGTGGTAAATAAAAATGGCTATTTTTATATTGTAAACTCCAAATATGCTCCCAAAACACTTTTTCATTTCAAACTCTACCTTTATAGACTGTACTATAATTCATGCATGCATGGTTTCTTTGGTAGGCACTGCCATTTTCTTTGGTGTAAGCTGGTAAATACAGTAATAAATTCATTTAATTTACAATAATAAAAATACGAGGCTTGAAAAAGAACAGAATGAAAAACATGAGAACACTCGAGACGTTCCACAGGGGACTGCAGCGTCACAGGGCAGCAGCCAATCAGCAGCAAGGAGAAATAAACAACTGTCTTAGATGGGCTACTTTCAAACCTCCCTCCTTTGAGTACAGTTGACTGTGATGTCTGGGCCTCGTCTGCCATGAATTCATTCATATTAGAATGAGCAGATTCTTGTATGTTTTAGAAGTGCGTAATCGTTACAAAATTGTGTTTCTTTACATTTAAATGGGGACAGGAGGTAAATGCAGTAAAAATGTTGTCTATGTATCTTTAAGATAAATGATGAAGTAGCTTGGAGATGTCAATAACTGTCTATAAATGTTGAGAAATTTGTGACACCATGGAGAAATCCAGGAAAAATTCATCTAATGCTAACATCATATGGTTTGTGTAATGAAACAACAATTTGCTGTACAAAGAATCAGAGACTCATGTAATGGAAGAATATATTTCTATAATGATTTATTATGCAATATAATACGGTTTAAATTCTCTCTTATGTCTCTCAGGTCCTGGGCCCCGAAGACTGCATGTATGCTGTTGGTCAGGTGAGTGAATCCGCATAGTACAGTAAAAGAGCTACTACTGCATTATAACACCATATAGATTTTAGGATTTCGTGTTTTAGGCTTTGTTTGTAATGTCTACTTTAGACAGAAAAATAAAGGAGATGTTTAAGGCTTTATCCTCAGATCATTGTGTTTTGGAAGGCAACATTGTAGGAAACACCTGTGTAACCATCTGTGTCAACGGTTGCCAAATAGAGCAAAACACTGCTGTGTTGTTTGCATGTGAGCAGGTGCTTTTCGCAATGAAGGGCAACGTATACGTTGATGACGAGAGATGTGGAAAGTCAGGAGTGTCCTCAGTTTCCAAAGTCATTGGATAAAATCTCGAAATGCCATCCAGCTGAATAACGAGGCGTAAATCTCACAGCAATTCAAGACGACTTTTTCTGAAGTCACTCAATGAGGCAATTAGTCCAAACACGCTTGCATTATTGCTCCCTTAAGAGCCGTTCCACTACTTTAGTAGTTCATGTGAAATTGTTCGATGATCTCATATAGGGATGAGGGATCATGTAACCATGAATGTTGACGCAGAACCTGTTCAGGAGCAGACACAGTTCTCATTTCAAAGCCAAAAAATGGCACACAAAGCTTGAGAAGAGCTTTGTTTTTGTTTTGTTTTTTGCTTAAGAAACATAGGTCTGTAACATTGAATTTTCTTGTGGCCAAATTCTCCATCTCTAATTGTGACCAAGAAATCTGCTTTATTAAATATGATGCTACGTTACTCTGTGAATTACTCACAGTAACAACAGTTGTACTGAACTCTGTTTCTCAGGGAGCACTGGCTGTGGAGGTCAGGGCAAAAGACCAGGACATCTTAAATATGGTGTCCATACTGCACCACCCAGACACTGTACTGCGCTGCATAGCTGAGAGGGCCTTCCTCAAACAGCTGGTGAGTCATTTTCACTCCCAAAACTTGGGTATCTAGAACTAACTAGGTTATATAGTTCAACAAAAAACATTTTTTTGTAATCTTTAGAAACTACAGCACACTTCTACACCAGCTTCTCGTGCTGATTTCAGATCTGCTTTCAGTTTTTCAGTTGTTTTCTCAGTCACATCAACTTTTTGAATTAGGTAGTGCTGGGCCATTAACAGCGTTAACGGCGCAAGATTATTATCGCGCAATAAAAAAAATATCGCCGCTTATCTAGATATAATCGCTGTATATTGCAATTAGATTTGCAATAGGGTTGCATGCGGTAACTGTTTCAATATTTTCAGTGTGAAGTCAGACAGGCCACACTGTGGCATAGATGCTTGATAATGATCAGTGACAGTCAGCTTCCACTGTTTCTTCAAAAACGCTCAGCTTATGATTATTGTATGATCATTATACCAACTATCATGTAGTATAGAACTAGCTTCATCACAAACACTGTACCTGCAGGAAAAACTAAACACAGAATGAAAAACACTACAAAGGGAGGACTAAATGGAGGTGGAGGTAGCTCAGTGGGTAGGATACTTGCCTCCGGACCATGAGGTCACAGGTTCGAATCCTACCTTCAGCACTA
>JBBPCW010000084.1:7844150-7856734 GCA_037974425.1 Phenacogrammus interruptus | reverse complement strand
TCCCCTGTAGTTAGGAAATGGAAGTCGCTTTGGATAAAAGCGTCTGCTAAATGCCGTAAATGTAAATGTAAATGTAAATGTGTCGCATGTAAAAACATAAAAGTACACTTGCTGTTAGTCACCATATTGTCAAACACACTACATGGACAAAAGCATTAGGGCACACCTGTATTTCAGGGTTGGGGCTAGACCCTTTACTTCCAGCGAATGCTTCAGCAGACCAAGACATTCTGGACAACGCCATGCTTTTAACTTTGTGGACACAGTTTGGGGAAGAACCTTTTCTATTCCAGCATGACTGTGTCCCGGTGCACAAAGCGAGCTCCATAAAGACATGGCTGGATCAGTTTGGTGTGGAAGAACCTCACTGTCCTGCACAGAGCCCTGACCTCAACCCCACCCAACACATTTGCAAATGAAGAAATACTTGTAAATAAACGATTAAGAGCAGAAAGAAACAGGACTAATGACATGTATTTTCAGATCCATATTCAATACACACTGATGAGCCATAGCCTTATAACAGATCCTGTGCAGCCTTAATGGATTGGACTATTTTGTCCAGCACATCCCACGGATACTCGATCTGCTTGAGATCTGAGGATTCTGGAGGCCAAGTCCATGAACTCTTTGTGATGTTACTCAAACCGTTCCTGAACATTTTTGCAGTGTGGGATGACATTGAATGAAGCCACTACCATTAAGGAATGCCAAGTGTACTTGGTCTGCTTCAAGTGGCAAGCGGTTTGGAAAAAACACTTTGAATGTAGACATTTTTAGCACAGATTTTAAAAATTATTTTAGATTTTATGGGAAAGTCACTCAAAAATCATTCATAAATGATGAAAATGAAAATCTCTCTTTGCTAAATTATTGTCACGTCTGTCTTTGTACTGGCTAACTTATGCAAATAACCTTGAACCAGCAACAGTTCGCTACAGTTAAATGGCTTTGACTGTCATAAATAATAAAATTGTGATTGTATTGTAAATCGTATTCTCTCTGCACTTCTCTTAGGAAGGAGGCTGTAGTGTGCCAGTCGCAGTCTACACAGAAGTGAAAAACTCTGTGGTAAGTAAAACTCAATTAACTTACTTTTAGGCAAATAAAGCACCTTATCATGAGAACTGCTGAACATTAAAGACAGATATATTGACCTGGTTGTGTGTTTTATTCCTGAGTATATATATCAGGGCTAAAATTAACCCTTTCTTTCTGGTTACAGCTCTATCTGACAGGGGCAGTTTACAGTCTAGATGGTGCTGACTGCTTGAAGGACACCATGCAGACCAACGTAGAGCTAGATAACAAGGTTAGAGTGCAGTCTCACATGTACATAGACATACATACACACATGCCCATTCTGTTTCTCATTCCCTTAATCCTGTCAGCCATCATCTTAGCAATATTTTTCATTAGCCAAACTGGCTTAATCCAATTTTATTTTCTTGACCAACCAACATATATCAAGCCTATGAAACAATTTACAGAGTTATTTCAAACCCATCTGACTGACGCCCATTAGGATTGAGATCTGGGGAATTTAGCGGGCAACTTAACACCCTAAACTCGTTATGTTGCTCAGATCATTCCTGAACATTTTTTTTGTTCAGTGTGGCAGGGCACGTGTTGCTGAAAGAGTACGCTGCCATTAGGAAATACCGAAGCCGTGAATTGGTGTAATTGGTCTGCAGCAATGTTAAAGGACGAGCAGAGTGACATCTATTTGAATGCAAGGTCCCAAAGTTTCCATCAGAACACTGCCCAGAGCATCACATGTAATAGAAATGTAATAGGAAATGTGATTCATCAGACCTTCTTCCATTCCTCTGAGGTCCAGTTCCGATGCTCATTTGCCAATTGTGATCAGCATGGGTACTCTGACCAGTCTGCAGCTTTGCAGCCAAATGCACAGCAAGCTGTGATGAATGAGTGTTATACACCTTTCTATCATAGACAGCTTTAACCTTTTCACCCATTTGGGCTACAGTAGCTCTTCTGTGGGATCAAACCAGATGAGCTAGCCTTCGCACCCTCCATGCATCAGTGAGCCTTGAGTGTCCAAGTGGATGGAGGTTTATGGGGGTCTCCCAGCATAAGCTGCCCTACACCGAAACAGGCTGCATCCTACAGCAATATCGTGTGTATTAACAGGAATTATTTAGTGAGTGGATAAATAACCTGTTAGCCGAGTAACTGATGTTAATTACGTATAATTCATTATTCAGCAAAGATTGTTTTAGAGTGGTTTAGTGGCATTACTCATTAAAACAGCTCTTTATAACTAAAACTTCTCATCCTACTTAGTGGAAACTGAACTTTTAAGGCAGAAACTATAAATGTGTATGTTTCAGGTGCCCGAGGACACAGAAGACCACATCAATGTCGGAATCACAGCTAATAACATCTCTCCGACGGCTCTGGATGCTGCAGAGAAGCTGGGCATGGACCTGGCCAACCTTCTGCTCTCTAAAGGGGCCAAGGACATCCTCACCACAGCCAGGCAGCTTAATGACACCCAGTAACGGCTCTTTACAGCCACTGTGGTGTGTGGGTCCTCTGGGAGACCACCGACCCACACTACAGATTTTAACACTGTCCACTTCACGCAGACACCTGCCACATTCAGAATAATGGTCATTTCGTGTAGCCAGATTGTAATTGTATCTATAAACGTGCAAATTATTCCTAATGGCTGAGCAGGATAGCTACAGTGCCATTTAACTGGAAGTAACAGTAATTCGCTGCCTCTTTTTACCAACATGACCACTGATTAGTCTTTTAGCAAGACATGTGTGTTTGTATCTTGACCACACTGAACCTCAGCCAAGAAACTGCTCATTTGGAGCAGAGTATAAACACAAACCTCTCAAATATGATGTCAAGTTATGTGTAACCTCATGAGTAGAAGGTGGTTTCATTCTTATAGAACAGTTTCAGCTCGTCAGGTGTGATGGACTTTCATCCACTACCATAACCTCAATGCTTTCTACTGAAACAGGCCCCACCATCACTGCTGGTTATTTTTAGTGACTTGGGAGGTTTTACCATCTGGTAAACCTGCAGCTGCATTTACTCTCAAATGCTTTAGCCTAAATCTATAGTATTTTTACACCTGGTGCTACATTTCTTTTAGTGGACTTGGGTCTCGTATATTATCCACTGCCAAGCCCTGAAGTGAATTAGAGCTAGTGGAGGACTAAAATAAGGTTTGTTTTAGTGGTGAACCATCATTAGCTGTGTAAATTCAGGACCTGGCCCAATTTGTGTTCAGGAAACCGCCCATTATTGTTTAGAGGGCAAACATGACCTGAAACGTTCTCCCGGAATAGGTGGCAGTCAGGTCTAGATCATATGGGGGCCCAAGTCTTCTAAAGCCTTTGTCAGTAGCCTGTAGGCCAATTCAAAACACGTGTATGCTGAGCCTCACCTTGAGACGTGCCTTACTGTGGAAATGCAATCTCAAGTTGAATTTGTTTAAAGTAAAGTTTTTTATCTATGGTCTGGATGATTCTTGAGTACATTAGATTACCATGAGTGTCATCCAGTAGTTCAGGCAGCTACTGATGTAAAGCTTATGAATGTTTATCATAATTAGTATTACTAAGCATGTTTAGATCTCAGTACTGAAGCCAGTATAAAAAAATATGAAACTCTGATGAGTGCATGTTTAGTGAACTACACCAGTTTCCAATCCAGTAGTTTAGGCACCTACTGAAGTAAAGCTTTGGTACAATCAAGCTTAACTAGCATCTCTAATCACAAAATATCGTCTTAAAAGCACTTGAATATGTTCGATCTTACTTCAGAGAAAATATCTTGGCAGCACTTTAGCTAGTATGAAGCATCATGAGGCTGCATGTTTTAACACTGAACTACTACCTACCCAAGTTAACTTCTCGAGCAATGGCATAAAGTCGGTATTCATTCATACCTATTGCACATGGTTGTATCAACAGTGAATTCTAGGCTAAATAAAAAACCGCAAATTTAAATGTAAGGTACACGTTTATTTGCAATCGTAAAAAAGCACAGCGAGACAGACATCGAAACAGTGGAAATTGCTCCCATTTGTGAGGAACTGGGTGGCCCTTAAAAGGGCCTTTGGGTGTTAAGTTTTCTAGCCAGGGTTTGCTGGTGGTGTTCAATACTCCTGGGACTGAGAAGAGCCTTTCTTTCCCCCCTTGCCGGAACTGGCGGCGGCCTGGCCGGTCTTCTTTGGCAGAAGCACGGCCTGGATGTTGGGCAGGACCCCTCCCTGAGCAATGGTCACCCCACCGAGCAGCTTGTTGAGTTCCTCGTCGTTGCGGACGGCCAACTGGAGATGTCGGGGGATGATGCGGGTCTTTTTATTGTCCCTTGCTGCGTTACCCGCCAATTCCAAGATCTCGGCCGTGAGGTATTCGAGCACGGCGGCTAGATACACCGGGGCACCAGCACCCACACGCTCCGCATAGTTTCCTTTCCGCAGCAAACGGTGGACACGGCCCACGGGGAACTGAAGACCAGCCCTAGAACTGCGAGTCTTGGCCTTAGCCCGAGCTTTACCGCCAGTCTTGCCTCGTCCAGACATTCTTGCTTTACCGTTGAATCCTTTTTCGAATTGAAGAAAAAACAGTGGTTTCAATGAACTTGCTGCAGTATTTAAGGCCTGGCTCTTCGTCCCGCCCCTCTCGCAACTATTGGCCACTTTCACAGCTAGAAGCTTTTCATTGGCTACTTTGACAAACTCCCGACTTCTCATTGACTGCGGGCTGCTGTGCATAAACAGCGCTAACTGAAACACCCAATCAGAGCTGGCGTATACACACTACGTGTTTATTGGGTGACAGAGTGTAGCTCTTCTGCCATTGGCCTAGTCCTCTGCCTGTCATATTTGGGCGGAAAATTTAAACCAATTAAGTATGTTCCCTCTGAATTTTAAATCCATTGAAGGTCTTTGAAAGGTCTTTGAAATATTCACAAAGAAATTAAAATGGCTAGTTAGTCTAAGTAACCCTACATATGCTGTTATATTTAAACTCGTATTTGTATGGATAATTAAAAAAAAGGATTAAAGTGAGGATTCCCACTTATGTATCTGAATGTGTGACATCAAGTGTCTTCTAGACAATAATTTACAGCTCATTAAAAAATTGAGTATGTGCTGACTAACAACAAATTTCCAACACCATATTTTTGACTGTAAGAAATAACTTTTCCACAGTTACATTAGTGTTCTAGTTCTTAAAACAATGCATACCAGCCACTAGTTTTAATCAGAATCAGAATCAGAAAACTTTATTTATCCCAGAGGAAATTGCTCGAAGGTTTGAAAAGAAAAGAATGGAGAAGAATGCATTTTCAAAAATAATTTATTCCGAATAAATTAAACATTGAAGTAGCCACACAGTAATATAAAGCTCCAAATATCTGAGAGGCATTCTTTCGCTTTAGGTGATTCACTATTATAGAGAATGGCATTCTGGGCCTAATGATACCATAACATTGGGGTCTTTATTCAAGCTTCTTTTTTTGTCGGGAAAGAGCATAACAGACCAGAGAAGGGGCGAAGGAGTTCAGACATACATCAACAGTTGAAAACAATGTTATTGTATGACTTCTATCAGGTGTCCCAGACACAAGTGTTCATAATTTGGGATATTCTCTGCAAACAATGTATTTTGGAATCTTAAGTCATCGTCAAGAAAACTGGAGAAAGGGTAGAAAGAAGACAATAATGACTTGCATTCAACCAGTTTTGACCATCAAAGGCCACAAGCCCACACTTAATAGAAAAGTTCTGCTATTGTCCTGCAATGTACCTTATTGGTCTCACATCCATTTCAATAGCTAAAGTCATCAGAAGCTGAATTAAGTTGACAACTTGCTGGTAAAAGTCTCTGGAGCTGTTATGTAGATTTGAAGGTGAAACAGAGACTTGATCTCCTCCGACGAAGCTCCAGCTTTCCAAAAATATCGCTATTTACACAAGTTTAGGTCAAGTCGGATATGCCATGCATGCAGGAGACCCCACTTTATGCATTCTAAGTTTATTGCAGCTAAAGAAATAAGGACTCAAGTCCCTCAAGGGATTTTTTTGTCTTATTTTGGAGCATAACTGTCCAGGCTAGGAAAAGACTGAACACAATTTGTGGAAACCGTTTCTTTGTATCCCCTGAGGTTTTTTTTTTTATTATTATTTTTGCAACCTGAAAGACTTACCGTAACTTATTGTAAATGTATCTTTATAAATTGAACGATTTGTTCATTATCATACACACTTAAGAATAAAAAGTTAAATTTGTCTTGCTTATTTCCATTCCTATGGGTTCATCCATTTACAACTAAATTTCTCTCAAACAGAACTGTGAGATATGCATACTACTCCTGTGTACTTTGTTTTTTTTTACACAAATAAACATTAAAAAGAACGATGAACGTCGAAGAAGTACCACTACTTGAAAAAACAGGGCTTAATATTTGTTGGTCTAAGTTGCTATTAACTACAGCAAAACAACAAAGCGCACAGCATAAGCCTCACCATGATTCACCCATTTAAGACTCCTTATGCCATAAGGAGTAATAACTTAGTGTCAGTGACAGTAAACAATACACAAAATAAGAAAACTGATGAAGAAAAGCTCCCCCAGCATTGTAAACAATCAGAGAAAGGTTCAAAGTGCAACTGATGAAAATGAAATAAATAATAAAAACAACATTGCAACAAAATGCGAGAGGCTTTCATAAGTGTTGGGTTATGTCGCCCCCTTGTGCTGAACACACCTTACAGCATATTGCTCCTGTCCTATTTTCTCAACCCATTGTGTTCCTCCTTTATCCTCCACTAAAGCAGCCTTATTTTTATTTATTAAACAGTTTTAGACAATCGATAGGTATTTGAGAAGACAAATCCCTTTGTTTTTCAGATGTTTCTTCGAGATTTCTGCCCTGAACACGAAAGCCAGAGCACAGACGCAAGCCTCGTCTCAGGCACATGTCCTCCTCACATTGTCCCGAAGCAATGATGGTTTGGGTCAAATGCAGTGGACGAGGAGAGTCAAAACCATGCCACCAACTACCATCTCTCAGAAAGTCTTTGAGAGAGAAGCAGAGGCTCTCTTCTGTTCCTGCAACTGTTTCAAACGCTCTAGCTGCCCCTTTACTCGTTTGACTGGTGCCCGCACCATGTCTCTCCAGTTCTCTCTCTGTTTGTGCCTCAGTTGTCAGCCATACTGGCCCCTCCGTTGGCGTTACTTTTTCCCTTGGATTTAGATGAACGGAAGGAGAAGCGCTTGATGAGGCGGCGCGAGAAGCTCCCAGACTTCTTCCGGCCGCTGGAGGAGCAGGAGGCCGTGGACGAATCATTGCCTAAGTTGCAGACGTCCTCGTGGGACTGGCTGAAGCTGGGGTCCTTCTGCCGCTGCCTTCTGCGGAATAGCAGTTTTGTTCCACTGCGGAGGAAGCCCACTGAAACCCAAAGGCCAAGTCATAAATGAACGCTTAAACAATCACAAACAGAAACATACACTTTACTCAATGGGCTGCCATTAAGTTTTTACGGGAAACTATAATACACATATATTTGGTACCGCATACTCAGGTGCTACATATTCTTAGATGTGTCTTGTACAGTGATGAGTTTAGGCTGGAGGAATTTGCTAGGTAATGCTGCCTGCCACAAAGAACTATCTTTAGATTATCTTTAAAAATAAAAACTGCCTTGACAACAACTGTTAACCAGTCAAATAAAGTTAATCAAATAACTGGAGTTTAAATCTTCTTATCAAGGGTTAAAATAATACGAAAAGGCAACACTCCCAGCTGCATCTCCAGAAAGAGAACTGTAGTGTTAGTAACACTGCAGTAATATTACCATCAAGCCTGATATTCTAAATGACAATTTTATCAAATGCTGAATAAAGGACTAATATGTCAAGAGGCATCAATAAATTATCTAGCCATCCATGTCAAGTTTGTATTGAGAATAAAAGACGTCCGTGTTAGAGAGCTGGGCATTTTGCCCCGGAACATCACTGTTTTAAAAACAAGACTGAAACGTCTTTTACAAACGTACATGTGTTCACATTCGCATCTACACACACACACACACACACACACACACACACATTTACATCGTGTATGTGTGTGTGTGCGCGAGATTCAGGCACCTTTATGGTCCTTGAGGCTGCGTGTCTCCAGCGCTCCAGTGGAGCCTGTCTCTGACTCTACATCATCCACGGATGGACGCTCGGATACATCAGATGGCGTGGTCTCGTCTGCATCCTGGTGAGGACTACCTCCATGGTGGTTTGGGGCTCCACTTGGAGAGTGCTCCCCCTGCAGAGCAGCGTCCATGGCTGCAGCATAGCCCACCGACAATGCCGAGTCATCTTCTGTAATCGGAACCTGGGGATGTGAGGCAGGAATGAAAGAGGGGTTTAAAAAACGCCACTTTAGTGGACTTCAGACACTAGGATCTCTAGCACGAGATGATTACTCCCCATTTTGGCACCCAAGTGTATCGTAATGAACAACCGTAGATAATAGAGGTACTCAAGCTTAGAGAGCTTTTGCTATGCCACTGATGTTCTTAAAGTTAAATATGAAATGAATGTCAGGATCAGAAAGCAAAAATAAATAAGTACAAAATATGATATTTTCAGGCCTTTTAATAATATCTGAAATGTAATTTTGACCAATTTTAAAAGTCATGAAAAACTGGCCATACCAACAAACAATACTAAAACATTATTAAAATGATTCATGGATAAGAGGAATACCAGGCAACTGGAAAAAATTACTTCCCAACACTGTCTAACCTTTGATACTCCAGAGATAATGAGCGTGCTGCGTTTGGTGGGCGTCTTCTTCGCTACCTTACTCGCCGACTCAGTCAGCTGCCGGATGGCCGTCTCTGCTACAGGGTCCAGCCCATTTGAGAGGGGGCTTTCAGCTGGAATACAGACCGTTCATACGAACACACACACACATCAGGAACAAAGTTTCAAGTCTTGGAACCACCGCATATAATCGACACTGACACACACAGCAGACTGCAGTGCTTTATATAAGCCTTAATAAGCAGAGCTTTAAGCTGAACTGACTGCTAGGTGTGGGGCTGATGCTGGTTCGGCTCTGGAAGCTCTCTGTCAGCACTGTCGGCCTTTTCTCCGTCACCTCTACCTTAGACGGGGACCTAGAGGGAGAATCTCCTGAAAACACACACACAGAAACACACAGACAATATAGATACACTGTCTGGAGTACTACATTTCAGCAACCCTTATAAACAATTCTGCACGGCACTTCGAAGCCTAAATTGTATTTTTTAAGCGTGAAAGAAATATACTTTATGTTTTTGGACAGGCTCTAGTAAAAAATGTGAGGTAACTGGATGGCTAGGTACCTAGTTTGCGGTCCAGTTTCGGCCGTGACTGGATGGTAGTAACCGTGGTGATGATGGTACCATCTGGCATGATGGTGCGGTCAACGTCCACCTTTTTGGACGGTGTGAGTGAAGAGCGAAGCGGTGTGCTGTTTTGACACCCACGCACATCATTGAGCTCCACATACATGAGCTATGAAGAGTGGGAAGAGAAGAAAGTTCTTCACAGAACACAACCTAAAAACAGCCTTAACATGTTGTTGCATCTGAAAGTGACAGTGATCACAGAGACAGATAACCATGTGCAGCTATCAAGTTAGTTAGGAACAAGCAGTCAGCCTACTGGGTAATCTGATGTAATAAGATATGCTTCTGTTGAATAATTCACACAGCCCTTTGGACTATGGCTTATCACAACTCATATCAGTGTTGCAAAACACTGACTGTAGTAAAGGCTAACCCAGTTTGTGCAAATTAAAAAATGATTAAGTGTTTATTATTTTTACACAAAACACTTCTTTTAAATGTTTATGTGTGTTTAGGACACCTTAGAGTATGTACAAGTAGTGTCACTGTAGTGAAACTTGTACACGCTCATCCTAACAGGCTATGAGACAGAATACCAAATGAATCCACTCACCTCCAAGGTAACGGTAGCTGTCGGAGCCAGACCATGACCTGGTGTGATGGACAGCTTGTGAAGTCCATTGGGACTCCTCCTAGAGAGATCCAGCGATAAGCAGGCATGGCCCGGCAAGAATTCTGACAGATGGGACAGAAACACCTGATTGCGCAAGAGTACATACAAGGGATATCCATCCTTCTATTTGAACATAGGCTGTTCATAGGCTGTATTCTCAGCTCTGGTCTTTGAGACCCACAGTCAGGCCAAGCTTCAACCATTCCCCAACTCAGCACACCTAAAGCAACTCAATAAGAGCTTTATAATGAGCTAAAGGGTTGGATCTGGTTTGTTTTGGCAGAGAATACCTGAAACTGTGAGGAGCATTAGCTTCTCCAAGACCAAAGCTGAGAAACCCAAGGCTAAAATATACTTCATGTAAGGATATTTAAAAATGAATTCATAGTTACATAAAATTGTGGTTGGTACTGGTGACTGACTTACGTTCCCCTTTGCTGTTGCGCTCCACAAGCCTAACCTTCAGTTCTTTGGTTTCCGGTTGCAAATCCCTAAAATAAACAGAAAAGAAATCTGTGATAGATGCTTGGGCATGTCTTTAGAAATGTGCATGCTACATTAAGTGTTGAAGTTAATACTTTACACAACTCAGGAGCTGCTGCCCACCTTTTGTTTTGTGAATAGTCAGGACCATTTCAGAACCATAGCAGGCTGAATACAGCAATTCAAAGCAGGGGGGTGTGAACATGCTCCTTAATTGTCTGAATAAAGTAAACGGCCCATTGTCTGCCCATCCAAAGGCAAAGGCATGTGGTGGCTGATATTGAACAATTACTTCATGTTGTCTACCAGAGAAAGATACAGCCCTGGAAGAGCTCTGGGACACAGATGTGACCAGTTCGTCACCAGTGAGATACTCACAGTGTGAGGTCTTCTCCCCAGTCCAGTGAGGCTCCAGGGCTGGGAGAGGGCATGAGGAAACGTGTTCTCTTCTCCAGTGCTGGGACATCCAGGCTCAAGACACAACATAACTCACCGACATGAGCCTGGCAGCCTGAAGACACATGAAGAAAAACATGAAAGTGATATAAACTAATGAACTATATCACTTTCATAGCGTATAAGACAACACAATAACTGCTGTTAATTATTGTTATGTATTTTAAATGAAAGCTGTATGTCAGGTTGCCTCATTAACAAGTTATTTGTAGAGGACCTACATAAAAAAGCAATGTGCACCATGCATGTATTTTTTTTTTCTAAAAAACACTTCTGAAGTAAAAAATTTGCAAATTAAGGATAACGTCACGACATGGACGATTTCGTATAACCAGAATTGACCAGAACTCCATACCAGCAACTAGAAACTCACACGCTCTCATACAGAAACTACAAAGTGAACTAAAGACATTACGCTCCAGTAAGCTGACCTTTGTTTAAAAGGAGAAATATTGGACTGTGAATATTGAAACATGAGCATTTGGCCTGATGTCAAGGCAAGCCAAGTAGAGCTTAATTGTTACCCCAGCAAGATACATTTAGTACACAGTGAGACAAAATGTCATCCTCCTGCACATATACATATACACACACATACACACATATATACACACATACATACACACACACACATACATACAGCAGGAAGGTTATAACAATACTGTATGTATACATACTGTATAATACAGATATTGTGTACGTGTTTGTGTGTTCTCATTTTCACGTATACTTATACATCCACTCTGTATATACTTATATACATATACTTGCTGTGTACATGCATACAACTTGCCCAAGCCTACATCTAGTCTTACTTCTCAATGTGCAATTTAGTCTACTTACAAGTTACATACATATATGTATATTTTTACAATAAAGTTGTGCATACTTATATTCCTAGTTTTTTTATACTGTATATCTAAACAATTTATTTCATACTATACTGTGACATAGTATTTTATTATATTTTATTTTTTCTATTTTCTATTTCTATTATATTCTAAAAGAATATTCTATTCTATTGTTTTCCTTATTTTGCTGCTCTTAATTATGTACTGTCCACTTTCCACAAATATGGGAATAATAATGGTTTCTCTTCTCTTATCTTATATAATACACACTCTGTCAAGTTGCTATTATGCATATATGCCATTTTATATATAGATAAATACATAAAAAGGAAAATCTACAACCTAAACAAGTGGTAAACAAACCTCAGTCCAAATAAGTAAATAAACTTGTTTACATGCTTAGCGACCAGAGGGCAAGGCTACCTTTTTTGACACTGGAGGCTTTGAGCTGACGCACGAGAAGCCGTCTAAGAGCACTGCTCTGCTGGGGGGAGTTATGGCCCCTTTCCTGCTTTTCTCTGGGAAACTGAAAGGGTCAGAAGGAAGGGGGTACATTTAGTGATGGTGTATACTATACATGTACAGTCTTCATTTGGAGCATGTTAGCCTGAGGTTCTACATAGATATGTTAGGATTCAGGAAGGGTTTAGACAGTATATATGTGTGTGTGTGTGTGTGTGTGTGTGTGTGTGTGTGTGTGTGTGTGTGTGTGTGTGTGTGTGTGTGT
>JBBPCW010000084.1:7830125-7842705 GCA_037974425.1 Phenacogrammus interruptus | reverse complement strand
ACCCAGGCAGGAAAAACTACCCTCCCTCTCTCCCTCTCTCTCTCTTTCTCCTTCTCCCTCTCCCTCTCTCTTTCCCTCTCCCTCTCTCTCTCCCTCTCCCTCTCCCTCTCCCTCTCCCTCTCCCTCTCTATTTCCCTCTCCCTCTCCCTCTCTCTTTCCCTCTCCCTCTCCCTCTCTCTTTCCCTCTCCCTCTCCCTCTCATACACACAGAGCAATCCAACTAGCAGGATTTTCAAGGCAAATGGATTAATAATGTGGATTTAGGGGTTTCCATCGAGATCAAGTGTAAATATATATATTTTTTTCATGCCACAATTCTACTCGGTTGAATATAAAAATGAAATGTGAAGAATGAAACAAAAACTTCTCAAAACCTTCCCCCCTCATTGCAGCGCTTAGTTGAGAACATCCAAGGCCATCCTCACATTGCAAGGTCACTTAAAAACAGCAACTGCTTAAAAAGGTCTCTTTGAGAGGCCGCAACCTTTAACATTCTTGTAACAGTGGACCTGGGAATGACATGGGTAAAATGAGAGCAAATACCAGAGCAAAAGTGAAACATTACCTCCTTCTTAAATTCTGGATGTAATCAAATGCCTCCCACCTTTAAAAACAAAACATCTGCTTATTTCTTTCACATTTACATGAGGCATGCTGGAATTTAAAAGACTTCATTAAGAAAAGCACTGACTCCACAAAAGCACAGTGCATTTTGCTCTGCAGAATCACGAACAGGGATTGACGAAGTGAAAACGCTGGGTGCTGTTTCGGCACTTGGCTCCCAGCCACATGTGAAATTAAACTGAGGTCCTGTAAACGGCTTTCTGCAGGATTTTTCATCCTTTCCCTGAACAAAAATCCTACTAACTGTGGAGAAACTGAAGCTATAGCACACTGGAATTGCATAACCACATCCTCTCCCAACGCCTCCCCTTGACAATCTAATGAAATAACTAGGTTGCTGAACTGGCACATCTATTGGCTGGAGACCTTAGGACAGAAATGGGGTGGAAGAAAGACAGTAATAATTATCAAGTAATAATCGCTTTTTTTTCTTAGGTTCATCACTGGGGGAGAGTCATCACCATTGAAATCAGCTGAAAAGAGCTCGTGAAAAATGAAACCCTATATATGAGATGAATGCAAAGATAAGCTTGTTGACATACTCAAACATTCCAGACATAAAAGCCAACCAGAACGATTGTGTAGATCCCTCATAAATGTCATAGAAGTACGTCTGCTTGACTTTCCACTGGCAACATTATCTGACTCTTCTAAACCAAGGATGTCCTGCTTTTTTCAACCAACACTGCATCCAATTATGTGAAATATTAAAGAGGGAAAGCTGCTGGGCACCACCAAGTGTCACCTTTCTCCCCTGTGAAGGGCTGACTGGGGCTCGGATTGACCCCCTTTAAACTTGGCTACCACAAAGAGAACGGGACGATGACAAGCGGAGGGATGAGAACAACAAGGGAGGCAGGACATCATTCACTCCCGCATTCTGTGCTCAGAGGGTAGTCCACAGCACCAAGCTTTGATACCCACGCAGATCAAACGGGGATACGGTTAAATATAAGAAAGTGGACCTTTGAACACACCGGCTATCTCTCACACGATTGAACAGTTTGAGAGTAAAGTTCAGTGCTAGCTCTTTATTGCTGGACTAAGACCAGTGTTCACAAGTTTCATAGAAAGCATAAAGGGAGAAGCTGGGTTTACATTACAATAAAAGCATGACCTTCATACTGGTGCCAATAAGAGCAAACGAGGGAACAATAAGAGCATTTCCCATTTGAAAGAAGAGTGAGAGCCTTCACAGCTCGCCACAGATTTCACAGTCTTAAAATTGAACACACATGGAGCAAACATCTGTTAGGTATTGTCAGTGTTGTTCCTATGAATTACACCACATAAAAAAGTCTGGGAATGCCAAGCCTGAACATTATGACAGCTGTTAAATAAAGCCAGGACTACCTTGACTGAAGAAAAAATGCAAGTCAATGAAAATACACACCCACCCTCTGATAAATCTCTCCACAAAACCTCTGAAACTGCATATCTGGCACCAAGAAAATAGCAGCAGCTCCTCTAAACCCACTAAGTTGCAAGGTGGGGCCTCCATAGAATAAAAGTGGTTTGTCTAGCACATCCTAAAAGGGCTTGATCAGATTGATTTCTGGGAAATTAGGAAACACACACATGATGTAAAGGAAAACATTATTGACCACCTCCTTCAAGTGTTCTCTAGTTTCTCTGTTCCAGTTCTGATATTCACTCGCCTATTTGTAGGTCCTTTTGGGAGTGGACAGGTGAAAGCATGGGCACAAACAGGCTGCACAGCACTAAATGCAGCAAGCTGTAATGCACTGTATGCTGCGACATCTTTCTAACACAGCTAGTATTGACATTGTCAGTTGTGTGAGGTACTGTAGTACTTCTCTAGGATTGAATGAGAAGGGCTAGCCTTCACTCCCCACGCACATCAAAGCACATGACCCTGTAGCTGGTTTACTAGTTGTCCTTACATGGTAGGTGCTAAGCTCTGTATAATGGAATACCAAACATGACCTGCTGTCTAATCTTCATCTCATTACTGTGGAAGGTGAATAGTGATCAATGTTGTTACACACACGTACACATATATAAACATATATACATACAGACATTATATATATATACATACTCATGAGAGAGAGCGAGAGATAGAAGCATTATACAAGAACCTGTCTTTCACTCCTGCAACTCCCACACTTTGACTAACGAGTAACCCCACTTCACACACTGTGCCCACACACTCTCCGAAACCAAGTCTATAAATAGCTAAATATGTGCGAATAGAGACGTGACAACACACACCTACACATGAGTGTCCAAAAAGCATATGTCAAATCTGCTCCAGTTGCAGGATTTGTCATGCGCACCTCTTGCTACAGTTATACAACAACATTCATTCACTGCCATCCAAAAAAATCCAACTGTACTCACCCCTTGTCTGCAGGCTTGTTCGTTGAGCGCTCTCACCCATGCCCTCTGCCAGTGTTCCCTGAACGACCGGAACGCAAAAAGAGAGGACAGGAGCCCTTTGACCCCCGCTTCTGTGTCCCCTCCTGATCCATCTCGGCCAAAACGAAGCCTCAGGAGGGAGCCCCACACTCCGCCCGTTAGTGTCTGATGGGTGAGGCTGAGGGGCAGTTGCCACGACGGTTCTTTGCGAGGCTCGAGACCAGTACCTCTCTTAGGCCTCAGTAAGGCCAGGGAGAACTGAACGAGCCAAGCTAGCACAACCAACAGTGAGACACAGAAGAGTGCCACTTGGACCAGCCAGCTCACGTCCTGGAAACTCATCATCTCCCCTCTTGCAGATCACTTCAGTCGCATTTTAATAAGGGGCTGGAAATGTTTCTTCTCATTGAGGTTTGACTCTGTGGAGGGGAAGAGAGAGTGTGTGACTGAGATAGAAGCTTACAAGATGAAAGAAGTAGAAGCACAAACTGCAGTAAGAGCAGTAATACTTTTGAAAACAATTTTGATAGCATGAAATGTTGGAAATAGCTTGAAGCAGAACATGACAAATACCATGCCACAAATGCAATGTTCTTTACCATGTTCTTCACATACAGTCCCAGTTTGTTCATCAAGTAGATGTGGACCACAACATTCAACAGCAATATTTAATATTCCCCCCTCACAACTACAACAGCTTCCACTATTCTTGTGATGCTTTCCACAGGATTTTGGAGTTTTCCTTTCATCCTTTCATTTATGAAGTCCAGGCACTGATGTTGGATGAGAAGGCCTGGCTCGCAATCTCCGTTCCAGTTCACCCAAAAGTTGTTGGATGGGGTAAGTTCAGGACTCTGTGTGCAGCCACACCGAACTCATCCACCCATGTCTTTATGGACCTTGGGGGCCAGTCATGCTGAAATAGAAAATGGTCTTTTCCCCAAACACTAGGTCCACAATGTTGGAAAGCCTTGCGATGTCCAAGACGTCTTGGGCAATCTTAATGCTCCAGCATACCTCCACTGAAAGTAAGGGTAAATAAGCCTAGCCTAAAAGTATTGGGATATTTTTGTCTATGCAGTGAATGTTCAGTAACCTTTAACAAGTTTCTTCAACAAAAGAAGCTCAATTTCTCAGCCTGCGCTGTATATTGTAATAGGTTTTGGACGGGTGTCTGCCACGTTTGAGGGGTTTTAAGACACTTCTCTCCAGCTGAGAAGCCAAGACAGCTCACTCCTCTCTCCACTCTGAGCCACTCTTTTGTGGACACTTGGCAGCTCTAGATACGTCGTTTCTCTTCCATTCAACTGCCAGCCAGCTGTCAATACTGCTTGACAGTACATATCTACTATTTACCATATATTTACCATATATTTATATTATAATACATGCATCTCGATTACAAGTGTAAAGCATAGTTGTTGATTTTAATGTTGTTTACAAACCAATTTAGCCGGCTAACACTCTAGCTAGGTCTCTCGAGACATAACACGACTAGATGAGCTCTCAAAAAAAAAAATGTAATAATTACCGTTTTCTCCAAACGTAAATATTGCAAAGGGTCTGCAGAATTTAATCCAACAAGAAGACAAGACAGAGGGAGCCTAGCAACCAGCGTTACTACTGACAACACCGTTAGCATCTGCGGCTAGCCCCGGATCCTCTCTCTCCTAATCCGAGTAGGACTCTCATTCTCCGGCCTCTTCACGGCTGATGTTTCGCCCCCCGTCTCCTCGAATCCATCCCGTCCGTGCTTTAGAGTAGAGTCTGCTCAGAAACATTGGTTTACGAGCTCATGTCAGGTCGAAGCAGTGACTGCGTGTTCTCCTCCCACCTCTTCTGAACGAATAAAACCGAAACAGGACCGCTCCTTGAGGAATAAAACCTCTCCAGAATGAATAAAACAGAAAACGGGTCTGTCCTGGACGAAGACAAACAAGAAACAGGACCGCTTATGGACGAATAAAACACAATAAGAACCTCTCCTGGACGAATAAGACAGATACGAGCTCAGCTGTCAAAATCAGCGCCCGCGCCGAACGAGATCCGAATCGTTCATTGAGGTGATTCACTTCAATGAATCATTCGTGCCGACACACGCGTCACAACGAAATCTACACTATATGGACAAATGTATTGGGACATACATACAGAGCCCTGAGCTCAACCCCATACACACCTTTAAGATAAAGGTCGCAATCTCAGGACTAAATAAAGGGTTATTATTTGTTTTTCCGAATTAACCCACGAAAATCATAAAGTCACAACTGTAGCATTTTAAGAGCTTGCCCTTTGAGTAAGATAGATTGCTGTTGGCTTTCTTTTTCAGTTACATGCCCGTGTTATGTGTAACTCATTGAGGAAAGTGGCAGAAAATCCCCTTCACTCAATCTGAATACTACTGTAAACGGGGATATAAAATTCGCTTGACTAGCGAATCAATGATTAATTGAATCGGACATTCAAATTTTTAAAAAGTCCGGTTCTAAAGTATCGGTTTCCTAGACCGAATCTAACTCCCCACCTCCTGCATTTAAAGGGACATGTGCTGATTCTCTTGTCCATTTTTTATAACTGACGCTCAAGTCTACACACTAAAGGGAATTTCCACATTTTTTGTCACATTTCCTGTATAAATCAAGACCCATAAGTAGACAAAGTTTCGTTTTTAAATACTTTCATATTTGTGCTGTGTAGATATACTACATTAACGAAGGTATTGGAGGGTGTTTAATGGTGTGGGCTAGACCCCTCACTTTCATTGAAGGGGAATCTTAATGCTTCAGTAAACCAAGACATTTGTGGACACCGTCCCAGTGCACAAAGCAAGGTCCACAGATCAAGCCAAGTACAGCTTGACCTCAACCTCATCCAACATCTTTAGGACAAACTGGAACAGAGATTGTGAGCCAGGCCTTCTTGTCCAACATTAGTATTTAACCATACGTGCTCTACAGAATAAATTGGCACAAATTCCCAAAGAAACACTCCCAACTCTTGTGGAAAGCCTTCCAAGAAGAGTGGAAGCTGTTGTGGCCGCAATGAGGGGACCAACCCTTTATTGAAGTTTATGTATATGGATGCAGTATCATCCCTGTTGGTGTTATAGTCTCAATACTTTTGCTCACGTTGTGTATTGTAATTCCCAGTTAATATCTTTGCTGAGAAATAAGTAAAAATTTGGTAAGTTTCTCCACAATGCACCATTACATGACTTATATAGTTAATTTTAAAGAGCCATAACATTGTATTATCCTCCTGAGACCCGGCCCATTCATGTATGTCCTTTATAGTGGATATTGTGTTCACCTGCATCTTCCTTAAGTATTTGGAGATACCCCATCAAGCCCTATAGTATTCTGTGGGACATCCTGGGCTTTCCAGTGATGTGTCATGTGATGGGATTTGCATGCTGGGAACAAGGACTGCAATGGCAAAACATAGATGAGGTGCATCAAATGCGAGATAGTCCTCTGCATAACCGAAAAGAAATGATGCTTCCAGGACTTTCACAGCTAAAGTATCCAGAGGATGTTCTATTACTTATAATTCACTGTTGAACTAAAATACATGTTTTGTTGTCTTTGCAAGCAACAAGTAACAGAAGAGTGATACAGAACGTTATTGTTTTGATCAATCTGAATGTGTTGGGTTAATATCACATACATTTTCTAAATTCAATTCCATTTTCACGCTGAATCATCCTGTTGTCCTCTACAGTGGACATGCTGGGACATTAATTAAAGTGTTTTTAGGCCCAAATAGATCACACAAAAATAAAAATAGTAAGACACTCAGGATTATAGAGCCATTGTACTATATACAATCCACAAAAGTATACTATAGAGCCACAATATTATATAATAGAGTCACTATATTATATACAAACCACAAAATTATATCATAGAGCAATCTTGAACGTTTACCAACGCTGAATGTGCTCGCAACCTGAGCTCTTTTTCACTGAAGGTGCTAGTTCGCAAATCACTTTCTCTAATACAATCATATTAACCTATGGCAAACATAAGGAGACAGTGTTGACATAGGATAGACATTAAAAGTAGATTAGCATTCAATTTCATTTTGAACGTTATTGAACGTTGTGTTACTTGAATGCACCGCCGAATTTCCGTGCACTTTTATTTTTGTGTTTACGAAGGTTGAAGTGGTTCTAAAATAGGTTTATCCTTCTGTCTGCTTGATTAAAAAACAAAAACAAAGCTGTATATATACATGTGTATATATTATCCGAATATACAGCTTGTAATATTTGGTCAGAGTAAAAAGAAAAATATGAAAATTCTGACCGTGCAGCGTTCATGTTGACGGAAGTAGACGTGGAGGTTTCGTGTTGTCCCGTGCTCGGCTGGAAACAGACGTGTATCTGTCACATGTAGCAGTTTTCTTTAACGGTGGCTTTAAGCTACATTCATTTTTGTATCTTATCATCCTGAAAGGACCTCCTGCTTTCTGGAAATTCTGCCATTTCGAGTCTTGAACGGGAATCCTGGCGAACTAAGAGTTTATTATATGGCTACACTAAGGTTGGATTGAGCTGTCATTCATGAAATCTAATGACTGCTTCAGCTGGGTGAAAAATAAACATCTAAAGCAACGAATGCGGTCGTTTGTAAGCTCATACTTTTAAATTTAAGATGTATTTAAGACCAACCGTGTCTACTTTAGGGTTTAAGAGCCTTTTAACTAAACTTGAGAGGCCAACAGTCTGAAAACTTGAAAGAAAGGAGACTTCTCTGTTTTCTTTGGAAAGGAGACATGGAAACTACCTTTAGGACAGACATGTGTATTTGCTGACAAGGAACTGCTGTCTTACTCGTCTGTCAAGCGTTAAACGGTTAAGTACAGTAAAAGCTGCAATATAGTAATATATAAACACACACACTAATAGTTTGTAGCTGCATTACAGAATGTCTCCCATTCCCATCCTCCCCCTCATTATCAGCTGTGGCATGTCTGCTCTTGGGTGTGCTGCAACACTCAAACTCATCCCGGCTTTCAAGGCGCACTTCATATCTGCCAGACTCTATGGCCTGGACCTGAACAAAACAACCAAACAGCAAGTGTGAGTTTCAAGTTCTCTTCTTTGTTGATGCACTTTATGTTGTAAGGTTAAGACATAAGACAAAGTGGTCCCACACCACACATGAACCACATCACACAGTGTGAAATTCTTTCTCTGCATTTAACAGTATTTTGCTCAAGGGTATCTGTGTGGTGCCTCTAGCAGTCAAGAGATTCAAACCCGCAACCTTCTGGTAATGGGCAACTTCCTAACCACTAGGTTACCTGCCACCCCCAAGAGACAAGAAAGAACTTTACTTATGTGTCTTTAGCATGCTTAGGGCAACCGGAGAGAGTAAAAGATAATAAAACATTCGAAAAAAATAAGAAATATAGACAGTAAACAATAGCGCAAAGCAATGACAAAAACACTAATGCAGCAAATAACAGTAAAACATTGACAATGCTGTGTGCTTTTTTGTCATATGTGAACACAGCACAACATACAGTGTAAACAATGTGAAATTCGTTCTCTGTATTTAACCAATTTACCAAGTAAGGCAGCGGGCAGCCAGGAACACAGCACCCAGGGAGCAGTGTGTGGGGGCGGTACCTTACTTAAGGGTACTTCAGTGGTGCCTCTAGCAGTCCTGGGATTTAAACCCATGAACTTCTGATCACAGGGTCAACCACTAGGCCACCAACTTTTAGGAGTCTGGAGCTGTTGAAAGGGATGAATATGGAAAAATTATTGCAACTCATCCTAATTTCCATTCTATCAGGCCAGAGTCTCAAGGGGTGATCAGTGGCACAGTCTTCCTCATCATCCTCTTCCTCTTCATCCCTGTGCCTTTCCTCGGTTGCTTCATGGGAGAGAAGTGTCGCAGCTTCCCTCACAATGAGGTAAAGGGGACCTGAATGATGCATCATGCTTTTATCACCTAAAGTACTTTCTCATTTTTTCAGGATTATCTTTAGCCCCTGTCTAGAGATCCCAATCACAATTCTTTCAAATAGAGATTGACAGAGAGGTAGATTGACACTAGAATATCATTATTTCTGATCCTGTGGAACGTTTGAGAATCGATTCTCAGATTAATCTTTTAAGATTTTTTAAATTAATCCATTTTTATATTAATATTTCATACTGAAATAGGAAACAGTGTAGCTAATATGTGTAGAATAGTTACTACATTTTCTTCCACCTGTTATCGTACACACACAGCCACGTGCGATACAGTGAGTGTTCTGTATTTGCAGGTTGTATTGTCATTTTGTAATTAAAAAGAAGGTATAGACAGGTAGTGTTCAGGACTTGGTACTGAAGTCAAGGTAACAATGTCAGTATGAATATGTGGTTGTTAATCCTGGTTATGCATTCTTGACATTTTTTCATCTGTACTTGATCTGTCCTTGATGCAGTTTGTGCAGCTGATTGGCGCTTTGTTGGCCATCTGCTGCATGATCTTCCTTGGTTTCGCTGATGATGTGCTAAACTTACGATGGAGGCACAAGCTGCTGCTACCCACTATGGCCTCGCTGCCTCTTCTCATGGTCTACTTCACCAACTTTGGCAACACCGTCATAGTGGTACCCAAACCATTCCGAACTTTGTTGGGGATGCATCTGGATCTAGGTTAGTTGGACATGTTTTGAGTTCAGTTTGGTGGTAATTTTCCAAGAGCACCCACGTATAGTGAAAAACACCGATGTTGTGATGTGGTTAAAAAAAAATACAGTGCATTAAGAAGAACAAAACGAAAAATACGGAAAGACTCAAGATGCTCTGTGGGGGTAATTCTGGACTGCACAGTTGCATCACAGGCCAGCAGCCAATCAGCAGCAAGGAGAAATAAATAATGTTATAGGATTGGCTACTTTCAAACCTTCCACCTCTAAATACAGGCTACTGTGACGTTCGAGCAGTGTCCGCCACACCCCTTTGTCCTCGTGCTGGTTGTTTATGTTTGGGGTGGCGCTGAGCGGCGGAGGCTCATTCCGTTCTGGTGTCTGTTTGCTGATTGCCTTGCTAACCGCCGCACCCAAATAAAAACAAAACAAAGACAAATACAAAATCAGCAGTTTCTGTGCATGTGCAGGGGTTTCAGCGAACAATTATTAGTTCGCTTCTCAAAAAAAAAAAAAAGAAAAAATCAGAGAGAAACTGAAGCATCGATTGTAACCCTCAGTAAGCGGGGATTTACTGTGTGTGTGTGTGTGTGTGTGTTTATATATATATATACATATACATATATCTTTCCTACTATTTATTACTTCTTTCAGTAATCTAGTGCATGGACATCTTTTTACATTTATTTTGTTATACCTACATAGAAAATGTAAAATGCATTTGCTAACAGCTAAAAGTGATATGGTTTATAGCCTGTCTTGTGTGATTGTCTTTCTGTTTTTCTAGGTATCCTTTATTATGTTTACATGGGCATGCTAGCAGTGTTCTGCACTAATGCCATCAACATCCTGGCTGGCATCAACGGCATTGAGTCCGGACAGGCCCTCTTTATATCTGGCTCCATTATCATCTTCAATGTACTGGAGCTTAATGGTGAGCTGAGGTTCTTTTTTCTCCTGTTTTCAGTGGCATTGCATCTACAGGACTCAATATAAAGCTCTGTAAAAGATAAAAAGAGACCACTTCAGTTAATTTTTAAATCAGCATCTCTGTGTATGATAACCATTCCAGTCCAGTGTCTGTTAAATTCTTACACAAACATCTCATTCTGCTTCATGAGGGACTGGTTAGTGAACACCTGAATCACATCTTATTTAATGAGCAAAAATGTATAAAAACAACTGTGACCAGTTGGATGGCAAAACACTACTAGAAAAATGGTAACGGTAATTATTGCCATTTTGTTTAAGAGTGAACAAGGGATTTGTTTTCTTTGAATTATTCGAGTTCTGTAAACACTGTGTAATTTCTCTTATTCTGAAGTTTTGTCATTCCCTTTAAAATGATGCTGTAAAAACAATATTTTTGTTTGGAAATGAGGAGTAACGTTGTCAGCAGTTCTTAAAAACAAAGGCAAACTGAGAACTAAGGACCTGAAAATGTTTGCAGTAGTCTCTTATTTTTTTTCGGAACTGCATATACAAAAAATTGCGAACATTTTAGGAGGGCACAAAACGTAATATTTCAAGTTCACTGCAATCCTGTGTAGAATCCCTAGTGGCAGATCACGTGCTAGATATAGCTTTCGTGCACAAGCTCTCCAGCAATGGGAAAAGCATCTTTTCATCAGTGTAATGGTGTAGAGGAGATATGCTCTTATCATCATTAATGTCCAATGTGTACAAAAACTAAAAAAAGTTACAGATTTAACTAACATCTACTTCTCCATTGCAGGAGACTACAGGGATGACCATGTTTTTTCATTGTACTTCATGATTCCTTTCTTTTTTACCACATTGGCCCTCTTCTACCACAACTGGTTGGTTTTATGTCTTTGCTGCACATACCTATTGAGATTTTTAATTATACTAAGATTATTAAAATTACCACAATATTAAACTTTCATACCCTGTTTAATGTAGAAAATGCAACACAAAACAATATAAAGTGACTTCAGTGCTTAAATGCTTTCTTTTGTCCCTCAGGTACCCGTCTTCAGTGTTTGTGGGAGACACATTCTGTTACTTTGCTGGGATGACGTTCGCTGTGGTGGGCATTCTTGGCCATTTCAGCAAGACCATGCTGCTCTTCTTCATACCCCAAGTCATAAACTTCATATATTCTCTGCCTCAGCTGTTCCATGTAGTACCGTGTCCTAGACATCGTTTGCCCAGGTATGTTTTTTTACATTAGCATTACATTCGTAGTTAATTACTGAAGATGCAAATCGTCTTCACGTTCAGAAGATAGCTCTTCACGTTCAGCACTGTTCTATTCTACCATTGTTATTTCACAAAAGTGCTTCACAAACAAAAGATATTTATAGGTATAGACTGTATATGACACAAATGAAAACTCATCATTTAACTGTAGGATTTTAAACTGGCAGTCATTAGGTCAGTCCATCACAACTTGTTGTAACCAAATAGTCATAATTGATAAATGCTACAAAATTGTCAATTGGAAAAAGTAGGCCTAAAAGTTAAACCTATCAGACTAGCTGTATGATCAGTAAATATACAAATATTGGGATGGACAGCTGAAAAAGCAACAGTTAAAATCCACACAAAAAATCTTGGGTTCATAAAACTATTTGTCTCACCTAGTTCTTAGAGAAGTATAAGAGTGGATCGCACACTAAGAAAAAAAGACACAAGGAGTGTGTCCGAAATCACGCACTTTTTTGTAGTGCGCTCACACTGAAAACCAAGCTAAAATTCAGTGCACTTTGACCACGTAGCGGAGGGGGCGGGACTTTCAGCGTGTTTTCGATTTAGATAGTGGCAGCAAACAGTGAAATACAAGCCCGAGCAGAGGCAGCTGGTTCGTATAAATGTGAGTAACATTAATAAAATTATTTTACTGATGTACACTGCGGTAAAACAGGCAGATATTTTGGCGGCTGGAGAATCGCGAGCAAAT
>JBBPCW010000084.1:7812094-7830025 GCA_037974425.1 Phenacogrammus interruptus | reverse complement strand
CGTCACTTCCGCTAAGTGCAAAACGTTAGTGTTCCGTTTAGGACAGCACTTATCCCCGGCAGTGCGCACTACAGAAGGCAGTGTGCACTACACACTAAATCTCAGTGCACTGACGGTAGTGCGCATTTTCGGACAAAAAAGGACTTTTAGCAGACGTTTCAGCATGTAGCTTTTCTCAGTGCTCTCTATGCTCTTACACTTCTCTAGACTTTTTTGGTTTCACGCACCTAATTTATCAGGCCTCACATCTAGAGCGCGACAATTCTCCTCTGCATCACCTAGCACTTAACCACTGACCTGACAACACCAGCTTCCAGCTAGAAAAGCTGCCTGCAGTAGGTGTTGAATGAAACTTGAAATGGCATTGCTCTGTACCTGACCTCAAAATCATGCTGTCATCTGAAAATTAAAAAAGAACTTGGTTATTTATGTACATGATTTAAAGAAGTGGACATTATTTTTGTAATAATGAACCTGACTTTGATATGTGAATGTGACACATCTATCTGTAGATTGCAGCCAGACACTGGAAAGCTTGGCATGAGCTACTCAAAGTTCAAACAGAAGGACCTTGGCCATTTAGGACAGCTTATACTGAAGGTACATTCGGCATCCTTTCAGCTGTAGAATTTACTTGAAATATAAATTCAGTTTTATTTGAGAATCTGATAGATAAACTGACGTAAGATTTGATAAGAGACCATGGGGAGTAGTTGAACAAAAGGATTAATTTATGTTCTTGTCCTGCAGGTGGCAGAGTCGTTATGGCTGTTGGACGTACGCAGGGGTCAGGAGGGAGACGACGAGTTTATTGAGTGTAATAACATGACCCTAATTAACCTGGTGTTGAAGATATTAGGGCCCACACATGAGCGGAACCTTACAACCATTATGCTCTCAATACAGGTGAGGATACAATATAATATCTCTGTACTGCCTGAGGCATTAACGACTTCAGAATTTTTAAAACTGACTTATCCGTCAACAGAGTTTGAGTCAAGTTGAGTTGACTAGTTGCTTGATGACATCATCACGCACACTTGGAGCAACACAGGCGTCCTTTTTATTCAAGTTTATATTAAAGTTCTCTGTAACATTAACAGTCAACATGACAATTAAACAAAACAAAACAAAGGCTGATACAGTTTAAGCCGCTGCAGCCACTCGGCGTCCTCTGGATTGGATGACTCCCTGCAGTGCTAGCGTTAGCCACATTAGCCAGCGGATGCCATTTCAGATAGTCGTGCAGAACGCTGCAGTAATTTTATTTGTACCGACTTGCAGGTTGTGCAGGTAACCTTGTGGTTTGTGTGGTCTAGAGTGAAGTATCCCCACAAATGTGATGTGTATCTGTCTTCTCTGCTGCCATGTCTCTTGTCTTGTTGTGGTCTTTTGTTTAGATTCCCCTCGTGCCAACGTTACTGCCCTTTTTATGAAGGGACTACAATAATTGGTTAAGTCAAGGAACACGTGTCGGCGTAAGCCAATCAGAGGCAGAGATTGCGTTGTGTACACAAGCGAGCACACAGAGAGAGGAACGACTAGTTGACTTTTCTGTTAATGCCAAAGTAAAGCGTATTAGTGACCATCCAACACCACATCTTCCATATCCCAGCAGCTACAAATACAACAACAACTGTCTTACTCCAAAAATAAAGAGCCGACTAGCTTTCAACCAACTTCCAGAGCAAACAGTCTCTGCAGTGATGGCTTGTGCTTTATTAATGACAAGGGCAACTGTGTGTTGCAGCAGCCACATAATATAATACACAGTATGGGGTGAAAATCAAGTTTATTTATGTAGCACATTATCATAAACAAAAGGTCATTCAAGTGCTGATATTTAAAAGGCTGTGCGGGGGAATTTTTTACATTTACACTTGGTGCAGATCTGATTTTGATGGGGTGTTTGTTCCAGCAGCAAGCAGTACACTGGCTAAACACCATTTCACCCAAGTTTTGTTCCAACTTTGTGGACACAGTTTGGGGAAGAACCTTTTCTATTCCAGCATGACTGTGTCCCAGTGCACAAAGCGAGCTCCATAAAGACATGGCTGGATGAGTTTTATGTGGAAGCACTGGCCCACACAGAGCCCTGACCTCAATCCCATCCAACACCGTTGGGATAAACAGGAATGGAGATTGTGAGCCAGGCCTTCTTATACATCATCATTGTCTAACCTGATAAATGCTCTTCAGAATGAATGGGCACAAATTCCCACAGAAACTCCAAACTCTTGTGGAAGGCCTTCCAAGAAGAGTGGATGTTGTTATAGCTGCAAATGGAAAACAACTCCATATTAGAATCTATGCGTTTGAATGCAGTGTCAAATACAAGTCTGTTCCGTGTCAGTGTAATGCTCAGGCATCTCAATACATTTGTCCTTATAGTATACATATGATACAGCATACACACAGTAGTAAGTGATGGATGTGATTGATAAAGTCCTAATATGAGGAGGAAGCTGAGGGTTCACTATCAGATGAGTCCTCTCTCCCTACATAGAGGGGAGTTATTGTACAGTGAGTTCGCAGCTGTCTTGGATGGCTTCTCAGTCATTATGGTGTAAATGCTCTAAATGTAGCAACAAAGCTTATAGCCTTAGATACATTTTCACATATTACATTTTGCTTTTAAGGTTTTTCATTTTCATGCTGTATTGTCTTTAAATGTGTTTCCCTGTCTTGCTCAGGTCTTGGGAAGTGTAATGGCTTTCGGAATCCGGTATCACCTAGTTCGGCTGTTCTATGATGTCTAGGCCTCAGTACACTGAATGCACAGGAACAACAGGGACCTCAACTTGACCGCTGACATGCCGTTACTGATTGAAAGCAGTTCTGAATGATTGCAAGTCTGCCTTTCCTTTGTCCCTCACATAATGATCCATTTACCATATGATTCAGCTACTGTGTATTTATGCCTCCATATGAGGAGGGGCACGCACAAGGCTTTCAATGACAGTGGTACAGTGGAAGAAATGAACATCACAGACAAAACTTTTATTTCAGAGAGACACAGTCTCGTGAACGTAACTATTTGAATGAGTAAATAAAAAGGTCGGACCACTGAAGTACTGCTTTATGTTTTTATGCCCTTAGTAATTTCTTTCATTCAGTATCCATTGTTTTGCACTCTAAAGTGCAAAAGGGCTTAATTTGAAGAAGAGTTTCAGTTGCAATATGTAATTTGTACTTAGGTACAAAATGAATACATTACATGATGTACATGTAAATGGTTACTTCCCATCTCTGAATTATAGCTTGACGGAATGTAGTTTGGAAATGCGGGTGTCCATGGGTTTTGGTTTTAGGGTCTGGGTTTGTCGAGACACATAGTAGTAGCCTGAATGCTGGGCAGCACAGAGCAAAATATTTTTGTTGTTCATTGAAGAAGTTTCTTGCAGAATTTTGAAGCGAATGACTAGAGATTAAATGATGTGCATATTTTTTTTCTTTATTCAATGTAACACTGAGCCTTTGTTGGACAAACATCAGTTTGACACTGACCAAATATGTGTCAAAGAACTGTTTACTATCCAAATAGAGCTCTTGGGTTGTAATTAAAGATTTTAAACTATAGTTATTGTCATCATTTATTTAATCTTTTTTGTTATGTTTGTAATAGTTGTACTGTAGTTGCTGTTTCTTAGTTGTTCTACCTCAATGTAATTTCCAAAGACCAATCTATGACAGAACAACATTAGTCTGGGTCTGTGAAGACCTGCAGTTCTAATGTATAAACCTATGTCTTTCTTTAGTTTATAAACCAGTTTCTTGATATCAGAAATTAAAGCCAAACAGGGTATTAAGTAATCATGTTTTCCAGTGGGGGGATGGGAAAAGAGACACTTTTGGTCCTGGCACTAATGCGGATCATACTTTGACGCATCATGCCACCTACATCTTTTTTTCAGACCAGATACACTCCATATTTTGTAATTAACATGTGAAGTGACAAATAAGCAGGGCCAAACGACTAAAAGATGTGTTTCGAGTTATTTTTATAGGTAATTACTTTGGCTGCTGAATTTTGCATGGCCTGAAGTCTGTTTTAGCTAAAAGACTGATGAAAAGGGGTGATACAATATATTGGAAAAGTACATAAAGGCATGGTTGGATGACTGTGATGTGAAAGAACTTGACTGGCCCACACACAGCCCTGACTTCAACCCCATCCAGCACTTTTGGGATGAACTGTTGCTAATGGCTTAGCATAGAAACAGGAACCTTTTATATGAAGCAAGTGTCCGGAGGAAGACGGAAAGAGTGAGGCGCGTTTTAATTGGCTGCGGGGCCGAAGGGGCGGAGCTTGAGCGATTCGTTTGTTTTTGTGGGAAACAGAAGCAACCGAAGAAATGCCAACAACAGAGGCGCAAGGTTCGTCCTTTTTGTTCAGTTCAAACATATTTTGACAGATAGTTATTTAAAAACACATTATAGTGGAGTGTTCTGCCAAAATGTCATACAGTGAACACCTAAAAGCTGGACCAAATACCATCCTGAAGTTGTCATGCTCATGCTAACTGGCTATCAAGCAATTTTTTCTTATTATCGGGAAGACATTCTTTGACATTTTCGTCCAGCTAACGTGAACAAGGGTAATAATAATGTTGTAATATGTGTATTCAGTTGTATGTATATATTCCGAAGTAAATCTAAGCATTATCGATAATAGTCTGGTAATGGAGTATGTTCATTTAGATTTCTGCACCTCGTACCAACTAAGGCTTCTCTAGTCTTATGTACACTATATGGGCAAACTTTTTGGGACACATCTCTTAAGTCGCAGTTTGGGCTAGTCCCCTTACTTATAGTGAAGATCAATCTTAATGTTTCAGCATACAAAGACATTTTGGACAACGCCATGCTTACGTGTTAAAGTCTGTGAATTTGAATGCAGTGCAATTAAAGTCCCAGTTGCAGGTCATCATTTCACATTTAGGTCACATTTAGAATGCTGCTGTGTAGTAAAGCCTTTTCATGCCTCAATTCTGGCAAAACTGACTTATTTATAACAGCCACTCACACGTGGCTCCCAAAGTGCATAAGAAACCCGTTCCTAGTCTTGCTGAGTGGTCGCTAGTATCAGATATTTTTTTATTATTCAGACAGAACATCAAATTATCTCACCCGTCGTAAATCGATGTGTTCGCTTTTCTCTCTAGGGACGGAAACAGGAACCAAACTCATATCCTCAATTAAATGAAATCAAGCAGCTCTCTCTGATGGTGCTCGGCTAAAGGGGACAGGGCTCAGTTATAGGAATTGTATGGAATAACTGATTGATCAATACTAGGAAATCACTTATTTGTTAAACAAAGCGTTGGAGACATTTGATACTCAGGTTGTTCAGTGCATACAGATGTTCAAAAGCTTCCAAACATCCTGTGAATTCAACTTCGTAGGAGAAAAGCATAGCCGATATACAGTAATGGTGTGTTCTGCAGCCTCCAGAGAGTTACCCTGTTCAATGCAAAGTGTCAGCTAGACGGGTTAAAGCTCCCTAGCACTTCCTCTCTAAAGTGTTGGAGCTCCATCCACTACCCCTGATAAGCCATATCTGAAGATTAGAGGTTGTTACTACAGCAGAGTATGGACAGTCTCTTTGTTAATACCCTTGAATTTTGATAAAAAATTAAACATAGGACAAGCATCTACACACTTTTAGACATATAGGGCCGGTTTCCCAGACAGGGATTAAGCCTAGTCCTGGATTAAGTAGTTATGTGAATGGAGATTTTCCATTGAAAAGGAAAGGGTAGTCCAGGACTAGGCATAATCTCTGTCTGGGAAACCGACCCATAGTGTTTAGGTTAATGCAAGTCACAATTTTTATAGATTTAATGAAACATTTTGAAGATTATCGTCAGTAGATATCATGCTGTTGCATTTGTGTGTTTCAGATATTTGTCCAAGTTTAACATTCAGTTAGACGTGCGTTATGGCCCCTTCGGGCAAACGTGCGGCACGCCGTGAGGAGTTCACATTGGAACTTGCATGTGAGTGGGGCACATGCCAGGAGGCTTTTCGTGGAATGGAAGAGTTTTGTCAACATGTGGAAAAACATTACAAAGTCTTGGAGAGGGACAGCCCTGAAGTGCCAGGTGATAATGCTTTTTTATAGTCAAGTCACTAAATGATTTTCATTCACTGTACATTCAGGGTCAAGCGCAATTTGACTTGGTCTGTACTTTTCTAAATATGTTAAATGGTAATGATTTTACTTCTAGTTCAGTATAATCAAGTTTTTGTGAGGAAATGTCACTTTCCTCAAGTCTACTTTACTCATTTAAATCTAGTTCCTAGCCTAGTTTCTTTTTGTATTTAATTTGATGAGTTAAAGTGACCACTTTACCTTTCGCACTTCAATTTGCCTTCCTTGGTTGCGTAGTTGTCTATTGTCTATTGAAATAGAAAACAGACCAATACATCTGCCCACAAAAGTGGTGGGTGGTGGTGGCCTAGTGGTAGGATACTTGCCTCTGGACCAAGAGGTCATGGGTTCGAATCCTACCTTCAGCACCACCACTGGGTCCCTGAGCAAGACCCTCAACACCAAGCTGCTCCAGGGAGACTGTCCCCTGTAGTTAGGGAATGGAAGTCGCTTTGGATAAATGCGTCTGATAAATGCCGTAAATGTAAATGTAAAAGCAATCAATACATTGAGTAAAGTGGCCCCTTATAGTAGCTTGTGAACACACCACAGCACACAGTGTGAAATTCTTTCTCTGCGTTTAACCCATTTACCAAGTAAAGCAATGAGCAGCCAGCTCAAGAGTATCTCAGTGGTGCATCTGGTAGTCCTGGGATTCAAACCCACAACCTGCTAATCACTAGGCCAAAAACTGCCCCATACCTACATATGTGAAAACTGGTTTTTGGTTGGGTTTTTTTTACATTGCAGATGTGTACTGTCCAGAAAAAACCTGGATTCTAGATTTTTGACAAATGGTTTCCAAATTGCATGGTTAATACTGAAGGTTTCTTACTGGTGTTTTTTTGTGAGTTTTATAGATGAGGTGCACAGCTGCCTGTGGCAAGACTGTGGCTTCTGCTCTGTAGAGTTGGATGGTGAGTTGCTGAGGCACATGTTTTTTCACTGCTACCATGCCAAGCTAAAGCAGTGGGGTTCAGCCATCCTCAAGCACCATCCAGACATGGGCACCTGTTCAGTGGGTCTCCAAAACCGCAACTTTGTGCCTGAGGTCCAGGACAGCTTTCTCTGCCTGTGGGAACACTGTGAGGTGAGTGAGATTGAAGGGAGATGTTGTATCTTTTCAAATTCCACAGCATCACTGGACATCATAACTCGATTGGAAGAGAGTGCTTACTGTTCTGACTGCTGGCTAGCAGCGATGAGGGGACACTTTTAGAATGTCCATTAAAAACACTGCTCTATTAACTGCATGTTGTGTTGTTTTTCACAGACAAACATGGACAACCCCGAGTGGTTCTACAGGCATGTGGAGATGCATGCACATTGTCTGGAAGCCAATGAGGAGAGCATACTGTTCTGTGGTTGGAAAGGTACACAGTAATCAATCACATGAATGCAATGTGTCTAACCTTTATACTGACTTCTGGACTGAACCTGTTAACATATTTTAAATGTGTTTTAATTAATGTCTTTTAATCCATCAGACTGTGAGGCCTCATTTAAGGGACGGTTTAAGTTGCGGGAACACATGCGCAGTCACACTCAGGAGAAGCTGGTGGCATGTCCAACCTGTGGTGGAATGTTTGCCAACAACACCAAATTCTTCGACCATATACGACGTCAGACCTCTATTGAGGGTGAGGACCATATAATATGCATGAAATATCAACAGATGTAGTTGCTTAATTAGCTTTTGCGTGGGATTTTATTTGCTCTCTCTTACGGCATGTGTGTTTTTTATTATCATAAAGTAAAATATTGACAAAGCATACAAATTGTGGTAAGGATGCATGATGATGAAGCCTCTGTTATACCCTCTATTTAGGGTCCATGATAGAGCCCTTTTTAGGTGTTTTGGTTCTTCATATTCAATGCATGATTTGTTGATGTTTAGTTTAGGCTTTTTAAAATTTAGCCTAGTTTTAATGGGGACGTCTGGGTTTTTTGTTTTTTTGTTTTTGTTTTTTTTCTTGGGTGCCCACAATGTTTTTTGTTTCATAGCATTTACTCTCAAAGTTAATGAGACTGTGATTTTCAGTTCTAGATAATAATCTTAGGGTGGTGCTTCTGAAAGTGACATTTTCTGAGACTCTGTGTTTGTCTCTCACTTGACCTTTACTCTACAATTATGTTGTGTCGGTGGGCCATAATCCTCAGTGAATTTCTGAACGGAAAAATATTATTAGACTGCTGTCTCACATTTCTGTGTGTTGCTCTATTTGTAGGTCAAAGATTTCAATGCTCGCACTGCTCGAAACGCTTTGCCACCGAAAGGCTATTGAGGGACCACATGAGAAATCACGGTAACTCTAAACTTCTCTTCTTTATGAACCAAACGAACATGGGATCAAATGCGAATGTAGATTGCATTGTCAAAAGATAATTATTCCAGTTGGGTCAACTACAAATCCCCAGGACTTCATTTAGCAAAGCTAAGTGAAAATATGTCTAATCTGTGTTAGTCTTTAAAGGGGAACTACACTAGTTTAAAATATGTGCACAATAAATAATTAAGATTTTATTTGTCAGGAATAAGGGGTAGATAATGGATGGATGGATGGATGGATGGATGGATTTTATTTGTAGACAATCTCATGGAACCAGAAGTGTTCACAGTGATGGAAATGTTATATGAAATGGTTATGGAGATAGCACTCATATATTTATATATGTATGTGGTATAAAAAAACAATATATAACATGCAACGTTTCAGATACACATTATATTGTGGTTCTCAAACTTCATATTGTTTTTGTGCACAGTGAATCATTATAAATGTCCGCTGTGCGATATGACATGCCCCTCGCCATCTTCACTGAGGAACCACATCAAGTTCCGCCACAGCAATGAGAAACCCTACAGCTGTGACTATTGCGAGTACAGGTACAGTTATGCTATTATTTATAATGGGACAATGAACCCACAAGATCATTTCTTTCAAGCTTCAGTTGGTAAAAATGTTCATGGGTTATATGTGGGATATATCTTTTACAAATATTAAGTATTTATTTAAGTCTGTGTGTCTTCAGCTGTAAGAATCTGATAGACCTGCGGAAGCATCTGGAAACGCACAGCAGTGAGCCTGCCTATCGCTGTGAATTCACTGACTGCGAATACTCCACCCGCTCCCTGCACTCCATCAAAAACCACTACAAACGCATACATGAGGTAAGTCAGTTGGATAACAGGACTGCAGGTGCACCCACAAAGGGAGGCAGTTTATACAATACAATGAGGGTTTTAGAACTTCAAAAAATTACAGCATATGATAATCACATTGCTAGTGAAAGTGAATTAAATATCAGCTGTTGTGTGTTTAGGGAGATTACACTCCTCGCTATAAGTGCCATGTGTGTGATCAGTGCTTCACCAGAGGGAATAACCTCACTGCACATCTACGCAAGAAGCATCAGTTCAAATGGCCTTCAGGGCACCCCAGGTTCAGGTATAAATGTGTTTGTTTTTGTTTCTTTTCCCCACTTAGTGTGTCCTTACATCAATGGACTAGCCTATCCATGCTCGACACACAGATATGCTTTTTCATCGCTACTGTTGCAAAGAGAGATGCAACATTGCCAAAACTCATTGAGCTCATTTAGAAATTAACACGTGTTTTGCTGAAATGTGTAAATAAGGAGTTTGTGGATAATTCCTGGTTTTAGCTGTTTTTATAATGCTATCTTGCTGAGTTGCTGTGTACCCTACACCAGTGGTCGCCAACCTTTATTTCGTCAAGGACCGTTTTAATATCAGAAACTATTTTCGCGGCCCGGCCTTTAAGGTGTGGCAAATAAATATACGTATACGTATTTATAGAAATAAATGATACACATAAAAATGTGGATATTTTAAAAATATAATAATGTGGTATCTTTAAAATATAATAATAAACGTAAATCCAGTGTGTACTCGCTGCTTTATTAACAGCATTTTCATAACAACGAGCCAACAGCATTCGGTAACATCCAAGGGTTTTTTTCTGTGCAGCCCACGGACCGGTCCACGCCCCGGGGGTTGGGGACCACTGCCCTACACCACTAGCTACTAGGGGTGTAACGGTACACAGATGTCACAGTTCAGTATGTACCTCGGTTTTGGGGTCACAGTTCGGTACGGTTCACGATACAGCAAAGTTAAGCAACAAAAAGTTCTAAAGAGTGAGGCTTGGTTTGTTTTCGTTTGTTTTAAATAAACAGCAGTGTATTAACCAGTAAACACACACTCTTGCTTATATTTTCATGTATGTGTAAGTGTTATGCCAGTAGGTGGCACTATTGCACCACACTACTACCCAGGTTTATGATTTACTTGCGCTTTTTGTTCTTTCTGTGATTCTGTATTACTTCAATCACGTCTTCTCCGTCGTACCGTGTATTCTCCGAAAGACATGTGCCGAACCGTGACCCATGTACCGTGACTGTTCGGCGCGAATACATGTACCATTACAGCCCTACTAGCTACCATTGTGTAGCTATAAAGGATTTGCGAAAAGGCCATATATACCGAAATGGTGTCAAAAGAAAACCCTTATATCAGCTACCCTTACATAAGAGATAAGGTCTTACATTTTTTCATGAATTACATTTTACTTTTTTTTTTACTTATAGACAACTTAGAACTAGTGATTTCTGTAGATTTGTATAACATGGCCATTTTCAAGCCTCTTTTCTCTCTTGCAATTAGGTATAAGGAGCATGAGGACGGCTTCATGCGGCTGCAGCTGATCCGCTATGAGAGTGTGGAGCTGACAGAGCAGCTGATGCGGGAGCGGCAGGGCGAGGGGGACAGTCCCCAAACACATTGTCTCCAGCCTGGGGAAGATTCTGTGGTAGCTAGAGGCGCAGATGGGAGCTCTGAGGTAGAGATGAGTGAGGCCAGAGACACAGACTGTGGAACACGGGAGGCACGTGGAGAAAATGTACCGCTTGTTTCTACTAGAGGAGCTCCCTCAGAGACTGAGGCAACAAGGGAGGAGTCTGTCATGCGGCAACTGCAGGATACCGCCCAGCAGCTGGGCATGGAGGTGGTCTAACATCCCTTTCCATTAGCATTTTGCCGCACGTACAGTTTAAAAGCCAGTGTCTTTGTACTAAAAGAGTCATGAAAAGTAGTCCAGTAAATATTTTGAAACCGGGGACCCTGTCAAGAGGTGATGTGTATTACTGTGTTGCATTTTATGCACTAATTGGACAGAGTGGAGACCTCAAAGACTAAGCCTTTATCAAAATGTCCTAAAGAATAGTGTTTGGGAATAGTGTGTGAATGTTGGGGACAGTGAGAGGTTCTACTGACTATGCCCGATTGAAAGTGAACATTCTTTTAACTGATTCAGCACTCTTCAATTTTCTTCTTGCTACTGGTGAACTTTAAAATTTATTGTTTCTTATTTTTTGAAGCAATTTACATCAGTTATAAGTTTACTTTCTGCTTCAATAATACCACCTCATTGGCTGTCATAAGAAACTTTGCATCTTTTATAAGAGATTCATGCCTGAAAGGGCTGTTTGCACAATGCTACAGAAGAACTACTTTTGGTTCCTGCTGTAAATGGATGGTTCTTTAGAGTTGTGCAAATATGTATGAAAACTCATAATGAAAGAACCCATATATTAGTAAAGAACCCTTATATAGTGGCAGCTGGTGGTCTGGTGGTTAGGGAGTTGCCCATGCAGTCAGAAGGTCGTTTGAATCCCTGGACTGCTAGTGACACCACTGAGCAAGGTACCATCCCCTCACACTGCTCCCTAGTGCCCCTTATTGGTGGCAGCCCCCTGCTTCACTTTGTAAATGGGTTAAATGAAGAGAACAAATTTCACATTGTGTGCTGTGGTGTGTTCATGTGTGGCCACTTTACTGTACTTCAAAGACCCCATTTGTCAAGTTATGGCCCATTTCATGTGATGATTCTTCAGATAATGAGCGTAAAGCTGTACCATCCATTCGGTTTTAGTGCAAAAGTCATTGGTCCATGTTTTGAGTCGGCTTGTTTACATTACCTTGCCTTGCCTGAGCCTAGATGCTAACAGTGGACCACATATTTCTACACCTTAAAGCATATCAGGTGATTGGGTTTTTTTTGTTTATTTTTTGGGGGGTTTTTTTGTTTGATTTTTTTGCCTTTTTAAAATACAGCCGTCATTTTGAATCGATTTGCATTACAACAGTTGTGGGTTACTTCAGCAACTACTGATATTTCTAGTGCAGAAATGAAAATGTAGCACATGTTTTGGTCCAAGAGGAATTATTTGAAATAAATTTTGCAACTGAATCACTGACTTTAAGGAGAAATCTGTTTTCAGAAATTCAAGTTTTTAATACAACAATATACTCCGTATACAGTGTATTGAAATGCCATTTACCAGGCCCTCCATTACAGAAGATCAACAATACAAATAGGGAGCAAGAGATGTACACAAAGTTTTTAAAAACAGGACAGGGACAATACAGTACAACGACACTAATGATGGATAATATGCAGCATAAAAAGCTTAATGGTTTGGATGCAATTTACATCCTGCTGGAGTAAAGGGAGCAACAAGAGACTACATTTAACAACCTTTTATTTATTCCCTAAGTGTATGTATTTCCATTTAATATAATATAATATTCTAATTCATTACATTATCATTTATTGTTGCATTCAAACCTCCTTGCTGTGAGACATACATTTTGATCAAATTCACATTTCACCATATTATTTGCATTGCAGTGTTTTGCTCAAGATTTTTGAAAGATAAATGGTGAATAGCTCATGTTACAGGTTGTGAAGGGTCTGTTGCCATGGATGAGGTGCATTATGAAAACAATAAATATAAATATTGTGTTAAAACTAGTAAGGTTGTGAGATAGAGTGTTAAGAAGTGATTATTTTAAGGTTGCCGGTTTTTGGGAAATATTTTAGAGGCTCTGGTGCCGGATGTAGTGTTTATAAACATGCACACTATGTGGTAAAAAGTATTGGGACATGTGACCATTACACCAACAGGGACTTTAATGACGCTGTATTCAAACATAGACTTTCATGTGGAGCTGGTTCCCCTATTGCAGCTATAACAGCTTCCACTTTTCTTGGAAGGCTTTCCACAAGATTCTGGAGTTTCTGTGGGAATTTGTGCCCATTCATTCTGTAGAGCATTTATGCATTTATGAGGTCAGGCACTGATGTTGGAGAAGTCTGGCTCACAATCTCCATTCCAGTTCATCCCAAAGATGTTGGATCTGTCTACATTTTTGTGCCTCCTTGCTGTGAATAATCCATTCTGCCCTTTAGCTGTCCTTGTCAGAGGTCTAATGAGGTTCGGTTTCGTGGTACATTATGCACGTGTGGCCACAACAGACATTAGTCAGACGTGCACCTCAAGTGCTGTCTGATCTTTGTGTCGTGCAGCCTGACAAAGATTAGTCCACTCACATAGATTAGGGTAAACTAAGCCTCTCTCCCTCACTCTCACTCAGCGGGCTGAGGAACAGAGCTGGCAGCAGCCATTAGAGCACACCAGCGTTTATGTTGTGTTTTTAAAAACATAGATACAGTATTAACAGTAGTGAGAATGGATGAAAGGAAGAGCTAAGAAGGAGTTGGCAAAAAAAAAAAGTGCTGAGTGGAAAGGTTGGGTTCACATTGCCACTGATTCTATTTCACGCTTTTTGAAGAAAATGAGATTCAGGGCTCTGTTTTGGCTGTTTCTGGGGTCCTCTTATGGGATGTCCACTCAGGGACCTGAAACAACAACAACAACAGAAGCGACTACAACAACAGAGGAAGACCAAGGAAGTGGTAAGAAGGTGTATTTACTATTTCTTAATCCTTCAACAAACCTGATTCAGCTTTTAACCTCATCATGCAGTTCTTTGAGTGATGGACAGGGTGTGTTGGGGCAGGGAATAGTAACTGTACAGCACTGTGTGGAGGACCAAAGGAGACCTATAAGTGACATTTGTCTTATTTATATAAAAAAATTTTATCTCCTGGAGCTTCTAACATGTATGTGGCTTCACAGTATGTACCAAAACAGTCATTAGGTTTTACATCTCCCATTGTTTCCAGTAGAAAAGACTGCTCTGTTTTCTGATTCCTGTCCATTCATGCTGAAGGAATATTTCAGTCTTTGCTTCTTTTTGAATGAGGCATAATACTCAACAGCCAGCCAGAACAGAGGTCATCAGTTTTAAAGGCAAGGTAACAACATGAAGCATGTTTATTAATGCATAGTGGTTGAAAATGGTCATGTAAAAGTGAATAATGACTTGTTGGTACATAAACACACATATGTCTGAGCCTCAGGGAAAAAAAAAAAATGTATTTGGAAAACTTCAATATATTACATGTATGTGTATTTTTATGTAGTGTCCAAATACAGTTTGTTTTTTATCTTTATTTATGCTTATGAATACAGTGACACATTTAGTACAAAAATCAAAAGACATTAAATAAGAAAACGCTCCTTTATGTATGTGTTCTGCAAAGAGATGTGTATAAATGTTTATTTGTGGAATTGTAGAATTTTTGTGTTCTAAATAAAGGAATTTCATTTTTTTTTTTTACTAAGATAAAAGGAAATGCATAGAAATTATCTTCTGTGGTATCAGACCAAATGATACAAATACAGCAGAAGGACAGTAGAACAGTCATTTCCACACTGTGAATAATCTTCTTTGCTCACATAAACATTTAATATTTTCATGAATGAAACTATTAAGTTGCTCAGTTGATGCTCAGAAAAAAAGACATGAGTGAACAGTTAGCCCATCTCCTCTCTTTTTGACATTGTACAGTTGTGCGCAACAGTTTACATACCCTGGCAGAATTTGTGATGTTTTGGCCATTTTACAGAGAAAATGAATGATAACACAATAACTTTTCTTTCACTCGTGGTTAGTGGTTGGGTGAAGCCATTTATTATCAAACAATTGTGGGGTTTTTTCTGGTCATTTCAAACAGAACTGAATCTTTTTTATGTATTGTAAATAAATAAATGAATGTACAATAAATACGTAAACGGGAAGACCCCCGTAGCTGATATGTGGTTCACTCTCAGCCATTGTGCGGTCCGAGAGCCACACTTTGGGGAAACATTGTGCTGGAGCATTTCTTTAAGCATCTCCTCAAGTTCTAGTGTACAACCTTCTAGATCTGTATTAGCACAAATTGACGTTTAATGATAATGTCCATCATTCGCATGTTTGAGTTTATTTGATGGGGATTATTAATGTGGGTTAGGTCTGCTGGAGGTGGAGCAGGAGGAAGAGCAGGCAGACACATACTGGTCTGGGACGCCGCCACTGTGTTTTGGAGGCTGCAGGGGGCGTCACAGGGAGCTGAAGAAGGACAGATGTGGGGATTCGAACTGCTGCTGGGTGGGCTACAAGTCTCTCTGCAGGGGTATGTATTACTGCTGTTATCATATTGTAGTGACCCGCCAGAAAAACACTTTTTTTAAATTATCCCTAAACAGTAGAGTTGTTGTTTCAGCCACAACTCACACCACTAAACCTCAATAAACCTCTCTCTCGCTCTCTCTCCTCTCCCAACCCCACGCACGCGCACACACACTCACTCACACACGCCCCTCCCATACTCTATCTAATCTCAACACAGATAATAAAAACGCAAAAGGAACAGAACAAACAATTCAACATTTTAAACAAATAACCTAATAAACAAAACCCAAGGTCACCACAGTATTCATTAGACCAGAGGTCCCCAATGCAAAAAGGCTGGGGTTGCAGCATTAAACCAGTTTCCAATACATGTAGGTTTGTAATGAACATGTGACACCAGAAAAATAATGCTGAAGCCAAGTATAATATCAGAGTACCTTAATATGCAATTCCAAAAATTAAAAATCTAAACACTAGCGATAATATTGATGCAAAAATGTTAGAGGCCATGTCTTCCATTTTACCTATATTTTGTTTGTCTACGTTTGATACTCATATGGTTTTATATCCCATAAACAGTCAAAATTCCGTTTTGCATGATCGCATTTTCATCCTTTCTTCACTGAATATAATTCAAGTTTGCTTTTGTTACTCTGTCTTTAAGACTGTTATATATGAAACACTCTAAATATATAACTTCAGTCTCACACTCAAGGCCAGTGCTCAGTACATGAAACCGAGCTAAATGAAAACAAAGGCGGTGATTGGATGCAGTGTTATGTGCAGTATCAAAATGCAGTGTCATTTTGAAGTGGAGAACTACCACTTCAAAATGTAGGCAGTCACTAGTTTTCCGGTTGGACTTACTAATCTTAATTTACCACTAGGGTCCACTGAAACCTCGAAAATCCACGAGCCGCCAGGGTCTGAGAAGATTTACACTGAAATGAATGGGAACGCTAGGGATGGGGAGAGGGAGGGGGAGAGGGATGGATGCTAGAAGGGCAGCAAGAGCATCGCTGCTGTATCTTGCTACAATATAGTTTTCACCTCATGAACTATTGTGAATTTAAAAAAAATATAGACTACGTTACATATTTACACATCGTATGCATAATAAAAATGTACTTGGGGTGGCAACTGTGGTGGCAATTTTTTGGGTAGCTGTTGCCACCACTGGCCACCACATGGTGGCACACCTGGATATGAATGTATGGACCAGTTTTACCAGCTACATCCAATTTTTTTATTAAACATGTGAGGATAATTGGTTTTCTGTGATATGGGGCCACTAAGAATAAAAAGCCCTCATAACTTGCCTCTTTGCTTTCGAGTCAAAGAAGAATTTGCAGTTTTGTGCCACCTATTGACAGACTATAATGTCAAGGTAATGTGAGGTTATGTCAGTCACTGAAAGTAGTTGAAGGAAAACACAGAACAAAAATATAATGCAACACCAAATAACAACTGTACCTGCAATGCCAGCCTGTAATCTATGTTATTTAATGCCACTGAGCTCAGTGTATACTGTGTGTGCTCCAACGCGTCTTATTTTAGTTAACCATCCTTTTGTGTTCTAGTTAACTGTGGCCCACCGGATGTGGACTTTAATGGGGTGGTCTATGGTAATGACTGGTGGGTAGGCTCCGTGGTACGATATGAATGCAGACCAGGCTTTGTGCTGGTGGGGGACCCAGGACGAGCCTGCCAGTCCAACGGGAAATGGACCCCAAAGCCATCCTGCCTCAGTGAGTAGTGTTCCATCAGACAAATGAAGTAAGCTCCAACAGCAACAACCCCTAAAATTTCGAAGCAGCGTCAGTATTCCTGTATTTTGAGTGTGTATGCACAGCTCATCCCTGCCCACTCTACTCTGACTGGATGCGTACAGATTTTAGTTTATTGTTCTTGACGGTAACAAGCGAGATTCAAAGCAATATGATTACTATTTGATACCATACTTATTTAGTGTTTATGTCCCATTCATTCTGTTTCTTCCGGTTCCTTACTTGTGTCAGGAGTGTGCCGGCGGGGTCGGGTGGAGGTCAGTGAGAAGGAAATTGATGGAGCGTGTACCTCCTCCTGCCCGTCAAAGAATTACGCAGGTTCTGGCTCCCCGAGTCAAGGCTGCAGCCTCGTCGACAACTGCCGGACCAAAGAAGTGGGCTGGAAGATGTGGTTTACACGCTGCGCTTACTGCGAGTGCGACTGCTTCGTCCCCTGTGGTGAGCCTCTCCATGATTTGTTTGTGATATTTCAGTGAAGAAAATAAATTAACAAATTCTACCCCAGCCAGTGCTTGAAGTGGGCCGGAACGCAGTGGAACGCAGTTCCGGAACTTCTGTATTTTCTTCTTTTTTGTTCCGCCACTTTTTTCTGCGTTCCGGTACTT
>JBBPCW010000084.1:7772451-7783117 GCA_037974425.1 Phenacogrammus interruptus | reverse complement strand
TGTGTGTGTGTGTGTGTGTGTGTGTGTGTGTGTGTGTGTGTGTGTGTGTGTGTGTGTGTGATTGGGGTGAAATAGGTTATGCAGTTGCAAAGAAACAAATAGTGTTTCTATTTGTTTGTGACCCATTTAACCTCCTCTTTGACTGCTGGGTCAAATTGACCCAAACAGCATCTATGTAATATAAACATGCAGGGGGGGTTACACATATGTGAGATGAACCATTTTCATCGTATATGCTGATTATCCTTAGTAAACCAAGCACAAGAAGTTTCACAACCCCCTTGACAACGGGTTGTGTATGTGTTAAATACAGAGAACAGTTTTGAGCTGTTCAAGCTTTGGTTTGTTCACGTAGTGTAAATTGACACTTTACACTAACACAACCATAATCGGGCAACACCAAGGAGAACATGTATAGTCATGTGAAAAAATCCGGACACCCTATGAAAGCCTATGAAAACCTATGAAAGCCTATGTAACATTTACGGACATTTGAGATATTTAATCTCAGTTGTAACAATACTGGGAGATTCAAGTATTACTATTACACAATGAGAACTAAAGAAAACACTTTTTTTCAAAAAAGTCTATAAAATGTAATACACTTTTTGGTGAGGAATAAATCAGGACACCCCACATTTATTCATTTACAGTGTAACGGTTGTATTCATTTATATGTTTATTGTGTATAATTACACAAAACCCTGTTTTGTTTTGGTTGTATTTGTTTATTTATTCATTTTATTTCTGAGCAGAGCAGAGCAGACCTTTTCCTGGGGATGACAATAAATGGACTGCAGTGACTGTCCAACAGTGACTGGGGTGGAGGTTGCTCAGTGGGTAGGATACTTGCCTCTGGACCAAGAGGTCATGGGTTCGAATCCTACCTTCAGCACCACCATTGGTTCCCTGAGCAAGACCCTTAACCCTAAGTTGCTCCAGGGAGAGACTATCTCCTGTAGTTAGGAAATGAAAGTCGCTTTGGGCAAAAGCGTCTGCTAAATGCTGTAAATGTAAAATGTAAATGACTGTTTCATCATTCCACGCATCCACACACACCAGAACCGCTGTTACACAATGCAGAGGAGTGACACCAGTTAAGATGGTGCAGTGACCGGTTACAACAGCATTTATCCAAAGCGACTTCCATTCCCTAACTACAGGGGGCAGTCTTCCTGGAGCAACTCAGGGTTAACCCAGTGGTGGTTTGCTGAAGGTAAGATTCGAACCCATGACCTCTTGGTCCAAAAGCAAGTATCCTACCTGCTAGACCACCACCCCTGTAGAGGCAGAAGCTATGGTCAGAGTGGATGAGCAACATTGTGAATGGACAGGCATTAACTGTGTCCAAATGAATGAAACTACAGTCATGCGACAAAAAATTAGGACACCCCAATAAATGCTCAGTTCTTTATTGAGAAATTTTCACATATCAATGCCTAAACTTGCTTTTGTTTCTCTCTGGAAAAGAAAGTGATTCAATTGCAGGTAACCAACAAAAATTAGGGGGTAGGGTGTCCTAACTTTTTCTTAGTTGGAATATCTTTTGTCTTGAGTAAAACAAGATTCAAATTTTAGACATTATGTGAACATTTGTTTAAAAAGAATTAATGGATGGTCCTAATTTATTTACATGACTGTAGTTTCATTCATTTGGACGCAGCCAATGCCTGTGTTTCCACAAAGCTGCTCATATGCTCTGCCCTTAGCTGTCAGTCCCTCTTCTGCCACGCCCCTTTACATTTCACCAATGTACTTCTACAAATTCTTTCAGCATATATGAGCATTGTGAAAGCTTGTAAAACTCACTATACAGATGAACAAGTGAAGATGTAGAATTGAAATAATAAGCTGCATATTGACCTGACTTGCCTGGGGTAAAAAATGTCCTGCAGCCCACTGCTAGGGGGCGTCAGAGACCTTTTGACCTCCCTTTACAACTGCTGTTGTACAGTCCACCTTTATATCCTGTCACTGTTGTATGTCTGTCCAGTCCTGCTTCCAAAGCTGTTAAATTCCAAAAGTTCAGTTTTGGGTTGGAGGGAAGATAAGGGTGTATGTGTAGAAACGATGTGTCTGTCCCAGTCCCAAGGGCTGGTATGTGTTTATTTTGTGCTTTATTCCCTGCAAAACCTAATTCAGCTTAAGTCGTCTGATTAGATGTGTTGAAGTCTGGATTGAATGGGATCTGGGATTGAGAACCGGTGGCATGTCTGTAAAGAGAAATGCTGCAGCGATTCAAAAAGCACTTTTGCTTGAGAGGTTTGTCAGCCCCATGCTAAAGGAAGGGCTTGGGAGCCTGTTTCCTTCCTAAAATTCATAGACAGTGTGGACTGGAGGAACAGTCAGTGGCAAAGAGCCAGATGTAAATGCTTTGTCTAGATCTGCATGAAACTGTTCTGCAATGTTCATTCACAAAGGAACCATTTGGAAACTGTAGCTAGAAGCATTAATGGCCAAACACAAATCTGACATACATCTTTTAAGTTTAGGCTGATTACACTCTGTAATAGCAATCATTTATTTACCACTAGTCTTTTTATGAGTTTGAGCTCGACTGTCCATTGATTTTAAAAGTAGAATTTACGAAATACAAACACATGTTTGACACTTCATAAAAAAAACTTTAATTGGTATATCATGAGGTCATTGAATAATGTAGCCTTTTATCACAAACGGGTCAGTGGCACTTGGTGTTCGGATAAATACAAGGTTTAGTTTTTACAACAATATTAATAGAAAAAAGAAAGGCATAACATGGCATGTTTGAGTAACATTTTTGTGATTTTCCTTTTCCACTACGCCGACTGTTGCGATTTGCAAATCAAATTGTTCTTTAAAATAATAGTTTTTCTTTTTTTTCCTTTTTTTGCTAAAAAAGTAATGGCTTCAATAATAAATGACATAAAAACTTCAAACGTGTAGAAAAAAATAGCAAATGGAAAATAAAAGCACTTCTAAAAATATTCAGTCCTTTGTATGGGACTCTTTCCAAAAAAAAAAGCGACTCCTTGTGTTCATTTCAACTGGCAGATTTTGACCGACGTTCCAACTCCAAATCCGGCGTAGAGGGGCTCAGTGAAAGTGGTTTCGAAACGATGCAGACACGTCATGGTCTCGCCGATACTGTAGAAGGCCAGCAGCCCCGAGCTGTGGTCCAAGTAGACCCCTATTCTTGGAGAGTGGGGGGCACTGATGGGCTTGTCCACCCTGTTGTGCCAGGCTGAGTAGCCCGAGTCGGAGCAGAGGAGGCTCCAGGATTTGTCGTTGTACCCCAGCAAGCACAGGGAACCTTTTCCTTTACGGCTAATGCCCCGATAGGCCACTCCCACAGAGAACTCTCCGCTCCACTCAATCTCCCAGTAGAAGCGCCCGTTGGACAGAGCCTCGCGACACAGCACCTGAGCAAATGTGTCAAAGCGCTCTGCATTATCAGAATAGGGCTGCAGGTTGCGGGTTCGCGTCACCTTCCTGTTGCCTTCAGACAGGTAGAGCTCTTTATAGGCTGTGTTGGGGTCCAGGCGGAGCTGACAGAAATCTGCAAGCAAGGACAAAATAAATTCATTACCTTACATATAAACTGGGTTTGTTCTTAATTACTGACTACAGTACATTATGTGGAGTGGAGCAGAACCTTGAGATTTTCAAATTAATTTAATTCAGTTTAATTTAATTGTCTAATTAAATTAAACTGGGACTAATATGGGTTTATCTAATCCTATCTTAAACTCAAGTGAACTACTATTATTGCCTGAACTGGGACCCGAGTCCCTCATTTTGTTCCTATTCATGTATAACCTGTTCTGGAAAGACAGTAAAATATCCTCATCCTTATCCTTATCCTTATCTGCAAATAAGAGAAAAGCCATTTTAAACTGCAGCACTGAGCCTACTAATAATTTGCAGTTTTGGATTCTGTTAACCTTTTAAAATCATTTTTCTTTAAGTTTTCTTAATTTTTTATAATGTTATTATGCTAAAAGTCAGGCAAATATACATTTTAGTACATTTTTGTTGTACCAACATCATGTTTTCAATGCTGTGACCAAAAAATGTACCAATTATCAGAATGTTATTCGCAATATTTTCACTGATGATATAATTGGCCAGCTGGTATAATTATTTATCTTTTTGGCACCTTTATTTGTAGGAGTGAAGAATACAAGCCAGACCTGCTGTGTATCTATTACAAGGGTACAAGTGTCAAAGTAAGTCAACCAACAACCATTGTGAGCTACAAGAGGCTGTCTGTCATCTGAGAACAAATCATTCAGCTTAAAGAAAGCATTCACTGATGTAACACAATGCCTTACTTACATTTCAGAAACTCAGACCGGCTTCTGGGGTTTGAAGGAGGGGCGCTGTCCAATGCATGGACCTCTTTAACTAGATACAGAAAGGAAAACATAGTAAACACGGGGTCTCTTCTTTCATAGTAGTTATAATCTTGTCTTTTGTTGGGTTTCATGTTACCATGTCTTTGAATAATTCAACAATATTTGGAATCTTTATTCTGATGCCTCACCTCGGCTGCTTTTCTCTCGGACTGTTCGGTTCTCCAGTGTGTAAACAGGCACTTCGTTCACTGGAACACAGTAGAAAAACACTTTATAGTCACTTTGTTTATTGAATGTGAAATGCAGTAAGGAATTACGCCCGCAAAGCTGCCTAATCAGCAGCTCAAATCTCATTACATAACACCTCTCCTGGGACTAAGCATGTTTGCAAACTGTTTGCTTTACCCAGACGGAGCAGTTCCTAGCCATGCTTCCAAGTGCTGTTTCAGCTCAGTCACATGATTGCTCTGCATTGGCTGCAGTTGCACTATGTGGCCCAATTAAGTGTCCTACTTATACCAGATGTATCTCAAAAAACAAATACATCTGAGACAGAAGCTCCAAAATGTTCAGAAATGGCCATTTAAGCTATTTATCGGAGAAAGTTTCTAGTCAAACAATGAAATCAATCAACATTGATCCAGCATCATGGTGCCCTGTGTAGTAGAAATGCTATACTGCTCAGCATATAGTTTTTGCAACAAACATATGGGAGATGTTGTTACAGGTGTATTCTGACCTGACTTTGAGACCTTCAGCAGTTCCTCTCTGCCCATCTCCTCAAGCCTCTCTTTGATCTCAGCTACAGCTTTCCTGGCGGCACTAAACGAGAAGTCCGGGTTCAGAGACACTTTGGGAATGAATCCGTCATCAGTCGGGGTGCAGAGATAGTTGAAATTCTAAAAACAAATGGAAACGCTTGTCAGAGCATTGATAGAACTGTTCAAAAATAATCAGTTTGTCAGAGCAGGGTGTCTCATTGTCTTCAGTAAAAACTGTTATCCCAGAATCAAGGCCGCGACAGTGGACTCTTCATACCTGTAAGAAGTGAATGTGGTCCTCAGTGCTGTAGAGCTGCTTGAGGCCTGTCTCCTTCTTCTTGAGCTCCTCGATCTCCTGGTCCAGACGTTCCATCAGGCCCTCAGCCTGGCTGAATGCTGCCTTCTCATTGATGTTAATCAGTTTGGTGACTTCTGACCTCATTCTCTCGATGGAGGTGATCATCTCATCAAACATCTTCTTGCTCTCCGCCATGGCCCTCTGAGCTGAGCTCTAAGACACATTCAAGAGGCCTTTTAGCAAAAATAAATGACTTAACCATGGACTAATAGCTCTGCTCTAGATCATGCCACAATAATGGAGGCTCCAAATGGCAATCTTGTTGCTTATTTAGTTTTTAACCTCTGAACTTGGATTGGATTTTCAATTTTGACCTTCAACACCACAACCCAACGCATTAAACCAAGAGTTTCAGGCACAATGTGTCAACAACTGGTTTCTATTTTATCAAACAAAAGGACAATTATGGCCAAGTCTCAAGGTTTATTTGTTTTCCCCTGCACAGGAGAGTTATAGAGTTACTAAACAGATAAGAGTTCGCCCCCAGGTCACCTGCATTCACGGCTGTATAAAGCTATGGCCTTGGGCTTTTTTTTTTTGGCCTGGTACGATATGTTACACTTAACTTCTTTTGGAAGAAGCAATTGTTCTGGAATAATACATTAAAATCACAGCCTACTTTCAGCGAGTCCACCGCCGTCTTCAGTTCCTCCAGCTCTTTGGTCCTCTGCTGGCATTTTTGTTTGATCTCAGCTTGGGAGACTCCGAGAAGTTTCTATTAGAGGAAAACACATGACAGACAGAACTTGATCACTATTGTAATGACGAAGCTGATACATCCGTACTTATATGGTCATGCCGACTTCTCTGAGTACATCACTTGTCTTTCATCGCGTGTATCATTTTGCTGCATAAACGAGTGAGGTGGAACACAGCACACTTGGAGTATTTATACTTCATTAGTAATCATGGTTATTTGGAGAACCTGCTTAATATGGGTGCCTTTATCTGCGAAGACAGAGGGAAGAAAAGGGAGTGTGGGAATGCCAACCACGCCAGGAATGCGAAACTGGCCAGGCCTGCCTTGTGGAGAGGCATTTCAAGGTGCACATGGCCTGGCCCCTTGGAGAATGAAGAGGGGCCTTTAGGGCAACGTTTCAGCAAAAGCCCACCGAACCATTCTTCAAGATAAGCTTGAAGGAATGCAGGGAATCTGGGAAGGGGGTGAATAAAGGGAGTGTGTGGTGTCGTGCCTGTGTGTGTGAGAGAAAGAGAGAGAGATGAAAAACAGGGGGTCTTAAATCTGGGATATGGTCCCCCTGGTCCCAGCAGAATAAACAAACCATTTGCAGTTAGTACCTGCTGGTTCCTGCTCTGGCACAGGATCATACTAAGCTTTACAGTTTCCTCATGATTTATCAGAACAATGCAGCCCCGACTGCCAGAATGTAATTCTAGAAAATATTATTACAGCATCAAAGACTAATAATGAAAACACAGTAAGTCTTCATGTTTCTTAACCTAATAAAGACCTGTCCTTTGAAAAAGTTAGCCTATTTATAGTTCTACTCTCCGGTTCGCATGCTTCCCACCTATAGCTACCTTCCAGGTCACCACATAGAGTCCAGTTAATGGAATAAGATTTCAGCGGAGGGAGGTGGTCATCCGCATTTCGCACATCTCCCAGTGGTATGTGGGTGCTGGCTTTCGCTGTTTAGCAGGGGGTCAAAGTACAAAACAACCTCTCTGATAGCGTGGGGGGTTGGTGGGGTGTGTAAGCTCCCGCCTGATCCCCTCAAACTCACATTCCTTTATCTGTGGGATCTGCCTCTCCCTTTACCTCTCCCTGACAATCCCTTTCCTATCCCATATTACTCATTTCCAAAATTCTTCTCTGGAAAAAAAAAGCACAAAATGCTTCCAGAGCAGAACACACTCAGTTCAGACACTTAACCTTTGCCTAACTTACTGTAAGGACACTCCCTGTGTGGTTTCAGGCTGTCCACCAGGGTGTGATAGCTTTATTTGGTCTCTGTGACTTTTGTTCCAGTCTGTACATCTGGTTTCATCATCTCCTTCTCCCACCTAGCTACATTTTGATCATTTTTTTCAAACAGTTGTACTCGATTGTACATGCTTTGGATACCAATGGACTGGTTTGACCAAATAGTCACTGTCTCGTCCAGCCTTTACACAAAAAGGCTAAATTTAAGACAGGTCTTAGATAAATATATAAGATACCTTATCAAATCTTAAACCTCTACAACATTTTATCCCCTATTTTAAAAGATTCTTATAACCATATATAACTTATATTAATAACTTACATCTCAGTCCTGGAAGATATCAGTTCGCACTAGATGCTGAATAATATGTCTTATAATTAATTAATAACTGAATTATAAGCCTATCACAACTACTAATCACATGTTAAATAAACCATTCCTGTGCCTGAATCCCCGAGTTTCACTCTGCATTCCTCACCTGTTTCTCGCTCCTCTCTGCTTCAGCAGACACTATATCATGTCCCTTGTGCTCGCTGACAGTGCAGATGGCACAGATACACATCTGGTCGGTGCGGCAGAACAGCTCCAGGCTCTTTTGGTGCTGTGGGCAAATCTTCCTGTCCAGGTTACCCAGTTCGTCCACCAGCTTGTGCCTCTTGAAGGTAGCTGACTCGTAGTGAGGCTTCAGGTGCTTCTCGCAGTAAGAAGCCAGGCAGTTGAGGCATGACTTGACTGCTTTGAGCTTCTTGCCTGTGCAGAAGTCGCACGGGACATCAGAGGGGCCGGCGAAGCTTCCATTGCTTGGGGGTCCAGGAGGCAGGTTAAGGTTCAGACCCGTCTTCTTGATCTTCTCGGCCACTTTGGTCAGGGTGGCATTGGGCCGGAGCACGGGCCTCTGTGTGAAGGTGATCCTGCACTGTGGGCAGATGTAGATGCCAGTGTAGTCTGCCTCGTTCCAGTAGCCACTGATGCAGTCCATGCAGAAGCTGTGGCCACAGGGAATGGCCACAGGATCCCTCAGAAGGCTGGTACATAGGTGGCAGCTGAAGTAGTCCGGGGACAAAGGCTCAGCCATGGTTACCTTTTGGTGAGCACACGCAAACACAAGAGGCACCAAACACCTGTCCAGTGAAAAGGTGGAAGCACCTGTTTGCAAAACAGGAAAAAAAATCCTGGAGGCTTGTAGTCAGCTCCTGGGAGAGCGGGACAGCCGGAGACAGGACCTGCTTGTACCTCTGAATTCCACAGGTTATTGATTGAAAGCAGATGAAGCCCTCCTCTTCCTGCAGGGAGAGGTAGAGAGCGAGAGAGAGAGAGAGAGAGAGAGAGAGAGAGCACAGCCTTGTTCAGGTTCGGACAAACAAGTTGAGCAAGGACTGCCCGAGCCTTAAGAGAGAGAGAGAGCGGGAGAGCTGGAGGGCGGAGTGAAGGAAAAAGGGCAGGGCTGTTGAGAATGAGTGAATTGTACCAGAGGGGAAACCCGAAGAAAAAAAACCTCGAGTGCCTTAAATAAAGACACAAATACAAACACTGCTAGCTTTGGAAGGTTAGCTTTTTCACTTTCTAGAGCTGACCTGGGAGCCTAAGGACACTTTTAGGAATCTGACACCAACCACAGCTGTTAATTATTTACCATGACTTGCATTAGTTTATCAGTGACTTTGATATGCCCATGTTTGTAGCGCCTCAAACACTGATTTTATTTCACAGCTGCCATCTTTGACAGAGGAATATCTAAGAAACACATTTTAGTCACTTGGGCTGACAATACAAAAATACATATAATGTAATTCCACTGAATTGGGCTAAATAGGTGTGTTAAACACAGCCCACTCCAAGAAAATGGCTATTTTCATCCAAAGTCAAGGAATATGTCTGCCAAAGTCTGTAGCATGCAGTGTTAACAAAAACCTTGCACCGAACCCTGAAAACATTTTTTTCCAAGAACAAACAAAGTGGGTGGGGTTGTTCTCATTAAACTAAATACCCAGAAGTATCACTCAATGTATTTTAAACATACGTTTGAGTCATATCCGACCTGAAGCTGGTCTAACTTGTCTCATGCAGTTGCTGAGCAGGTGTGTGACAATATCCTGTGAAATGACACTGGAAAGAGGAAATAGTTTCTGCTGTAAGTCACTTTTTGTCATAATATTGTCTGAAGCCACCTCACGGCTCCAGGTGGCTCCAGTACCTGTTTTAGTGTCCTGTATATGAGAGAAAAATCATTTCAAAGGCATTTGATTGATGAAAAAAAAATCTTTATCTCCATTATCTCTGTCTTGTAAAGTGAATGCAACTGAGATATAACCTCAATCCACGAGGGTTGAGGTAAAAGGCAGATTTCAGAGGTCTGGTCATGAAACATGGGTCAATCTCACAGTATTAGTCCTACAGATAAATAAGTGGACTTTGGACTTTCAGTGTTTCAATGTCAGAAGACTACTGATATGCAACACCACCCACTCTGACGTGGTACTGAACTAGTTAATGAAGCTGTAAGGGCAATAAACATGCAACCATTCTTGTTAACGGGGACATCAATGGAGCTGAATAGAGCTGACGCCAATTAGATACTGTATTTAGGTTTCGGGCTGGTATCAGTATAGAATTCAGGAGCAGATATTGGAGGACAAAAGAAAACTATGAACCCAATCTTGTAATAAATCTAGCTTGATATGACACATACTCACATTGTGTGATGTCGTTATTAGCCATGTGTTTCTTCCAGCGGAGGATTAGAGTGTTAGAACATGATGATATACTTTTAGTGTAGCGCTTTTATTAAAAAGAGTTCTTACACAATCATTTTCATATTGTACAAGTATTGGCTGGTATTTCAGGCGTTCAACATTGATATTAGAAAGAAAAAAATTAAATCATGACATCTCTAGAGATGACGTTGTGTGGATTGTTAGAAATCTTTTAGATCTACTGAGGACAAGTACAGAAGGCAGGGCAAGCATTGCTGATGTCATACAGCGAAGATCTAAGAAGAGAGGATCCACTATATAGAATCCATAATGGTGTCAGGTATTATATTGCTCATATCCACTAGCTTTTTCACATGAGTTTAAAAAGCTAGGCAAAATAAATCCCATGATTTCGTATTGTTCAGTGAAAAATTTGATTTAAACTAGGGATAGGCATAGATTCATTTTTAAAATCTAGATTAATCTCATTGTAATCTTGGAATTAATCTAGATTAATCTAGATATAAATTTTAATAAAGATCAATCTAAATCAAAATGGCTCTTAAGAGGG
>JBBPCW010000084.1:7727380-7738840 GCA_037974425.1 Phenacogrammus interruptus | reverse complement strand
CTTTAATCACTGTATTGTCAGTCTCAAATGTACCCAGAGATGTGAGTACAGGGTCCCTTAGTTGTAATGATGTTTGCTGCAAAAGATTCAACTGCTCAACCTTCCTGGTCCTGTCAGGGCTTCATATGTACTTAACTGTACAACAAACTTACAAACTTCCCTGAGCTGCTGGGACAGCGGTAGACTTGAATTAGAGCTTTGGGTTAAGAGATGTATTGTTTTCTGTAGAGCAACATCCTCAACAATATACACACTACCAGTGAAATAAATGGAACTAGCCAAAATATTCTTTATTGCTTGATTAAGAGTTTTAATATGTTTACGTGATTAATTACAAGTCATAAACAGGACATGGAATTACAGTCAAACCTTCAATGCATAGGCCAAAACGTTCAACATACTGCTTTTTACAAGTCAGTCTCTGACAGAAGGCGATTTGATGTCTTTTTAGGGACAGAGCTCCGTACAGCCATTTAATTGGATCTGGGTTTATCTGATCTCGGTGTAGGACTGCCCCAGCAAAGACTAATGGATCGTGATGCAGCAAGATTTTAGTGATAGCGCACCCTTCCAAGCTGCCGTTTACATTTACTTTAACTATGTTTCATTTATCCTTCTTCTGGACATGCCTCACATTCTTACGTCTCATTACAGTGTCTAAAATAATCATTGTGGGGGTTGCTGTTGGTTGCATAATAACCCTGCTGTCTTCACTGAAGGTTCTAACCCCTAAGGAACCCATTAATTAAAAAAAAATCAATTTACATAATGCAACTGCATTATGTTCTATATGCTAATAACTCCCTCTGGCTAGCCAAGCTTCAGGCCGCTGTTCAACCAGTGAGAGCTGAATGATTTCCTCATAAATGGCGGGAGGGGAAGGTTGTGTTAGACTTCATGGGCTGAGTCTGCACTCGTGTTATTACTGCCCCTATGATTAGCGATGCAGTTTAGCCCCACAGTCAGCCTGGCTTCAAATCAGAATCGTCGTCTTACCAATTAGAAGCGGAAGACTGAATAGTAGGAGACATATGCATTATGAATGGGATACTGCCGGCGAGCATTGCTGCAAAATATTCCTTTTGCCCACAGCAGGATGAGTTCATATTGTAACTGCTAACTTGGAAGGGACTCAAGAGTTCATGGGTTCAATCCTAGCTAATAGCTGCTAGCGTTTAAACTTGTTACAGTCAAACCCTATAGACAAGTGTCAATTGCTGTATAATGACTGTAGCTTAAGGTTTTTCTCTCATGTGTTTGCTATAATGTTGTACATTTCAAAATGCAAGTAAGGTATAACACATACACTACATGGATAAAAGTATTGGGACACCTAACCATTACACCAGGGACTTTCATGAAATTGCATTCAACTCCAGCTTCCACTGTCCTTGGAAGACTTTCGACAAGATTTTGGAGTTTCTGTGGGAATTTGTGCCCCATTCATTATGTTGAGCATTTATGGTGCACAGTCATGCTGAAATAAAAACGGGCCTTGCCCACAAAGTTGAATATATCTCATTTACAAAAATGAATGTGCTGTATCACTCAAAAAACCTTTCGTGGGACTTTTATACAAGTGTCTTACAAGCATACCTAAAAGCTTCTGATATTTCTTGGCCAGCTCTACTGATCAATGTCTACAATGCCTGGCCTGTAGACTGCAGCACTAAAATCTCATTCTGGCACGATAACCTTTAAATGCGGCACTACAAAAGCATAAAGAGAAAGCGGCTGCTCTGGCCTTGTTATTTTTAGTGGGGTACACCCAAAAGTCCATTGTGAGCGTCAGCCGGTGGAAAGCTTGCGGTGGAAAACTTGGAGTGGCCAGTTCCCTGACCGCAGTATTTTTCTTTACTTTCTCCTTCCTTTCCTTGATCATTACTTTTTGGGGCAAGTAGAACTCTGGTAATTACACGCACAGTCTCGAGCAAAGGGTGAGTGTGTGAGGCTGATAAGAGGAGAAGGAAGAAGGGCTGGAACATGTTGTTAAAAGAAAACAGATATCAGAATGAGGCCTACTACACCAGCCTGGTCCCTGGGCCATGAATAAGAACAATGAAGCAGAGATCAAGCATACCTAAGGCCCTAAAGTCCACAGACAGGTTAAGATTCAAATATGGAATTTCCTGCTCTATTCTATTCTGCTTTAACAGAAGATATCCAGCTCCAACTTGACCATAAGAGATGATATTCAGAGAATAAGATAATTTGATATTGGGATCAAAATGCTGTGGGTAAATGGCAGAATGAAAGAACATTTAATTTGATCACTTTTGGAGACACAAAAGACAGGATGTCTTCCCTCAGGGACTCAAAAATAAGCATGAATCATCAAAATCCTCTGTGACTGAATGACACTGAAATTAAAGATTGTAATAGGAAATTACTGTTAAGACGGAGCTTTTACTGGGGAGATAATGATGACTCAATGAAATGCAATATGAGTCAGTCTTACCTTTACTGTGGACGGTGCTAGAGAAAGCTGTTTCATCCTTGGGAGAGAAAAAGGAAAAAGACAAATATTAGATATGGCAGAAACTGTTTGCAGCAGAGTTATTAGAGGATTAGACCTAAAATGTGTGCTTTTAGGAACAATTATGAACCCTGGAATAACTCTTAAAGGTCTAAAATTGTCCTGGTAATTATATAATATATGGTCGATTATCATGGACCAGAAAACTGGATTCAAGTTGTTGAATAGCTTTGGGTAATGGTATGCATAGCATACAGTAGAAGCTTCTGATGTTCTAGTTACGTCAAGAAACAAGTTTCTCATATATATATATATATACACACATTCATTATGTATATACTCTGACCAGTCTGTGGTTATACAGCCCCTTATGCAGCAATGCATGGTGTGATCTGACACTATTCCATCACAGACAGCATTTTTCAGCAATTTGTGCAACTGTAGTTCTTCTACAGATGGGCTAGCCTTCTTTACTCAAAGTGCATCAAGGAGTTCTGGGCACCAGTACTCTTTCCATAGACCACTTTTGGTAGGTACTAACCACTGCACACTGGGCCCATGACACGCCCCTAAAGGCCCACTGTTTTAGAGATGCTCTCCCCCTTGTCAAAGTCCCCCGATCCTTACTTTTGCCCGTTTTTCTTGTTTCCAACACATCAACAAAATATCTTCAAGAACTCTTGTTGTACGACTGTAATGAGGTAATGTTACATAATTCTTGTGTTTTTGTATATTCACACAGAACAATATACATTTCATTAATGTGGGATGTCAACATGAACATGTAGCGATTTTTACTGCTTTTACTAAATTAACATCTAAGATCAGACAATTGCAATGCAAGGTTCTCTCTCTGTTGTTGGTAGCCACACTTCAGCAAGCACACATCATGGCAAACTGCTTGCTCTTGCCCTGCAGCCCACAAGCACACTGGCCCGTCGTTCAGCTTTACTTATGTACACTGGGGTGCCCCTGCAGGCTCTAAACTAATTGATGTCCATCTCATTGGCTCAGCAAAGCCAACGAGACAGACGAGCTGCACAAACACACGCAGGAGTGTGAGTGCATCTGTGCGCAGTGTCGTGGCCTGTTCTATAAACGGCTTCTTCTGAGACCAAAAAAATGACCTCGAACTAAGAAGTCTCTCTTCTGGCCCTAGGAATAGGCGACACCACGCGAGCGAACCCTGTTTATTCTGCTACATGGGCTTTTATAAATGGAGGGGGGGGATCTCTGAGGACACAGCCTTTTTTGTGTTCATTCCTATTAGAGATATTTGTCAATCGGGAGCGAGCTCCAAAGCTTAAAAAAGCACAGCTCTAAAAAAAAAAAAAGGAAAAAGAAAAAAGGCTCCTATTTTTGGACCGGCTCTGATCTGCTGTTCCTTTTTTCTTAGATGCTGGAAGAAGAATATTACATAAGATGGTAGTTTTTATTCACTGGCACTACTGTGTTTTTTTAACTTATTTGTAAATTAGCTTATTTGTGTACTTTCTGAAGCAAGTATCAAAGCAAGATAATAAATGAGCGATGAATTATGAATGCCTGTGTCAGCGCTGTACGGCCGAGCTTAATAACACTTTATCGGAGAACGGCAGTGCTGCTGTATGTGATAAAGCTCTTTGGAGGTTACGCAGGTTCTGAGGAAGTGTCCCAGGCTCTGTATCGGACATGCGGCGCTATCTGTTCCCGCTTGCACGGGACAAAGGTTAATGTGGTTAATAAAACAGGATGCAATACAGTGGCATGGCTAACCCACACTGTGCAATAATGTGGCAACACAAACCACAGGAACCCCTGAGCTCTAAGTCCACAAGGGAGTACATCCTGCCGTTTTCCATTTTAAAGCAAGCTTACAGTTCCTGTGCTTAATTTAACATGTATAGAAAAAATGAATAATCCAAATATAGCCTGTGCAAAAGTCAGGACACATTTTCTGTTTTATTGTTTTGGATGTTAAAAGAAAAATAAATTGTGTTCTTAAATATGCAGAAAAAGGTGAATTCACAATCATTACAGGTTAATTTAGTTTTTTTTTTGGAGAATCATAGCTTAGTGAAAGGCAAAAAATGCAGCAGAGGAGTAGCTTAGAAATGTTGCCATTTTTTCTATAGATTTTTTGCAATTTTTAGTATTGAAATGAATGTAAATGAAATATGTTACACAGCTAACAAGTAGGTAATTAGTACTTTTGCCATTTAAACTAAGATCACGTTTTTATTGAGTGTGACGTTGCTGTAAATGTACTGTTTGTTAATATATCTTCTTTAGGCGTAATGGCAAAATGATTGCCCCATTAACCACCACACTGCTACAATACTGAAATAACCTTCAATGCTGCGCTGTCAATATTAACAAAAATTCAAAGAATTACTGAGTGACTGGAGACCTAGTTAACTCATTGATTAGTTCTCAGTGAATGCCTCTCTTTAGCCTGATTCGTTCTTCTAGAATGGCTGGTTTAGGGCCAAGTGCTGGTGAGATTTCATCGTGGGAAATTAAGGAGCCCTGGTCTTCAGGGAGCGCGCAGACGGCGGACGGCCGTAGACGTTAGGACTGCCACCCTGCCTAAAAATGTCTACGACCAAAGTGGAAGGAAGTGATTTTAGAACGGAAGCAAACACAGGAAGAGCACTTGATAAAACAATGCATAGAAGTACTGTGTCTTTGAGCTCTAGGTTCAGAAATTTGGTTTGCCTTTTAAGGGATTCTTCTAGTCCTGAGGGATATGTGATTATAGAAATGGCCCGTTTTAATGTGTGTGTATATATATGATTTTAAAATCACCTCCAAAATGGTAAGTGTGTAAGAAATGCAACATTATAATATTGAATTTACGTTAACATAATATTTTATTGCTTGTCATTTTGAGGGATATCTGTCACTCAGTTATACTGTATACTCATAAGAAGGAATGTGATATGTGTGTGTGTGCGCGTGTATGTTAGTGTGTGTGTGTGTTTGGTGAAAACAGCCTTTGTCAGCAGTGGAGCGTTAGCCCATGAGTCTTGTTTTTACTAGACAAAACATTGCCTTGAAATTCCTGAGGCATGAACCTGTCTGCCCATCCTGTTGAAGTGGTTATGAGAAGTCTTGCATTCGCACTAGAATTGCTTTTCTGAGTCTCCTTTGCCGAACCTAACACGGATGCCGAAGTCATTCTCTGTCCTCGTTGAAAATCTGACCTCTGCTATAGGTTATTATGCTGTGTTACCAAAGACCCATCTTCCATGTGATGCAGAATCTCTTTGTTTGGACAGAAGTGAATTTTAATCTCCTTCATCCTTGTGGATTAACTAGCTCCACCTGAGGCCATTTGGGACGATGGCTGCCAAAGTTGCCACAATCGCCATAGCAACAGTCGTTCTTCTAGATTCCCATTATGTAGTGCGAATGAAAAATTAGAGCCCTGTTTTGCATTGCTTTGACACAACAGGGGCTCACTTGGATGGACAAATGTGGGCAAGTGTCATCTTTCATGAGAATAATATTTATATTAGGCATTCAGAATGAGATTCTTGGCAAAGCCACTCACTGTTCATCTGCCTTGTCGCGGTCATCAAGGAAAAAGAGGGCGGTGGCGAGGAAGAACATCCCCCCAAGGACGATGACAAAGGGGCAGAGCATGAGGGCGTAGCCTAAGCTCAGGAACTGCCACAATACTGACGTAGCATAGCTCTTCTGCAGCCTGTCTGATATCTGCAAAAACACACAAACACACACACATTAGGAAACAATGGCATAGCATGCAGCAAGTCATCCGTGAGGCCAGTGACCAAATATGGTTTTCAAGGACTGAGCTATGTTGGTAATTCCTTAAGAATGTCAGAGCTGGGTCCTTGTAAAATAGTGGCTTTAAAGCAATGCCAATGCAAATAACGCCAAACACATCACCTGATCAATAAGGTCACTTCAACATGATTGAGTCATTGATTAGAGCCTACATGGACTCCCTGTTAGAATACACTGAATAAATTGAATTGAGCAAGCCCCTTAAGGGAATAAACAGGAATTAACAGTTTGGGGTAGTAGCCTATTCTACGTCCCATGTATTGTTCAGACTACCCTCTTGGTAACCAAAGGGGTTCTCTTGAGAGATGTTGTAAAATCATGACAACTTTTAGTTCTCTAAAGAACCTTTTGAAGAACCTTTTTCGTTTCTTTATTGATTTGTCAGATATTTATTAGTCATGGCCAGTTCCACCCATTATCTACATCTTTCACTATCACCAGATGCTACTAAGCAGGGAAGATGAGTATTAGCATGTGCTTCCTTCGGGTCATGTTCATCACTGCATCACCCCTGGACTTGGAGGAGAACACTGACTTGCAGTTCTAAGCTAGCATCGTGCTGAGTGGGCGGAATAGGGAGGGCCATCCTGCCCACTCATAGGAAGCAAGGACAATTATGCTGTCTTGGACAGGGAGCATAGCCATGGCTATGGCACTGGACTTAACTCTCAATGATGGAAACATGCTTAAACAACAATTTTGGTGATGTTCTGTAAAAGTGTGAACATTTTATTTTAGAAAACTGGCAAAATGATCAGCACATTTTGATGGTCATATTAAGAAAGATACTATGTAATTATAATGGCAATTCTTGCTTCACCTTAATCCTCCATCAAAATAGTGATTTTTGTTTGCATCTATCTGCCCTTTGCGATGTAGTGCGTCTCTCTTTTACATTACATTACCTTGCATAAACAAATGGGGAACATTAATAGTAACAAATAATATTAACCTTTCACTTCCCCCTTGCAACGTCTCAACAATCTGTAAATAAAGACCCTCCCTGATACTAAATTGTTTCACTTACAAAATTTTTTATCATTTTTGGTCTCCATGGTGTGTCTTTCAAGGCATGGAAGATTAAAGAACAACAAATGTTAAGAGCTTATGCTAGTTAGCAAATACCTTGGCTCACGTTAATGTAGTAGCATATTGTGGAACACAGAAAGAGGTGAATGCTTTGTTACATAGTCCACAGGTGTCAGTACACATACTGATCCCACAGAAATTAAGCTGAGGAAGCAAACTAAGCATCCTCTCACAGAAGCTTAAATTAAAAAAGCAGTCTGCCTGCTATGCCCTGCTAATGTATTAGCATCAGCACTAATGCATGTCTCCCTTAGGATGGGAAGGACTGCTGAGTCTAAAAAGTGAGAGATTGTGGTCTTGGTACATGCTGACAAAAGAGGTCTAGCATGTGAACTTGGAGGTGTGTGTGTGTGTGTGTGTGTGTGTGTGTGTGTGTGTATGTGCGCGTGTGTGTGTGGCTAGCTCAGGTAGACTGCCAAATCACATTAGCATTTAGCCAATTCTGCCGTCAAAATGGAGAGTAGGCTGAGATTATGTAGCTAGTGCATGTCTAATTACATTTCAGAATAATGTTTCTTCTGCACAAGATCAACCCTGATAGCTTATTCCTGACGTGATTATATAGCCACCCACTATGTCGAAAATACATTTTTGTATTTCACCATTTAAACACTTAGCAAGCTATTTTCTGGTGATTTTTTTTTGTGGTTCAAAATTTGCATATCTAATTTTTTGAATGGCCATTGTATAAATTGTGACATCATGGTTCTCTAAATTAAGGCATACTGCAACAACAAATGCTTTTAAAGGTGACCAACAGGAAGATCAGGAAAATGTCACACTAATGTACTTTTTTCTGAAAGAACTCAATTTTCCTAGATTTCTGAGGGTTTTTTTGCACTTGTAAGCAATTTGTGTATTCTGTGCGTCACTCACACCAGGCTGTTAGACCCTTGGCTTGAAAGAGTTGAGTCACGGTTGACGCACGCTTCTCTCCGACCAGAAAGACCTGCTATGTGCAAAGCCTCGGACCCAGTCCTTATCGGAGAGAAAGGCGAGAATTTTCCGGAAGCTTTCCCTAACCATCATTTACTGGCTCACCCGATGAGTGACAGCCTGGGGCTACAAACATGTGACGCAAAGCTTTTCATCAAATGGCAATGGCATGCTAAAGTCATCCTGTGCTTTTCAAATAACGTCAACAGTGTGGGTTCGTTTCACACAGCGTGTTGGAATCTATCCCTTTGGTGGGACTGCATTCGTACTGAACTTCGCCTTTGACTTTACATGGGAGGCCTAAAACATACCTGTCCAATCAGCCAGGCCAGTCTGAACTTAATGCTCCTGAGCTGTCAGGTTCTTGGCTGAAGGGCTAACAATGAATACTCAATCTACTCAGAAAGTAAAGGAAATTTGTCAGTCTTTGTGCATTATGTAATTGAGGTTTTCAGGGGCCCAAGTCCAATCTTTTGTGAACCAAAGGGCACATAAACAACAAAACATTTGGTTTGGCTTATCTATGTTTTCTGCCTTGTTATTTTTGGCCGTTTTAATGTTTGTTGTCACACTTAAAAGCCTGTTACCGCAGGGGACCAGTGCATGCTTTTGGGGCTCTGATAAGAGCCTTCGTGTTCTGCAGCTAATTGCTCAGTGAGCTGGCACTATCAGCAGACTGCTTCATCAGCATGCACTTTTTCTAAATACATTCAGAGCATCCTTTGGGCTTGTTTTGGAAGAAAGCGCTACATGAAGTCTAAATGTGCTGTTGTGCATCTACAACAGCCCAGCAGAGCAAAGCAGGCTGGAAGCAGTGGCTCACCTTTTAAGTATTTTCTGATCCAGGGCCTGTTTAATCATTGACCCTGTGATTCCTAGAATCACTGGAGTCATTCTGATACTATACGCGTGTTTTACCAGAAAATGGAAGTTTCTATGTACATGAGTGGGTTGGAGATAAATAATGAGAGTGTTACAAGCATGTGTTTCTATTGCCTCTTGGTTCCCTGTGGTATATACACTGTGAAATGTGGCTTATTTCTCACAGGCAGCTGTACCTTGAACCTGTAGATAGAAACTCTATACGAAATGTCCTTATTCAACTATGTAACTGATTGTCATATAAATGATATGTCTCACAAAACAATTCTTACTCTAGCACTGTGTGTGTTTTCATCAGTATTTATGTCTATATCTGTGTTTTCCCCCTTATTTGTGTGTAAATGAAATGCCTGTGAATTTGTACATGCTATCGTGCCAAAAAAAGGAATTTTTAAAGTAATGACGAGAAGTGAGCAGAACAGTGTTGCTGAATTCGGGCCGAGCTTCCAGGTCAGCACTATGGAAAGCAGAGGTTATGAACCTGTCAAGAATGTGTACAGGAGCTGTTGTTTAACTTGGAAAAGGTTTTGATGTCCCCTCACAGAATGCCAGGAACGTCAAATGGAAGTCATGGCGGGATGTCTGGCCAGTTGCTGCGGGCTTTTCCTGTGCTGGTGGAAGTACTGGCTTACCAGTTCTGCCTTTCTTGTTATAATGTGAACCGGATCTGGTGTGGAGAGCTAATGGTGCATTCTACTCTGACCACCTTTTTCCTTTTGATACACGAAAGAAAGCACAATAACATCGGGCGTAAGAAGCATGGAATGAGGACTTATTGTCTGCCAGAGGTGTTCAAAGAGGCCAAAGGGAACCGTCTGGTGTATTTACGTCCTTGAGTGTGCCAGTAAGCGGCATTTACAATAGCTGAATCTGCATGGAGACCTCTGAGTGGAGGCATTACTGGAAGGAGGGGAAGTACAGGAGAGTGAACCTTCTGTTGCTTTTGAGGAACCCTTCTTTAATTTACAGCACACACTGCACTTTAGGGCACATATAACCATTGGCGCTGTACAAGGTGTGATTTACACAAAGAAATCACATTACTGATATACACTTTGCTTTAAACACTGTGTAAATTTCCTGTGCACTTGATAAGACACATCTAAGTTATCATCCCACATAGCAAAATAAAAAGCTCAGAAGCTGCACTGCGATGTTTAAAAACTGCAGCACTGCCGGGTGTGACACACACCATGGAGAGGTATACTTGGTCAGTGGGTGGTATATGTTAAAATAACAGCCACATGAATGCAAGAGCCCAAGGTTTCACAGCAGAACATTGCTTCCACTGGCTACTCTCCATTTTGACGCCATCTTCGCATAGTGCATCCTGGAACCATGTCTTCTCTAGGTAAATGATGCATACACATCCAGCAGTCCACGTGATTTCTAAGAATCTTACTCTACTGTTCAATAGTCTGCTTTGTAGGACATTATAGGCGCTTTTGGTGACGGGTCAGCATGGGCACTCTGACCAGTCTACAGCTACGCATCTCTGTACAAAACAAGCTGTAATGGACTATGTGTTTTGACAACTTTCTATTAGAGCCAGCATTAACATTTTCAATAATTTGTGCTACAGTAGCTCTTCTGTGGGATCAGAACTGAAGGGCTAGCTTTCACTTCCTACGTGCATCACTGATCATTGACCCTGACTCTGTTGCTAGTTCCCACTTTGGTAGATATTAACCTCTGCAAATTTTAAACATGCCATGAGTTTGAAAAATAACTGACCCAGTCATCTAGTCATCAACATTTGACCCTCTTTGAAGTGGCTTAGATATTCGTTTGTCCTAGTTAGAACACAGCTACTTCAAGAACTAAGAGTCAGTTCCCTAATATATTCCAACCCTTGACATGTGCCACTCTATTGAAATGATCAGTGTTATTTACTTCACTCCTGTCTGTGGATTTACAGTGTATATGCACTGTACTTGTACAGGAAATTTATGATGACATGATGTTCTTGTATTCATTATCAGGAAAAAAGATTCTGGTTGCTATTATGTTATCCTTTCAAAGATGAACAGAGAATATTCCTAACTTTAATGATCATAAATCTGACTGAGCCTCTGAAGCTTATAACAAAAAGCCTTTGTCTTGTCAAGGATCAATGATTGACTCTTAGTGTCCATTTCTTTGGAAATCAGAAATTTCCACTATTTGAAAGCTAGATTTGTCTTGCGGCACTAGTGGAATGGCTCTGCAAACTTCAGATACCAAGTGCTTTGGCTGCTATATAATTTTAGGGCTGTGTTAATTTGATTCGGCCAAACTATTACTTT
>JBBPCW010000084.1:7703098-7717084 GCA_037974425.1 Phenacogrammus interruptus | reverse complement strand
GTGTGTGTGTGTGTGTGTGTGTGTGTGTGTGTGTGTGTGTGTGTCAGAGAGAGAGAGAGAGAGAGAGAGAGAGAGAGGTAGAGAGAGAGACAGAGAGTATGTGTGTGTGGGGAGCTGTATTCTGTGCTGTAATTCAGGTTTTATTAGTCCTCTCCTCTAACACACCCCAAATCCAGAGACCCTAACAGAAGCTCTTTTGTCTGCTTTACCCCTTTAGCTTCACTAAATGATAAAAGCGACAGTTCAGTCAAAGGACTAAGTCACGGTTTTATCCCCCTTTCCTTAAAAGTAATCGATGAACCACGGCGTGCTTGGTGTCTGAAGTTTGTTTCTTATGTTTTGCTTTTGGCCTCATGCAACTAAGATGCAATAGAAGCTTAATGCCATCGAGTTAGCCTTGTGCAAACTCCCTAAATCATCTTTTGGCAGCTTTATTTAAACTTTATAAAGGGCCTGTATCCTTTCTTTTCCTTGTATTTTGCGAACCTATGTAGCAAAAAGAGTCATAGTTAAATTGTATGTGATCATTTTTCTCTTCATTCCTTGCAATAAAACTGACTGTTTTATTTATAATAGGTAGGTATATATAAATGAATTGGTTTGTGTGACTTCACAAAAGCATTTTTCCCCCATTTTCAAAATGTTGGTACAGAGTAAAGGGTAAATTTTGATTGAACAACTTTAGGTACTTTAACAATGTTTGTGTATTAAAATGTTTTCAAGGTCATGAACCCTTTAATAAATAAACCTATAATACACTTGCCCTTTAATAAATCTATAATACACATGTTTTTCTAACACTATATACCATATTGCTAAATATCTGCTACACCTGTTTTCATGTATAAGACATCATTCTGCGCATTTTTTATAAAACAATAAGTGAAAGCAAGATGTTCGATGCTATTTCTTAGTGCATAAACTTCCATTACATTTTAAGTACGAAAGCCTCACATCTCCCATCCAAAGATAAAGATCAAATCTGGACATCCAAAACGTCTCGACAGACTACTTGAGGTAAGGGGAAACCACGTACATTTGATTTACGCTAACCTTCTTTTAAGGGTGGGACTTTTCCAACGTCAGTGCACTGAAAAAAAGACGAGGTGCAGCTTCTTGTGAAGAGTATTCTTAAAAAATGTGGGTGTTTACTTCCTCTGTAACTGCTCTGAAATTCTCCACAGGTAAAGTCATCTACCCTCCAAAACGCTTTGTCCTACATTCGGTCTCTCCACCTTCTGTCTCAGAAAGAAGGCCGCCGCGTCCTCAGGACGGGTGCAAAACAAGCGGAAAGCAGCACGCTGTTTTTTCCCCTCCGAAGCAGGATACGGCTGGTAGAGAGCCTTCTCTGGACTGATTGTTATTTTTCAACTCGTTTAAAATGCCGCTGCTGATTAACTGCCCTCAGAAACCCTTGCACCCACCCACTCTCCTGCCTTTTTTCTCCAGTAGTCTCTTTGGCTGAAGGTCGCTCCTAAACAATGTCACCAAATGTATGCTCAGATGAGCACTTCCAAAACAAGCAGCGCAATAATGGCGCCGATGCTTCCGAACCCCATATAACTGTCATTTGTAGGGTGGCTATTGCTGCCTATAATCCTTACATAGACCCTAAATGTACCAAATTATACCAAAAAGTCTGGCATCTACAAAAGTATCCTGCATAGCTAAAAACGAAAAAGGCTACTTACTACCTAATACTTCTATGTACCTCTAATGCAACTGTCTCAAAGTTGCCTGGTGGTTAGGAAGGTGCCCATGTGATCAGAAGGGCATGGGTTTGAATCCCATTCCTGCCAGTGGCACCACTGAGTTCTCTCTGAGTAAGGTACCGTCCCCACACACTGCTCCCCAGGTGCTATGTTCCTGGCTACCCACTGCTTCACTTGGTGAAGGGGTTAAATATAGAGAAGAATTTCACACTGTGTGCTGTGGTGTGTTCACGCGTGACTTTAAGGGGCCACTTTACTGGCAAAGTAAAACTTCGACCAACACATCTTCACTCGCTGACTACACTCTGGGTCGAGGCGATGCAGATGTAGTTCTCTGTTTAAGTCTTTATGAGGTGGAAACACTATGGTTACTGCATTACCATCGTAGCCCCTCACTGAGGCCACAATAATCACTGGTATTTAACCACACCTGTTAACTTTAGCACTCACCTGTTAAAGTTTATGGAAAGGAAAGAAGAATAAACGAGGGCCCACTTGGTCTGGTGGAAATGGCAAAGGGAGAAGAATCTTAAGCATTTCCAAGAGGCCCTCTTGCCTTTACAAAGTTCTCTCCTTTCTCTTGTTTCACCGCTCGTCTCTAAGAGCTGCTCGGCATCCTCAATGTCTCCTCTTTCGTCTCCCCCCTCCTCTCCGTCCTCAGAGGAGGGTGCACACAATGTCCGTTTCTCTTACTTGAGTGCCTAAATACGTTTGGCGGACTAGAGGTGCATAGAAGGTAGCTATTCAGAGTGTTATTTTCAGAAGGGGGCTGTGATATATCAAGGGTAGCGAGAAATATTCTGAAACAAATGCGCCTTTGTGCTTCCCCTACCTGATTGGGGAGAACAGTGAAAGCCTATCTTTGGGTGGGAGCCACCGCTAAGACCTTACCATGGCACCAGTGAGGAGATCTGATATGTCCGGTGTGAGCAAGACCCCAGGGACGTGGCGGCAATACTAAATTAAAGCGCTGTGGTTCGCTTGAGCCTTGCGAAGTAATGAACACTCTGTTGCTTTTTCCCTGAAGCTATTTTGGGATGCACCTGTCCACTCTGGTCTTGACGGGTGTTTTTAGGGTGGGATGTGCGGAAAGAGAGGCGTGTATGTGTCTGTATTTGTGTTCTTTTTTCAGCACGACTCCACCGGGCCATATCCAAATTTCCAGGTTTGTCCTCATTTATTCTACCCCACACACACACACACACAGATACACACTCCTTCAAACAGAGCTAGCTCTTACCCTCAGAGCCCAATGCCAGTCCCCTGCAGCATCTTTAGCGCTGGATCCCAGGATGTAGCCGAGACCACTGCGGAGAGAGGAAAGCATGTTTATGTAAACATGACACAGTAAACAAACATTTCCTATTGGGATCAGAGGCTAAAATAGACTTTCCTCAGATTAGGATAGTGGTTATGCTTAAATGACTTATTCAGTGCATTCATTTCTCTCTCTCTCTCTCGTCTCTCTCTCTCTCTCGTCTCTCTCTCTCCTCTCTCTCTCTCTCTCCTCTCTCTCTCAGCTCTCCCTCATTCTGTCACTTTCACTGCTGCTCTTTATTCCTCTCCCGTTGCCCTCTCAGAGGAGCAGAGTCACGCTAGGTGAAAAATTCATGCTGTGGGACAGCAGGCAGTTCTCAGATCAGACACTGTGCATACTAATGGCCTGCACTGGCGCTCACCTCTGGCAATGGTGGAGCCTCAGGCACTTATCAGTGCTCATTAGACAGAGAGAGAGAGCCATTTCTCAGTTTCGATCAGTTTTGGCCATATAAGTGATTAATGCCTGGCTTAGTGGGTGAGCTGCCTGTGTCAGCCTGAACCACACACTCAGCACTTTCTTCAACAGCTTATAGGGGTGGACTAACTCTGTGTTTATGGTATATGCAGTTGCTCAGAGTTGGAAAAGAGCTAATAAAGGTGTATTGTGACCAGTGGATTGGACCACAATTATTACAAAATGCTTGATTTTTTAAAAAAAATAAAAATCTTGTGTGGTGTCTTCATGGGCTCCACTTGGTGAGGCTTTTGTCGAACCCAGTATCTCAATGACCAGAACACTAGCCTCTACATTGTTCTGTGCTGATGCTTTTTTCGAGAGCTTTTTCTTGGAATGTGTGAGACGCACTCAAGGTGGACCCACGCCTGAAGATATCTGAGGAATCTGAGTCACAGCTGCTCAGACGCAGACCAAACTCTCTCAGCTTTGTGTCCTGTTTACTCTCCGAAAATGCTCATAATTACTCTGTTATGAGTCGACTGAGGAAACACACACACACATACACAAACGCGCTCTAAATACGACGACTCCTTGGTATTTGCAGTCTGTCTCAAAGATATAGCAAAATGACAATTTCTCTGCCATTCAATGCTTCTTTCCTAACGTTTTGTGACATTTTGATCAACAGACTTATGCTTGTTGCTCGACATTTATTTATACAGTTTATTCCTCAAAGACAAAGAGAAAGATTGAATTTGATATTGAGCCGTAAATTTAAAAAAAAGAACGAAACATGTCATACTCTGTGTCCAGGTTGTAGTACATATGTGGAATGTCTTCAAGATGGAAAAGTACCATAGATGGCTCTTCAGAAAGTGTAAAGAAAAAAGGACTGAGGACCGCGAAAAAAGCGGCTGCATAACTTGTGTTTTATTAAGTTTAGATGTTTTCACTCCTATGATAGGCTGTGGAAAATAAGGACTGATGTGTTTATCGATATCATGATAAATAACATCACAGTATCTTATGAGCATACAGTAATACATAAATAGCACTGGAAAGTGCACATTTCATTATTATAGTATTAGGTATTAGGTCCGGTTAAGTAGATCTAGTGCCGTGCTGTGAGTGAAATGAATGAAAGTTATTGTACTGTCAGTGTTTGATGGTATTTTTCAATTTAAGCTGGTTCTTTATGTTTCCCAACTAATAAGATATCCAAAAAATAGAACACTGTCTTTAGTGATGATTTCGGATAAAATTCCATGGTATTCCATTTCTCTAGAGAAGGATTAGGAGAACTCTGTAATGACTAGGTGTGGCCATGCCTTTGACTCCTAGTACTTCTTTTGTGTCAGACTGCCATTAAATTTCCATTTTGATGCAGGGCGCTCCCACTCCCCTGATTCGTTCAATTTAGTTCAATCTTTCTTCATCCCTTCAAATGCTATTCATTCTTTTTCTCTCTGATTCTCATCTCCTCTCTGATGTCCTTGGATCTTGCCCTTGTTGTGTGAAAAAGAACTTCATGAATAGCAAACAGAAACTGTAGGAAATTAGGAACATTTACTTCTACAAGGAGACCGTACCCTCTGGCTCCTGAGAAGGCTCCTCAGTATTATCATAACCATAACAATGAACGATTATGACAATTTGGAGAAGCGCATGCAGCAGACAGTCCATGTTTTTATGGAACGGATGCAGATACCTTCGCTAAGATCAGGACAAACGATCTCAAGTTGTCTTCTGATAAAATCTATGAGGACAAACATTTATATTCAGGGGCCAAAGAGACAGACCACCAAAGAAATATGAGAACTGGCTTTGATAATATAGCAGAATAATATTAAAACAGGAAGGGCGTCGCATTCCACAAAACTTCATTCGTCTTCTGTCTGAAAGGTCTGGCATAGAGCAGGAGAGTTTCGCTGAAGCTGTTCCAGAGCGTTCCTCGCTTCACCGGTTCATACAGACAACAGATAACATCATCGCTCTTGAAGGATGAATGGGATTTAGATACCATATGGAGACTAACGCTGAAGCTATGGAGGAGAACAAGGCAAATGAAGTCCCTGAAGATACAAATGTGTTACTGATGGTTTTTGATGTTTCTACTAGCAAAGAGCAAATACAATCAGAAATGCAGCATTTTATCTATTCACTGACATTAGCAGTCTTGTTTTAGTGCCTTGTTTGGTCAAGCAAACCACTCTTAAAAATAAGAAGCACAGAAGAACCATTCTTGGTTCCATATAGGACCTTTAAGCTGAGTGGGTTCAACTGACCTCTTAAAGAAACAATCCACTCAAAGGTCCTTTATGGCACATTAACCTGAGTAAAGTGATATAGTGGCTCGCTAAAGAATACTTTGTTATTTTACAGGGATGTTTTTTCATTCCATTCGGGTTGGAACATTCCATCTCGCACATGCTTCCTGTGTTCTCAGGCGCATGGTGACAATCAGGCTCAGTGCAGGTAAGCCTCATTGTTTACAATTAACCGCCGCCGTCTAATAGACAGTCAGGCCCCAACATGCCTCAACAATGCAAGTGCAAGTCTTATTGTGGGCATGTCTTCATTAAAGGAATACTTTAATAAAAAAAGATTAATTTTACGATGTTATCCATTTCTTCAAATTACCACCTATACCACCTTTAGCACCTATGTTTGCTTTTCTTTGTTTTGTGCTGGGGGTCTTAGGCTAACAATGCATCTAACAATTAATAGAGCTCTATGTAAACCACCTAGCACTGTACTGTACAAGTGTAAATCACCATGAACCTCAATCTATGTGAGTTGTGTGACTTTTCTGACACTATTTAAAACCATTAAAAGTACACTGCATAGTTAAAAGAGCAGTAGCGAGCTTCAGACTCCATGTCTTGGCTGATTGACTATATGTGTGGTGAAAAATGGTCTATTGAGTAAATTAGATTTCATTCAGTCTATTTATCTTTTTGCAAGTATTCACCTCATGCCCAAACGCTTCTTATTGTTGCACTGAACTTATGCCTTCTCTAAAAATAAAGAGTCTGGACAGCATGTGATGTGCCTGACTAACCTCATGGCAACAAAACCCCCAGGGGAAGAGAAAGTGTGTGTGTGATAGAGATGGATGCTGGAAAACTGATACACGCACTGAAAGGGGAAGAAGGTGGAAACAGCAAGTCGACTTTGGGCCTGGAAGCATCAGTTCTGTTCAATCCATAAGAACATTTAACTCTTGACCTTGTAGACTCTCTTTCGCTCTGGAGAGATTTATTGGCCACAGAGAAGTTTTCCCTCTCATGAGGGGAATCCATTTCCTGTTGGAGCTCGCGCTCAAGCCTGAGCTCACTTCCTGGAAACGGTCATAACAACCTGGCCGCCGATAAACAATGGTGCCTGGAACAGGAAGTGAGGCGGCGCGGTTCAGAATTCCAATCATTGGGCTCTTATTGTTTCGGCTGATGGACGTTTTGTTAGCTCTGAACCTTCTGGGCCTTTTGCATACCTCAACCCTCCACACCGGCCGTTTCTCCTTCCTGACCTTTCCTTCAACTGCAGTCCATCTCTCATCAATACTATTAACAGCCTCGCTGCGAAAAACATGGTTCAGAGGGGTTCGACGTGAAATTGTTCATTGGAGAGAAATTTGGACGCTTTTGTCCAAAGCTACTTCCCTAACTACAGGGGACAGTCTCCCAGGAGCATCTGGGGTTTAAGGGTCTTGCTCAGGAACCCAGTGGTGGTTTGTGAAGGTAGGATTCAAACCCATGACCTCTTGGTCCAGAGGCAAGTATCCTACCCACTAGACCAACACCGCCTATATCCTCACAGTGCCCTGCATTCCTCTCTGCACCGTGATGATATATTAGAAATCTGTTTTATTCCAAAACCTTAATTTCTTTGGAAAATAGCTTCCTGTGACCACATCTGCCAACAGTTCAAACCCTAAAACTCTAAAATCACAAAGTTTCATAAAAAACAGCTCTGAATGATCTTAACCATTTATAAAAATCAGTGAATTTAACCTTAAACCTTAACTTGTATGCACACTGCTGGTGGTAACAGGGCTCAGTGTCGCTTGGACAGCTGTCATTGGCTGCTATTGGTTGCTTTGAGCCAAAGGTAGGTATGTTTTGGAATGTGGATTCTTTTTTCTTTTTTTTAAGAAAAAGAGGCAAATATAAGTACTTGCAGCACTGAAGACCATTTTTGTTCAATGACATTTAGGGAACAATTTCTGAACAGGGGCAACAAAATAAAAATAAATTTACCAAGATCAGTGTGTTCCACCAAGGACATCTTAGCTGATTGGCTATTCCCACCCCATGTCACTGCTCATTTGGACAAAATCAAACTGAGGTTAACTTCATTGCATTGCTCAGATCGGCTTTCATTGTGATTACATGACTTCTGGCTGGTTATATGTTTTCATTCTTGGCGGTATACACTGTTAGAATCCATCCAGCTATTACTGTTTTGTAATATTACATACTACTGACTTGTTAAAACTATGATTCATAATGACTTTCATACCTAATCCCTTAAATCACCCATTAGAATGATACCTAATCCAGCTCCGACAGGGCTTTAATGTCTGACTTTATTTCCTGAACTGTAGCATCTATGAATGCACAGTATCTATATTCTGACTTAATGACTAAGACTAAGAACAGAGTGATGCTATGAATACTGCAGTATCTCTACTTGTAATTTAGTGTGTCTTATCTCTCGCACTCCTGTGGGTTTTGGGTACGGAACAAAACAACCCGGTACGGCTCAGGAAACATCTCGGCCGCAATGCACTGTGGGGAGTTTTCGCAGCAAATAAGAACGCACCCCGTGTACCTTCCCACGGCAGGCATCCATTTTTTATCTCTCCTTCTGTGTTTGTTTTCCCATCTTTCGTCTTCTCGCTTGTCTTCTTCCGCCCTGGCAAACACAGCTTTTCACTGATGACTAAGAATTAGAGCTCTGACTCTTTCCATGGGCGGAAACCATCCATGTGTGTCCATTTTTGGATGTCGAGCTCCATTTTGCATCTTTCTGCCATTTGGTCCACGGCAGTGACCGTACAAAAAAGGTCCCTGCGTCTCTGTGGGTCTGACCTTTACCGGGCTGAGATGGTGATGCAGATAATGTCACAGTCAAAAGGCTCAATTTGTACTTTGACTGCTTTCAGAATTGCCTGCTTTGTCAAACTGTTCAGGCACAGAAAAATGTTGATGACAGTTTTGTTTTCTCAGTTTGTACTTAGATGAAGCTTACCTTCCCAGTGGAATGGCCAGGTAAAAGATGGAGAGCATCACGGTCCTGCTGTTGTTAGTGAACAGGTCCCCGATGATAGTGGGAGAGATGGAGGAGTAGCTGGACTCTCCGATGCCCACCAGGCCTCTGGACAGCACAAACAGCCAATAGTACTGTGGGAATGGAGAGATCATATGATTTGAAAGGTGGAAGAAATTGGATACTTTAACCAATCACATTTTGAAATGTATAGAAGCTTATGAGCCTCGTGACAAAATTGGGATTTTTTCTCCCCAAGATCATTTGGAGAAAAAAACCCCCCTGTGGACAGATATCATGACAAATAGACCAACATCACGGCGGTGCTACAGCTATCCATTACTGGAGGGCATAATTGGTCCCTGGGTGGGTGTCTGTTAGCTGATGTGACAGAATTGACGGTTAGTGTTCTTCACCTAGTGTGCTGAAGTGTCCAATGATGATGTGTTAGCAACAGAAAATATACACTGGCAGGCTTCACATTACTGGTAAGAAGCACATGGCAGCCTTCACCCTCCCAGTTTGGTAGCTCTGTGTGATAATGGGAGACCTAGCTAGCATGTGGTTTGGGTTATCAAATTACTCTCATTACTGATGTGTGGCACCTCTGACCTTCTTTAAAACACGATTATTTTGCTAATTCTGAACACACCAGTAAGCGATGACCTAGAAAGAGACTTTTCCTCTTTTTAAAAATAGATTACGACTCCCTCCCTTGCCCAGAAGACCCATCCGCTTATTCAGCAACACCTCTTCATAAATCTGTTCTCTTCTGCTCAAAGTAACAGCATTACTGGGTGTGGATTTCCCAAGAACGCACAGAGTAGTAAAAAAGGCTGAATGCAGAATGAAAGGAAGACGACCTTTTTGCTTAACCTTTCTATTAGGACACTATTTATATATTCATAGGGGATGTAGTGTATAACAATAGGGCTTGATGTTTGTCTTTAGAAATTACTTTTGAGTTTCTAAAGCCCTGGTAACATGTGGACAATGCACCCTGACCCAGGAGTGCTGGTTTAATGGCTGGAGCAAAGGGAAGGAAGCTGAAACAGCCCTTCCCAGAAAGGGAACTAGACTAGGTGGGTTACATACTATACATCCATGTGGAGACATTGTTAAAACGTGCGTGCGTGGGCCAGAATGTGAGTTTGTACTGGCTAAAATATGAGTCGGTGTTCATGAATTCTTTGAGATGAGCAAACTGGTTACAGATTTCTTTACACTCTATGGCCCAGTGCCCTATATAACTGTTTTCCTCAGATGCTGAGAAATGCCCACAAGGCAGTCATTTGATTTTAAAACCTTTTGTTAAATACTTTCAAAACAACTTCACTTGCATAATCATTCTGGGTAGCAGTACTTCATGCTCATTTTAGATTATTATCATGTTTAGTCCGCTCTCGACAGTGTTGTAGTTACTGAATGTTGCCAATATAGAAAATTCTCCAGAGGAATCACACATAATCAGATTAGTGTGTGAGGAAGAGAGAGAGAGAGTGTGTAAGGTGGTGTGTGTGTGTGTGTGTGTGTGTGTGTGTGTATATGTGTGTGTGTGTGTGTATAACATTGCATCCTGGTTTTTGTAATGTCTCTTGGGTTGTAGATGTAGCTACCTGTGATGCCAGCTGCTGCTTCCTGTAGATGCTAATGAGTGAGGCTCAAAGGTGTGTGCTTGTGTGATAGAGAGAGAAAAACACCTTTAAAAGGCAATCAGGGAAGATATTTCTCTACAGTGTATCTGAATGTATTTATCCAATACATTTTTCAGTGAATGAAACTGGCCAAACGTGTTTTGGAGTAGATATATTTTGGAATGAAATCCATTGTACCTTGAAATGTAGTCACTTATTCACTTTTCACATCGGTGTCCTTAACACTCGGTGTCCTTGTTAATGTATATCCAGTGTTAATATACAATCCCATACAGCATTAGGACAGATCCAGGACATGTAGAACTTAAATGTAGCTTGAAACATTATTGACAGCACTGTAGATCGACTCAAGGAGATCACAGCATTGCTTGTTAAGGATTTTAACAGTATATCAAACATGAAAAAAATCCCATTCGTAGCAGTGCATGGATATTTAAAACCATGTCCATAATGGGAGTCTCATCCAAAGTTCTCTCATTTACTCTCTTTCATGGAAACAGTCGTCAATGACCGGTTTGACTAAGTTTAACTGTTTAATAAGACCTTTTGTTGAGAAAACACATTCCATGTAGTGTATAACTCAATCACTGAAGATTTAAGACATACATATCAAAACTGATCAGTACTGTTGCACCCCTAGTGTTTAGATGTGTATGCTCTAATTCTACTCCTCAAAAAAGAATAACGGGCACAGAGCCCTGTACCATCCCATTGCTAAAAACAGCCTTTTCTCTCTTTCCTTTTTCATCTCTCCATTCTCTTCCATCTGACAGCCTTCAAGCGTGCCAGTCCTGTTCTACGTGGAGGAAAAACCTCACTTTATTGTAAAGCGTTACATAATTCCCAGCAGGCACGGGGAATTACTCTGGAGTACGTGACAGGAATTGCTGCTGAGAGTAAAGCCGGGCAATCCTCCTCTACACTTCCCCCCACACATACACACACACACACCCCCTCTTCCTATACTCTACAGTTTTAAAGCTGCTGTCGGATGTGACAGCAAAACTGTTAGGGAGTGGACAGCTGGAGAGCTACTGAAAGCCCTGCAGTGTAGTGAAGGTGTAGATGGAAATACAGAAGAGGAAGAGCAGTATATATAGTCACCAGTACATTTTAGGAAAGAAAACTGTCCACATATTATACAGGCATAACCTACTGTTTATACTAAGGATGTTTAAAAGTATATCCAATGTACTGAATAGATGTTTTATGCTATACATGTGTTACACATTTCTGGTGGCCAGGGAGTTAGCCCTGCGATCAGAAAGTAATGGGTTTGAATCTCAGGAAAGCTAGTGGCACCACTGAGGTACCCTTGAGCAAGGTACCGTGTTCCGGGCTGCCCGCTGCTTCTCTTGGTGAAGGGGTTAAATACAGAGAAAGAATTTCATGCTGTGTTCTGTGGTGTGTTTACATATGACAAATGGCCACTTTACACACTGGTGGTCTTCAAATCAGGCTCTTCAATCCAATTTCCAGTCTTGGATTTTGCAATTACTGGTAAGTATGACTCTAGGTGGTCAATCAGAGTGATAAGAGCGATGCTAAATGTTGTGGGTGGATGCGAAGTTAGCCCTCAATGTAGCCAAGCTGGCTGCACTGCATTTAACACTGCAACACAATACATTATTAAAATACAGCATAGAGAATCCATTATTGTCTTTCAGATTCTTCATTTTGGTAATAACTGTATTAATGTAATATTCTTCTCTGAGGGACAAATTGCACAGGTCATCATCAGTTTATGTGGGTTTTGTAGTGTTTTTCATTTCAAATCTGTGTTTAGTCTTTCCCACACGTACAGTTTTTGTGATGAAGCTAGATCTATATTGCATAATAATTGGGATAATTAGCCTTTAATAATCAGATGCTGAAGAAACAGTGCCATAGTGTGCACCTGTCTGACTTCCCGCTGAAAATATTGAAACAGTTACTTGATTGGTGCCTGCAGTTTAATAAAAAACACATGCAAGTCTATTGCAATTCTAATATTACTCATCATTGAAAAAGTTGATGTGACTGAAATAAAACTGAAAACAGATCTGAAATCAGCATGAAAAGTGTGTTGTGGCTTCTGATTACAATTTTTTTGGTTGACCTGTGTTGTTAAAGTGCAACCAGTGTACAAGCTTAAGTCAAAGGAATTCAAAGCAGTCGTTTTCTTCAGTGCACAAGCATGCTGAGTCAAATCCGTCACATTGCTTCGGTCCGTCACAATTTTCCAACGAAACGCTATGTTCCTAAATCCTTAATATAAAACCCGCTTCATTTATTTTTAACTTGACCGCTCTCATGAGTCAGTCAGGTCAAGCTTATTTATTTTAAACCGTCGAGTCAGGGCATGAGGAACAGGGCATGCACTCTTCTCTCTTCCAGCATTAAACGCATGAGGTGGGGAAAGCTGAGCCGCATCCCTCAAAATCGCATGCATAAACATGAGTTTTGAGACGTATTCCCCTTGACTGTATGCAGACTAAACCGCGGGCCCTGCCGACAGCCTCAGTCTTGCGTCAAAAAGGCAAGAGACAAGATTATGGTAAACATAGCGAAGGGAATATCGCATACTGTGCACTTGTAGACAAACAGCCTATGGCTTTAATTGCTGTCTAATTTCTGCTTAATTCCCCAAAAGCCTTTGTTTAACTAATCCTTCAGGATTGTACCTCTTATTCAGGAATCTCTTTCAGGCATATCAGCCCACAGTGCCCTATTGAATCTCCACAGCCATACACAATCTTGTTAAAAGTGTCCGGCTCCTGGAGATCTGAGGGAGTTTGGGGAGATGAGTTCATCAGCTGCAGGGCAGAAGGTCGGTGTAAAGTAATAAAGAGATGTGTCAGAGATATTCACACTAAAAGATTGAGTGACCCAGGAGGGAAGAACATCGTCTGTATCATCTCAGGCGAACCAGATTAGTTCAGGTGAGTTTTTTAGTGTGATTAGTTTCACTGTCTGGTACGGTACTGCATTCACAGTGCTGATCTAAGACTATAATTAACAACGATTTCTTTAACTGATGAATCTACTGACTATTACTTGACCAATTAAACAGTTTGCTCTGTCACAGCACCAACATTATTACAGTTCAATTTGCCTGTGCAAATTTCTTCTATTAAAATGAGTTGTATAATAATGAGTTTATGCACATATGACCATGCATACTGACTGATTTTTGGTAAATCATGAAACATCATTGTGCTTTTAAAGGTTTCATAATTAGATCAGTCCACTACATAGACTAAGCTACATTCTGCACTGTTGCATTCTCAATTCACTTTTCCATTTATAACACGGTACAACATCAGGCTCTGTTAATACGGTTGCATAAGAGTCTAAAGTTGTAGTGTGTTCTCATTGACAGATACACGAATATCTGCAGTCCCTCACACTCGTGAGTGCGCATGTGTGAGTGTGTGTGCTCTGAGGCACGTCAGGGACGTTAGCCTGATGCAGAACGGCTTCTTCTGTCAGTGTCAACTCGGTTTTGTGGATCCAGGCAAATTACTTCGGTTCTTGCCCTGAGGCACGGGACGGCTTTGACCAACACAAACACACAATAAGACACACACACACACACACACACACACACACACACACACACACACACACACACACACACACACACACACAC
>JBBPCW010000084.1:7645950-7661327 GCA_037974425.1 Phenacogrammus interruptus | reverse complement strand
ACTCCTGCTGCAGAGTTGGGAAGAAATATCTGCCGAATGAACATTGAGACACTGAACCGCTTGAATTTCAATACAAAAAAACAGAAAACATGGGTGTTCTAAAACTTGGGTGATAAAAAAATTGAAAGCTTGAATTTCATTAGTGTATATATTCTGTATATATAAATAAACTTTTTCCCTTCCTTCTGATCCAGTTGCAGCTGTGTCTTCCCAATAAAGCTCTTACTGACATTATGTTTGCCTTCAAAGACACAATTACACAAGTCATCAGAAACCACAACACACATTTCTAATCCATGCTGATTTCAGATCTGCTTTTTTTCAGTAATACTAGATTAGCAATAGACTTGCATGCATTTTTTATTAAACCACAGGCACCGATCAAGTAACTGTTTCAATATTTTCAGATTTAGCATTATCATATGCTAATTATACCAGCTATCATGCAATACAGAACTGTACATGCGGGAAAAACTAAACACAGATTTGAAATCAGCATGAAAAACGCTACCCACATAAACTTATCTCTGATAAGAACTATTATTAATGTAACTATTGAATGGCACTATGGTAAAAACTAGAAAGCTTTACCATGACTGCCAAATCGTTTCAGATGTTTTGAGTACATTGTGACAGTAAATTCCTCCATTGCAGCAGATGCGGGTTTACACAACCAGTTGCACAACAGAGTGCTTGCTTAAATTCCCACCAAGAATATTTGTAGCACTTGTTTTATTCTACGGTGTCCTTGTGTGCTAAAAAAGGCGCCTTTAATAAATAAAATGTATTATTATTATTATTATTATTATTATTATTATTATTATTATTATTATTATTATTATTAATAGAATTGCAGTACCTCTTTGGGGATAAAAGAACTGCTCAGTGTTGTGACAATCCAGATGACCATCCCGACCACCATGATCAGCTTCCTATTATAACGGTCCCCAAGGTAGCCGAAGACCGGCGCCAACAGCATGAAACTGCAGATGAAAACTGTAAAAGCATGAATGTCGGCATCCACTCATGTCCATGAGATAATGCACTTTTTTTATTTCACACAGTGGAGCCGGAACCCAAAAGCAGAACCCTTATCATACTTATGGTGACTTCCAGTTTGAGTAGTATGACTGCTTGACTGTAAAACTGGTTTTGTGGGTGATGGTCTAAAGAGATAACCATGTTGGTTTGAAACTTGGAGTAGGTCAAATAATGAGGCCTACGTGATCGTGTTAGGCCACATTATCTGTAAGCAATCCCTTATTCTATGTATCAGCAGAACACCATGATTTAGCTGCAGCGCTTGACTCCAGACTACATGCGAGTGGGAAGGGAAAGCTACAGAGCAGCATGAGACCAGATGATTCAGACAGTGCATCAGGACAACACTGTTCAGTTTAGGATCTTGCATAAGCAAACTTCCCTCTGCAAAATGCAGTCTTTGTTAGACCTTGAGGCAAATAACCGGGCTGGTAAGAGAGTCGTATGCCACCCTAGCACCTCTGTGAACTGCGCTTCATACAACAGGAAATGAGGCTGTACACATAAAGATAGAAACCCTATCTTCCTTTTTGTTGCAGCTCTTTATGAACAATCTACATGTGGAATCCACTTCTATTACCAATAGGACTGGCTGCGGGCTCACTGTAATGATCATGTTCATGAAAGTAAAGCAAAAATCGGAAAATGAAATGCAGATTAAGCAATGAACATTCTTCTATGTTAAAAAGAATATGACTGAATGGAAACTGTGTACTATTTAACTGACATGTTTAAATTGTCCAAACCTGAACATGACTTACAGAACAAAGGTGGAGGCTCGGCACTTTACTAAGACAGTTGATGCTATTTTTTTCTGCAAATGGTATCAGATTTAGATGTTGTTAATATCGAAACTGACTGGTTCTTCTTCAAATGTGAGAAACAAGCAAGCTACATCTTGACTGGGATGTTAAAGCCGATACCTGTCTGCAGAAGTCCAGACGTGCTGTCACTGATGCCAAAGTACCTCTGGATGCTAGGCAGAACTCCTGCAATACAGACAGAACAGGTGAATTTGACCAAGAGTCAAATGCATGAGAGACTTTCAGGACTTTCTTGGTTTCACTAAACTTCCCTTAGCTGTTGGAATGTGGCCAGCCTACTCGCCTGCGATTGTGTAGCGGTCCATGTAGTTGAGCAGATTCGCATAGCAGAGAACAGCCACAGACACGTAGGCTTGTCTGGGAGAGATGGCCCTGGTTTCTGTAGAGAATGAGATGTTGTCTTCAGGCTCACTGGCTATGGAGCCGTACCGGTGGCTCCCACTCATACATGAGCTCAAATGCATCTTCTCTTTAGGCTCTACAGACCCTGTGGAGGCCCTTGGCTCCATGGTCGCCGAAGGTCCTCTGCAAGAGGCAAGAAGTTTACAGAGCCTTAGAACAGTTCAAGTGCTGTAACACTATGGCAACACTAGACCACTGCAGGCCTTAGGAGTTAGAACAGCAGGGTTTGGCAAGGAAATCACCAAATCTTCTTAACTTCCAAGGACCAAACACACCAGACCGAGAGGCACCACCTTTAAGACACAATTGTTTACAGTGAATGTGGCTTGTTCTCTCATCATCCACAGTGGAATAATCATGCATTTCAGAAATATGATTTGCTGGTTTGTACTTACTACCAATCCAAAGTCAATTTGTCTAGCACAGGGAACTCACGACATTCTGCTGAATTAATCATTTTCAATTGTTGTACCAGACCAAGATCCATAAAGACAAAGCAATATGCACCATTCAGGCACAACATTAAAACTACTGGCAGGTGAAATGAATGATTTTAATATTTATTGTTATCTAATTGGAGCGCCACTTATTGAGGGGTGGGAAATTTTAGGCAGAAAGTGCACAGTCAAGTTCATTTGCTGGAAGCAGGAACACTGGGCATCCATTACCATCATGAGACACTGAGAGAAGGATTGGTGAGCCCAGTTCATTGTCCTCACTGGCCAAGTTATTCCTGCGGACCACACTTTTAGCAGCCCTGGCTTAAACTAACTTCTTTCAGAAGATTTTTTTCCCTTTGATCCCAAAAGGGGCCAAAGTGTAGCACCATGCTGCATTCTTTGTTTTGTGATAGTGGTCTTACTTTCCCAGTATTTGCCACATTACTAAAACGATCCTAAAATAAGCAAATCTTGTTTGCTAGAAACATGCAAACTAATGCAAACAATTCCTTGTCTGCCTTGTGTGTAACCACAACTATTTTCATTGGAACAGCAAGGGGTGGGGGAGTTGGATACCTGTGAGATTGTATTTGCTCTTACACTGTAGCATTGTAGTCCATGCTTAATACAATCACTAAGCAAGGCCATCACATGAATCTTATTTATGCTATCAAAAGAGGCATTAAGCATTATGTACCAGTCATTTACAATATTTACATCAAAAATACCATAATAGCAAATTCAATCTCTCTGCAAATCTCATTATGTAACAATAAGAGAATTACAGAAAACAATGGATGACCAAATGGAGACACTTCACAGTGTAATCCAATCGCCAGTCAGGTGATCAATAAAGGCAAATAAAAAGGCAACAAAATCCCACTGAGTTCTTTAAAGGGAACACCCACTTTTCAGAATATGCAAATCTTGTAATCTTGGACAATAGAAAAACTGGAAATTTTGGAGGAACCATTGTATAAATGTTTAACTAAACTTTGAGCTACTTGTCGTAAAGAGAGATATTCACATGAGGAAACAAATAAGTCACCTTCCTCCATTCTCTCTACATGTAGGAACTAAAATACAGGCTTCTGCACCCATAGCATGTATCTTATTACAGTGATTCAGGCATTTGTGCAGAACTCCAGACATTGCACTATATGGGAGTAGAAATTTAAGATGGGTGTAGAAACTTAGAAACTGCACTATAGAGGAAGTAGGGAACCGTTTCAGATTCAAAGTGCATCCAAACAAATGTATAATTAACAGCTTTGTTGTTTGAGAGAGGGTAAAAAAATTGGTATTGGTATTTGCAGATGCTCAAGGCCGATATGTTAGTGTCAGTACTGGACATAAAAAGTGGCATCATGCAACTCCTGGTTAAGATGTAAACAAATTCACAAGTTCTAGGAATTGTTCACATGTGAATAGTTCAGTGCTTCACTCTCTCACAGAAAGGTATTGCATGAAATTAATATGCTGCCTACATTGTTTAATGATTTGGCCTACAACAGATATTTAAACAGATATTTCTGTCAGAGAGGCAGAGCATTGTACCACTTTGAGAACTGTCTGCCACTATCTATATGACACGCATCTTAAATCTGTATAGCACCTACTGCTTCAAACTCTACACTAGTGAAATACAAGCTGTCATAAAACAATAGTGTCATTCTCTGTTCCCTTTTAACATTTAACTCAAAATAGGGCAGATCAGTTCTTCTGAATAGAATGCTGGCAGCGATCGTACCAGTGACAGTCTGGAGGCGTTCCCGACCCCGAATGCCAATGAGACGGGCGACAATGCCGCAGTTGTTGACACTGTGCTTTCCCACAAAACAGCAACACAACAGCATGTGCGTGTTTCACCTCGGCTCGGCGAAGAAGACAAGAGGTCTTTGAGTAACCGAGATTCTCAAGAGTTTTCTGGTGAAAGTCAGTGTTACATTTACACCATAATGATGAATACAATTTTGCAATTTCAAATCAGTCCATTTCAGCTGAACCTGACTTTTAAATATTGTTCTTTCCATTTACAGAAGACTTAGTGATGCCTCATATACATGTACCTTCAAGTGCAGGTCGAAAAGGGGCTTATGCCGGACTTGAGGTGGTCCTGTTTCTTCCACAGTTCAATCCATAGTTTGTTCCCACTGCCACTCCCTCTGGATCTCCTCCACTGTCCTGATGGCTTAGAGCTGTGGCCTGCACTGGGAGACTGAGAGATGTGACTGTAACTTTAATAAACTGCCAGGTTATTAAGAGGGAACAGAGTCCTGCCTCCCCCTCTCTCTCTCTTTCTCTCGCTCTCTCCTGGTTGGTCACAGGCTTGCAAACAGTTCCTCCTTGTGACGCAATGTACACCACAAGCCAACTGCACTCCCCCTCTCCTCTTAACACTTTCAGCTGTAGGCCACACAGACCTACCACACACCCATATCTCACCAGAGAAACGAGCAGAAAGTCTTACTCATGCTGTAATGTCTTGTAACCCATTAACAGGACACATCTAGGCCTAGATGATGATGTATTTTCAATACCAAGGCACAGAATGGTTTATTCCAGAACTAGGGTTACTTTTGGCTCAGTTCTACTGAATTGTCTTCAATGCCAACTGGCAAGGGACATAAAATCATCAGAGCTTGAAAAACCTTTGACTCCTAGGCCAAGGGTCTTGAGAATTAGAGTAAATAAACACCAGAGAGGCCTTTAAAAGGGTTGCATTGAATCAGAATCAGAAAACATTATTGATCCTCGAGCGAATTGCTTATTTAATGACTGCCACAACACACAGATACACAGTAACAATATAATATGAAGTCAAAATCTAAATAAAAATCTGTAGGAAGGAAAAAGCTCTATATGAAAACACTATGCTACAGAAAGAATTGTTTGGCATAAATCCCATACATAAGTAACACAGCTGAGTAAAAACCTCCGCACACAAAGGGTCGTTTAGAGTAAGTTATTGCAGAAAATCAGTAGTAAGAGTAATACTGACCTAAGCAGTAATGTTGCACATTAACACTATTGCACGTAAGATATTGTAAGTAACTAAGTGATTTAGCATCCATTTAGAAAACGTCACATGATATTGCACTTAAATGATAATGTTTTAGCACCCAGTAAGAACGTTGCATAATATTGTACATGGTAGACTGTTGCACATCATAGCAGAAATAATGCACAATTGTGCTGTTACCTGTAGTGATATAATTCATACTGCTGCTACTAATGTAACAACAAAACTTGCTTGCAAGATCCATCATGAAGTTGCTGATCTTACATTCTTTGATGGTTTATCGCGACAGTGAAACGGAAGCTGTGCTGTTTCAACCCGTCCTCTGTCTATGATCCTACCCATATGATACTATTTTGGTAAATAACAGAAGTGGTCATTTTATCACCCTGGCAGATTAAGACCAGTATTGTGTCATATAAAGGATGTGGCTTGTCTTCAACATATTCAGCAAATAGTGATCGCAAAGTGTTGCGCTGTGTCTTCAATAACAAGTTCATATCTTCTTTGCCAGTGGCTAAGATTTTTATGTGAAGGTGGTCGAACTAGTTAGAGGTCTGAAATTACTGTCTTTCCAAAAAACGATGTATAAAAAGGACAGTTATTTCCCCCCTCTTCTGTAACTTGCGCTGTAGATATACGTTATGCAAAATATTAACTTACATGACTCCTGTATACCACTCCACAACTCTTGACCCATACATCCACATTAACAGCCCTTGTTTTAAGCACAAATAACAGTCTCTAGCTTATTCTAGAGATGTGAAGAGCAATTGCATGTCTTGAAAGCCTGAAAAATATGAAAAACAGGTGAAACTATATTAGTTTAACATGAAATCGTGAAAGGCCCCGAATCAGATGCCTGGTCTCCACCTAGTGGCAAAGCATAGTAAGTGCCACTGCCTAATGATACAACTGTGATATTAAAACTGCACATTCAGCATTATCACTCACAGTGACAAAGCTCGACTTCGTTTTTTCATGTTGGATAGATGTAACACAATATACATCATATTTTAAATGTTGAATTATCTCAAAATTATCCTGTTAAATTTTTAAACATGAGAATGTGTGAGCTTAGATTGCTTTAGTGGAGTTAAAACAAAGACAAAAGACTAATTAAATTTTCATGTGAGTGTTGGTTTGCCAAATGATCCAGCATGATCAGAAGTATTGATATTTCAGTATCCTATATCCATCCCTACATTTGATGTCTGGTTTCTGGTCTCATTGCAGTGAAAAATAGTTTATTAAATGTTAGGAATGGATTGTTGTGCAAGAACAATTTAACAGTCTCCCCCAAATGGAACTGGATTGCTTGTTTAAAACGTGTAAGTGACTAGTTTACTCGCTGTTGGTGGGATTTGAAGTTCTCAAGGCATCATACATTATCATCCATCAACCTAAATGTTTACCTTAGTCTACCTATTAGAACTTCAGCTGCCTGACACACTGGCTAAGACTAGAAATGATTCCCAAAAGTACTTGCTGTAATTTTGGTAACATGCACCCCTGAACTGGTATTTAAAAGGAACAATGTAACTGGTATTTAAAACGTTATTTTCCATTTAAATAGTTTCACTTTAATATACGCCAACACTATCATTCTGGATATGACTGTTATTGAGGATCTAAATTGACTAAATGGACAAAAGTATTGAGACACACTTGCTTATCAGGATTTGGGCTAGGTCTATTAACTTCCAATGAAGGGCAGTCTTAATGCTTCAGCAGGCAGCGTGCTCTCGTTCAACATCGGTACCTGACCTAATAAATGCTCTACAGAATAAATGGCCACACATTTCCTCACAGAAACAGTTTGCAATACCTTCTGAAAAGAGTGGAATCTGTTATAGCTACAAATGAGGGGGCAAGTACATATTAACGTCTATGTAAATGAATGCAATATCATTAAGTTGCATTTTGGTGAAATGGTCAGGAGTCCCAATACTTTTGTCCATATAGCGTAGACTTGTTCGGCGCATGCGCTTGCACGGTTCCTCTCTTTGCTGTGTCGGTCGCCCGCACTGCGCATGCGCAAAGCTCATCAGAATGTTGAGCAGGACGGAGTAGAGCACAGGACCAGCGGACACGACGAGTATTTACTGACCCGTGTTGTTGTTTTTTTGTTTTTTCCTCCTTTTTTAGTTTTAGTAAAATTCACAACACACACGACCATGACGGAGCCGCAGTCCGCGCTGCTACTCAGGAGACAGCTGGCAGGTAATTTGAAAGGTTCATGGTCAGAAAGAGGGGGGACTCTACGGGACGAGGCTAGAAGCTAATCCGCCTCCTCCCGGCCCTTCGTGTCTGCCTTTGTTTTCATGCCCACTTCACAGTCAAAACGTCACTTATGAACCCGGACTGGCTCTTGGAAATATGTTCAGGGTCTCCCCTACTTAACTGGGCTCAAAATGTTTTAAAAACGCCATAGAAGTGTGGGCCTGCTCCTCACAGCCGGCCGGCATCTGCTAACTAGCTTAGCTTAGCTTAGGCATGTATTGACGTCTGTCAAACCACTTCTAACAAGCTAGCATGTTCCTTTCTTCATACCTTCGTCCAGCTATACGTATGTATCGTCTAATTTGAGGTCCATTCTCCAGTATAACCTGTAGCTGAAATAGCTGTAAAGTTTAAATCAGTCATAAGGAGTGTTGTGAGCAGCCCGGCTGCTGCAGTGGGGTAATCAAAATCTCTTTGTTTTTCTCAGCCCCAGAGCTAGCTAGCAGGCTAATGTTAACGTTAGCAGGCTTGGCTAGCGAGCTCCTGGGTCTCCAGCCAGATGGCTGGTGATCAGATAAGCAGTAAAAATTGAGAGGCAGCCAAATTACAGCCAAGAGACGTGCTTGAATCATATGTTGCTCGTTTAGGAGTTGTGATTTATTCTTACTCAAGACTGTTTATCCGTGTTTGTGCCTCTCCTTGCGCCCCTTTGTCCCACACTGGTAGTGATTGGGCAACCTGATCCATGAGTGACAGCTTAGCTTAGATGTATTTCTAGAGTTGGCCACCATTGCACTAAGGGGGGCCCATGTGCACAGCAGCTACCCGAAGTAATCAGTGGATCAACTTACAAAATACATATTTTCGTAATAGTGCTGAGTCTTCATTCCCGTTCCCAGTTTGGCTGAGCAAGGTGAGGGTTGTGTAATGTTTGCTATGAAACACTACACCCCTGACCTTTAGTAACAGTGCAAAAGAAAATAGAAAGAAACTCCCCCTTTCCACATTTCCACAATATTCCACACACACAGAGGCAACAAGGCTGGTCCTTGCCAAATGTTCACAGCTGAGGGTGCGCGCCTCTTAAGCCTGTCTTGGCCTGATGCCAGAGAGCTTCCCTGCCTGAAGGATACACAGAGCCTTAGGAATGGCAGGGAATTGCCCTACTGGGCCTGGGCTCACCCCCACCCCATAGCCATTTACAGTGGGGGCTCTCGCTTACAGATTGACAGAGTGGAATCGATCATGTTTTGACTTCTTTTTCTTAACACCAGCCTCGTGAACTCGTTGAACCCCTATTGTGCACCCAAGCGCAAGAGCAAGGGGGGGAACAAAAGGCCCTCACAATTACTGTTTATTTTGCACCATAAAGTGCAGAGTAGTTTTGGGGGTGAGGCATTAGGCATTGCTAGTTTAAGCCTTAAAAGGCTTGAAATTGCATGCACCATGTGTGAGAATTACTGGGTGTTTAAAAATATGGCATGTACCACAGTTCACAAGTTACGTTTTAACGGCATGGCACAAAGTAAGCAGAGAAGTGGAAGACGTGACTATTATATTTGATATAAAGCTCTTGCATAGTGTCCCTGCCTGCAGGTTTGATAATGCCACTGTGCTATTTTCTGATTCTTATCTGTGGCTCCTTGACTTTTTCCATTGGAATTGTCGACTAATGAATAATGACTGCTTTAGCTTGGCACCTTACCCTATGGGACAGATTTACCTTGGCATTCATGAGTGTATCAGTTGAAGGCCAATGAGCTTTGCCTACAGGTTATTTACTGAGCATCAGGTCATGTCTTCGTAGTGTTTTGTTGTCTCAAGACATTGAAAGTTGTGTGGGATCACTTGTGGGAAAATTTAGCCTACTTATTTGATAAGTGATTATCAGTTGTATTTGATCTAGACCTTATGGGCCGAGACCAGAATGGTTTTGTGATTCATAAGCTCACAAAAAGCTGACTCCACAGGGGGTTAGTTATTTCATAAACATGTTTTGTATCCTTCAGCCCTCTGAGATTTTTTTGCAGTTATTCATAAGATGAGAACACATGCAGTAGTCCATGCCAGACTGATCCTCATAACTCATACAGACAGCCAGAGACCACATGAGCACACAGATTTACACTCAGTGAGTTCAATCCTGTTCCACTTAAGCTGGAGTGTGGCCACACAAAGGAACCAGAGGTCTTTTGCGCTGATCTGAAATCAGGGCTGCAGTTTCCATTAGCAGCTATGTTTAGGACTTGGACAGAGGAAGGGTGGTCATAGATCAGTGTGAAAAAGCAACCTCCCTCCCTGGAGCCTCAGTGCAGTTTGTTGTTTTCCTCATAGGAATGAAGCATGGATTTACTGAGATTATATTTGGTCAGAGATACTAAATCTGTGTCTTTAAGCACTTAAGCGCTCACCTCAAATTAGGAGGTTATTTCTTTTTGTTTATTTTATGTGGATTTGAACATATCTGATGTAAATTTGAATCAGCCCTATCATTTAATTTCCTTATAGTAATATTTTCAGCACTACCTATAAAAGCATAATGAGTATTTTGCTGTATATGATGAGTGACCAGTCAGACACACATTACTCCATTTGCACAGATTGTACAGGTTCAGATCATTACTAAATATTGTTTTTCTCGCTTTCAGAATTGAATAAAAACCCAGTGGAAGGGTTCTCTGCAGGACTGATAGATGATAATGACCTCTACAGATGGGAAGTGCTAATAATTGGTCCTCCTGATACGCTGTAGTAAGTACAATCTCCCCTCTGTTTACTAACTCTCTACTTTACGAACATAGAGTAGGCTTATGGGATTAGACCAAATATACGGCTACGGTATGTATCCAGTTGCACATTTTTCTGCATTTTGCCATCCTGGGTCTCTGTGATTGCTACTTGTGGGCATTTTTGTTCTTTCTGTTGTGGGAATGAAGGAAACTAGGAACCATAACCAGCATATCTGGGGTATTGAACACTGAAATGCTGTTTGATGGTCTTATATCCTTATATTTGTTCAAGGTTGCACTAAAACTCGCAATGAGAACCATGTAGATGTATGCTTTTCATGTTTTTGGTATTTTTAATAATTTTTGGAATGCATCAGCTGTCCACATAAACCAGCAAATAACTTCAAGCTAATGTCTCAGCAACTAACCTTAGGCCTCCTCTATTATTTAAAATTTTCGTTCCCACTCCCCCAATGAACAGTTTACTATGAACAGTTATACATCAGGAGTTTGCGTTAAACTGTCATGAATTGAAAGAGGATTAAAAAATATCAATTGCTTTCCCTCCTGACATTCTTGACCTAACCCTGACTGGCAAAACACAGTGAAGCAGTTGGATTTATTTGCATAAGGTACAAATTTGAAAAAGCAGAATTGCTAGTGGACATAGACTTTTAATCCTGGTTTAGACAAATTGCATACTTGTCTGTGGTTGCACTGACCATCATACTTGTGCTTAATTTTGAGCCATGCATCTGTACCTTTCACCTTTTCAGCGAGTTTCCTTATTGATAAAACAATGTTGTGTACCATAGTATATTCATATGGTGGTGTGAATAACAACTGTATACAGAACTGGTGAAGGATGTCTACACCTACTAAAAAGGGCATGTTGTATTGTGTTTACAGTGAGGGTGGAGTGTTTAAAGCTCATCTCACGTTTCCCAAAGACTATCCTCTCAGGCCTCCCAAAATGAAATTCATCACAGAGATATGGCACCCAAATGGTAAGAACAGTTTTAACATCGGATTCATCTGATCTGAGTTCCATTCTCTGTTCCTTGTGTCCAGTGTGTTGTTACCAACTATAATGCATCCTGTTAGGAAAGACAGGAAATTCCATGGATGGTCATATAATGTGAGAGGTCATCCTTTGTTAAGATTTCAAGTATGTGTTTCATGTAGTACCTTGGTCAAATTGTTTTTTTTTTTCTATGTATGTGGATTTTCTAGGTATAAATAAATACACATCCTGTACGTGTAACTGTATAAAAGGCATATTTAAGTGTGTTGCCTATTGAGGATATGAAATGAGATCTACTCGGACAATGAAAAACCAACAGTATAATTTTGTTTTTTCCCCAAATCATACATATATAATCTTGCATAATACAGCTAATAGTTATTTTTGATCATACAGTACTGTTACGGCACGTTATATTCAAAAGTCTGTCATCAGGTTTTGCAGTCATTTCCGATGCCAAGTGACCACACACTGTATATGAGCACCTGTACTGAATTGGGTCATTGAGCAGGTACATATTGTTTTAGCTGGAATAGTACTTGTCCAGGAGCTGTATTTTCAGGTGGAAAAGACCATCACAAACTGGGAGACTGAACTGCAGTCCAGCTTTGTAGAAAATCAACAGTTATTTCAAATCTGAGATGACCGAAAGGGAGTCTAATATATTTTGTACCATTTCTTAATACTGCTCTATTAGTAGTGGGTGGTATGGGGGAAAATGTGTCATGCTATGAATACATACATGGTGATTTTGGGATATATTACAGTTAGGTGATGTGATATTAGAAACCTATTAGAAAACTGAGTCGTCACTACATCAAAACATATCTAACTGATGTACAGGAAAATGGCAAAAAAATAACTGAGCAATAAAAGTATTATCTTTTTACATTACATTTCATTTACATGACTCTTGAAAATCATTTATGAACAGCAAAAACTTAACCATGAACCATTATATCATTCTTAAACTGAGGACGAAGGTGCAAAAGTATTAAAGACAACTCAAAGTGTGCTTATATGCCTTGATCAGAGTATGAGTTGCTTCATCTTTAGAGGATAGTTATTCACATACACAACTGATTTTGACCCAGCTTTTGCTTGTTTGGGGTCACATGCAGAGCCTTTTGAAAAGGGCTTATGTGTTGTTGGGTTAGGTGTTGGCTAGTTATTATTTGGACACATGTATAGATGCTCTGACTGCAGTATCTTGGTTAAATAGTTGACTCAGATTTATGCTGTTTTTCAGGTAATAAACAGTCATGGAATTCTTAAGCACTGATGTACGTCGCTCTGGATAAGAGCGTCAGCTAAATGCTGTAAATGTAAATGAAAATGTTATTTTCAACGAGTTCTGGGCACATGTCTGACTCCTCTGTGTTTCACAGACTCTGTTGGTTGACGAGCTTGGCTCTAATGGTTCAGCTAATGACCACAACTGTCTTGCCAGCGTAAATTTCGCTCTTGTGTGGGTGTGCTAGCCCACCCGAGTTAGCAACAAATCAGTGCTAAATATTTGAGCTGTTGTGCTGAATCCAAACATTGCACACTCAAGCAAGTTATTTGTTAAATGGTATACTGGATGGACCGCAATATTGCCTGCTACTACTGCTCTATTGGAAAACTGTTACTCCAAATAGTATACAGTAATCCCCCGCTTTTCACCGTGGTTATGTTCCAAGAGCGTCCGCATGTGGTAAAAAACTGCATTTTTGAAATCTTCCAGAAAAATATATTTATTGCCACAAAAAAACAAAAAAAATCAGAGGATATTTGCAGTTTTCGTGCTATTGTGGGGATGTTTGCATAAAACTATGAGTTCGGTTCTCAAAAAAATCAGTGTGTGACTGAATCTGCAACTCCTGATCCACATAAAAATCTGGGATTACTGTACATCTTTTTTTCCCTCTCTCTCTCTCTCTCTCTCTCACTGTAGCTTAGTCTGCTCCTTCTAATTTCCTCTCTATGGTCTTGTTTTCAGTTGACAAGAACGGTGACGTTTGTATTTCTATTTTGCACGAGCCGGGAGAGGACAAGTACGGCTATGAAAAGCCAGAGGAACGCTGGCTCCCCATCCACACTGTGGAAACCATCATGATTAGTGTCATCTCAATGCTGGCTGATCCAAATGGAGACTCCCCTGCCAATGTGGATGCAGCAGTAAGTCTCTGTTATAATTTTATTTTAATTAATGTTTTTAAGAAGATTAATAGTTTGCTTAACCCAAGACATTTTGTCAACACAGTGTTTGAGTCTTTTATAGTCTGAATTACTTTCTAGTACATAAGTACTATATAAAGATCTTTATATGTAAGGTAAACTTTACCTGTTGCTGAGCTGGGGTGCCAAGAATGTGAATTACTTTGAAAAGTGTTTTGATCATTTAAGGCCAAAGCTGCAGTGATGATTAAATGTATCTCATGAATGCTTGTGTTTATTGAGATGTCAGCTTGTGCAATATTGATACTGCAAAAGACATAGGCCAATGAAACTCAGCTAAAAGTCACAATGTTTAAATGTGCTTTGATATTTCGAACGGTCGCTCTTTCATATGAATGTTTGTGCGTTTTTGACAAATCAAGATGTTCATGTAGTCTGAATAGTAAATGGTCAAACTAATGTGGGGTATGACTGCCAGTGTAATCGCATGTATGTTGTAGATTGTAAATATATGTTCAGTTGTATTCTGAAGTGAATTTCTTTGAATATTTCAGAAAGAATGGAGGGAAGACAGACACGGTGAATTCAAACGGAAAGTTGCTCGTTGTGTACGAAAGAGCCAAGAGACTGCTTTTGAGTGATATTCATCCAGCAGCTTGTAGCTTCACTATTTTCAGGGTGAGTAGTGGACTTTAGCTCTGAGATTTTACAGCCATGGTCTTGTGGTTTGTTTTATTATGTTGTCTCCAATTTCTAAAGACATTTCAAAAGGTTTTTATTAACCCATAGAGTCTTGGCCTCAAAGTATTGTTTTTCTTCAATAATATGGTTAACTGTGCCTTAGTAGCTGAAACAAATTAATTAAGCCTGGTGCTGTTAGTCAGTGTGCGTTTGTTGTTTCTGTCTTTATGAAGAGGTGCGTTACTGTTGATTCAGTGCAGAAAGGTCATAATTATGCTCAGTTAGGGTTTCTAGTGGTAACCAGGACTGGTTATTGTTGATATATATCCGATAGCAATATCAATCATGATACCCAGACTTGGATTCCTGAATGATACTGTTTTTGTTTTTCAATACCTTCTACATTAGAAAGCAAAAATGGGTGTGGCTAATGTGAGGAATTAGTGTGAAGTCCTGATATTGGGTGCATTTACTGACCACAACCGATTTCAAACTAACAAAATAATTGAAGCTCCTGTGTTGTATGGAATGTATAGATTCTGGAAGTGTTCTTCGTTTTGTTACTCTTAAAGCCCAGTATTTTTATTACAGTAAATTAAATTAATTCATTACTATATTTACTAGGGATGCACCGAATATTCGGCCACCGAAAATTTTCGGCCGAAAATTGCAAAAAATGCATTTTCGGTATTGGCCGAAATATTTTTTTAACTTGACCGAAACAGTGATGACGTAATCAACAACCGCAGACTGCACACACCAGACTGGATTACAGTCAACATGTGTTTGTGTGGGTGCATTTCCATATATCTAAAGGGGGTTCTCCACTGACTG
>JBBPCW010000084.1:7605019-7615172 GCA_037974425.1 Phenacogrammus interruptus | reverse complement strand
GAAAAGTTCCTATCCGGATCAGATTGATCCAATCCGATGTTGCTTTGAAAAACTGGCTCAAAAGTAAGCTGGATTACGTGATCACGGATCGCAGAAAAAAGGATTACTAAATCCGGATCACTTTTATCCGGATTAAGCCTTTTGAAAAACCGGGCCCAGGTGATGCAGCGCTGGCAGCCTACTGCTTCATTTTTTACGCTGTGTACACAGGTACACAGTGCCCGGGGAACGGTATCTGGCTCAGGGTACCTCAGGGGTGCTTAGCAGTTTTGGGATTCAAACCCACAACTTCGCAGGGTGAACACTCTAACCATTACCAGCTGCCCAATTTACTTTACAGTGTAATCATCTTGTTAGTTTGATCTTTTTGCTGTTCCGTGTCTTAATAGTTGATTTTCTATAGGGACATCCTTTTAGACCCTTTGTAGAATGCATTCTGTCAATACCAAATGCCACCCTCCCCCAGTTCATTTAAATCCATGACTCACAAAACCATCTTGGTAGTTCATACTAGTAATTACTCACTATTTTCTTTCCATCCCCTATAGACTTGGACATTCAGTACAGAGCAGAACTGAACCAGGACCCAGAGGTGGATCGAGTCAAAATCATCTCTCAGTGCTACAGCTCCATTGAGGCCTCGTCCAATGCTGTAGACATCCACAAGATGACCAATGGCGAGACGGTGTCCTTCTGGCAGTCTGATGGGAGTGCACGCTCACACTGGATCAGGTGTGGTTGTCTCTCCAGTCTTGAAAAGTCATAAAATAATCCAAGAAATAGCAGTGTATCATGGATAAAGAAAGACGATATTGACTATATAATAATAATAATAACAATAACGACAATAATTGTGTTATTAAAGCTAACTAGATTTTGCTGGGTGTAATATGACCACTGCTCAGAGGCTCAGAAGCTGTGAGAATAAGCAACAGTCAGTGTGGTCCAAGCAGAATATGCCAGATAGTGTGTCAAATATTGTGAAGTTCGAATCTTTATTTCTTGAGATACTGACTAATAAACAGCTAGATTTTTGCATTGAATTTATCGCAATATACATGATATGATACATTTCTTTCATCTATGACATGGTGGTGAACAGATATATGTAATATCAGTAAGTGTGGTTTGAATTGTAGATCATTGAAAGCTGGACAAGAGATTAACAGTTAATTAAGTTTTGCAGTTAGACAGCTGATCGTGTCATCATGGCAGTGGTAATGATGATAAGGTTGTAATGCTATTACGTAATTTTTTTGATTATCTTTATGCTAGCATTAGAAATTCTATTAAATACTGGCATCGAAAAATCTGTAAATATCTGTAGGGATAATGGACTACCCTTTCCAGTCATTATCAGTACAAAAACACGAAATGTGTATATTATTTTTGTGTGTGTCTGTTTAATTTATGTCCTCTGTGCTGGGCTTACAGGTTAAAGATGAAGCCGGATGTGGTGTTGAGGCGTCTGGCCATCGCTGTGGCCTCCAATGACCACAGTTACATGCCCCAACTGGTGTCGGTGTCTGTGGGGAAGAACCGGCGCTCACTGCAGGAGATTAGAGACGTGCGCATTCCCAGCAATGTCACAGGCTACGTGGCACTGCTGGACAATGCCAACATAACTCACCCATGTGAGCTTCACTTCTGCACTTACGCTTACTGGGTCAAAAGATATGAAAATGTTACATTACAGCATATATCTGAGCGTTCACCAATCAAATCCGGCTTTCTGTTTCCACAGACGTTCAGATCAACATCAAGCGTTGCTTAAGTGACGGCTGTGACACACGCATCCACGGCCTGAAGACCATGGGCTACCAGGTCACTAAGAGCAAAGAGGTGTCCGTGTCGGATGCATCTGCTATCTGGTACCTCTCTCTTCTCACCTCTTTGGTTACGGCGTCCATGGAGACCAATCCTGTCCTCGCTCAGACCGTCCTACAGAACACGCAGTGAGTCAGCAGGATTAGCCATCCAAGAAATAAGGACATACAATGGCCATCTTCTCACTATTTATTCTCATTGATATGTCGCTGGTGGATATAAATATTCGAGAGTAAACTTTTTGAATAAGGATTCTCTGCTTCCAGGTTTTAAAATGCATCCTGCACCTATTAATTAACACTCTAGATTTATTAAAGCGAGAACCAAATGAATACATGTTTCCTCAGACCATCTATGCAGTCCATCTATTTGGTGTACAGATTTTGTTTCTTTAGTTTATCACATTTTGTATTTTGCTAATAAACACCATAAATACTCCATCAGTATTCACCCAGAATGCCTCCCCAAAACATGTTCAAACCTCATCCAGCTCTTCTTTAAGGTGGCAGCAACTCATTGGTGTAGTTTAAGATGCAGTATATAGCTCTCATTATAAAAATGAGCAAACCTTTAACATAGATAAACACTTTGAACAAACTTTTTAGACAACAGGGTCTGTTGTTACAGACCACATTAGGAGTAATCTGAATCAGAAAACTTTATTTATCCCGGAGGAAATTGTTCATCATGACTGCACACTCAGACAAGACAGAAACAATACAGAATAAAAATACCTGAATATATAATAAAATATACTCAGACTAGAAATATATTAAGAAAGGAAATAGTACAACTTACCCATAATAAAAGTATACTAAGAGGAGAATATATTTTAAGTTAAAATTAGAACACTCTGTACAGTAAGTAGAATAAAACAGTTACATCTAAGTACCTTATCAGAAAAAGAAGTCCTGATCTATAATAGCCTTTTTTCAACAAAGACCATTGTAAGCATAGCCCAGATAGCTACAAAACCCCTAAATATATCTTGGCTTATCAGCTACATAAGGGATGAGTGTATAATTCTGTACATGCAATTTTCTTTTCAGCGTCCTCTGCTTAGGAATGCATTTAGCTGTTCACATTCTTAATGTTTAGTGATAAATGTATGAGGACAAACATGGAAGTAAATGGAATAGAATATGACTTTTATGTGGGATAGTGGGTTATTCTTGTGTCCTGTGTTATTTTAAAAGAGTTCTCTGATCTCTTCCTTTAGAAAAGCCCTACAACACATGCCTCCTCTCTCCTTAACCCCATCCTCCACCGAGTTCCCCAAGTTCTTCTCTCCAAACATCTTGGAAGAAGTGGATGCTTTCCTTCTCCGAATTGCAGAGTAAGTCCCCTTTCTCTCATTGAGTGTGCAGGTGGATTTAAAAGAGCAGTCAACATGAAACCTAAAACAGCTAAACAAATACAGCCTTTCACTTCTCTTCAATGCCTTGCCCCATAAAGGCACATACATATGCTGTATAGGCTAGAAAGCCTGAATGCTGGTGCCAAATTGAATACAGCGTGTCCTTCAGTTACGAGGGTCTCAAGTTTATGGCGCTCACGTAAACTAGGATGGTGACGTGCGGCGGAAGAATACGGATGAGTGAGGTAGTGTATGAGAGTGCAGCTGTTCTGTTTGTGTTGCTTTGTCTGGTAACGTTTTGGCTTTATCATGGTTTCTGAACGAATTGACCTTCAGAAACCGTGATAAAGCCAAAAAGTTACCCTTCACTGCCCCCTCCCCATTTTAAATCTTGCTGGGTTTCTGTTTCACCAGTGCATACTGGCTTTTAGGCACAGACTTTGGGGCTCAGTTCAAAGCAGGATGATAACTGAGGACCCTTTTCAGGATGTATTTATTGATCATTCCAGTGTTGTTTGCTTTCACTGTGATTATGTAATTACAGGCAGTAATAATCAGTGAGTAACTGTACACCATAGTCTGCTGTTGTTTACCAAGCTCAAATTCAATTCTTTTTTGCAATCCCTCTCTTTCCACCTCCTATTTCCTGCCATTATGTTCACTCTCCCTACTTCCTATTTTCTTTTCTTTTCTTTCCTTCCTTCTTTCATTCTTTTTCGCATTTTTATAATTTGCCTTTTTTCTTTCTGTTTTCACTGTGTTCTTTTTCCTAATGTTTTGGTCTGACTCTCTTTCTTCCGTTCTACAGTTGCTGTGTGACTCCAGATGCTGAACTGACTCTTCTAGCGTTTGCCCTGGCTCGGGGCAGCGTGGCAAAAGTGCTGGTCTCTCTGTCTGGAATTTGTGAGCATGTGGATTCGGAATACCGCGCTGCCTCCCTGCTGGCGTCCATGGCCTCAGTGCGCCTCCGCCTGCTATACCGCAACGGTAACACTCACCTCCCTTTATATATATTCACTCTACACTGTTGACTACACTACACAGATTAAAGAGCAGCTACCTCCTTTTTATGATGCCAGTGGTGGATTGATGGTGATGATGATGATTGTTAGAGATAAATACTCCATTACCAGGTAAGATGACCATGTCCAGCATTTTCTCATTTTGATCCAGTGTTTCAGGATATGGCCTGTTTAAAGGACACAGTTCTTGAACGAGAACAACATTAACTCTCCTGTGCATACAGTCACTGTATGGAAACTGAAATGTAAAAAAGCCAGATTTGAATTCTCTGTTTAAGCAGATATATGTAAATGCATTGGCTTTCATGAGGTCTCACTCATCCTACAGGAGAGTAGCCCTGCTTGTTCATGTTAAAATTAAAAAGGAGGTTTCAGCATGAACTGCTTTTTGACTATCAACCAAATGTTTTAGCTTTATTTTATTTTAGGTTGAAAAGAAAATTGTAGCCTAGAGCCCCATCATCACTTAAACATTTGGCTCTTCTAGCATTGTAATGGAAGTATGATGTTTAATGGACACACAGAGACTTACCTATAATATTGACAAAAGTATTGGGACACTCCTCTTAGTTACTAAATTCATGTGCCCTCTTAAGTATAGAGAGCATCAATCTTAATGCTTCAACAGACCAAGAGATTTTGGACAATGCCATGCTTCCAACTTTGTGGACACTGTTTGGGGAAGAACCTTTTCCATTCCATCATGACTGTGTTCCAGTGCGCAAAACTAGGTCCATAAAGACATGGCTGGATGAGTTCGGAGTGGAAGAACCACACTTCTCGTCCAACATCAGAGCCTGATTGGGCACAAATTCCCACAGAAAACTCCAGGATCATGTGGAAAGTCTTCATCTCTGTGCTCAACAGTTTCATTTTAACTTTAACTCTTCTGACCAGTCCTGTCTATTTTTTTTATTTGGTGTAGGGAAACATGTTCAGCTGCATCTGCAGGCCTGCGATGTGAAGAGCCGTGATGATAAATGTGGCCCTGAGAACATGCTAACGGAGCCCACCACTGGAGATGGTACTCTCAGCACTCTTATTGTGGATTAGAACATTAATTCATGTGATCTATTATATTAGTTTATATTTCTACTGTTCATGTGTGTTCTGCAGTTACTTCAAAATGTAGAAGTAGGCCTTTGTTGAAAGAATTATAGTTTTAACCCATTGAAGCTGTCATGAGCTGATAGCTTTTAGAATTATTTTAAAAATATTTAATGTAGAATTACACAATGAACATTACGTCCTAGCTCACATCTCTCAGGAACTGGCTTTAAATCTTAAACTCTTTCACCTTTAAGTATCAGATCTGAAGTGGTTACACAACTGTGTTATGAGTATTGCTCGAAATAGAGGTTAAATTTATGGCCTGTTTAACTGTAGGATTTCTGACGGAGAGTGGGAGAAGGAGAGCCAGCGTTATTCTGTCTACTGAGGACCAGACGTGCTTCCAGATCACACAGATCAGAATCAAAGTAAGTTTCTTCCTCTGACTCATCAGCACATAACTTAACAGCTTCAGTGCTTAACTTTGCTACCCTGCATTCTAATAGGCTAATCTGATTCTAGGACACCTTTCGTATTCTGTAAGTAGGGGTGTGGGTGGTGGTGGGTGGTGGTAGCTCAGTGGGTAGGATGCTTGCCTCCAGACCAAGAGGTCATGGGCTCGAATCTTACCTTCAGCATACCACCACTGGGCCCCTGAGCAAGACCCTTAACACCAAGTAGCTCCAGGGAGACTGTCCCCTGTAGTTAGGGAATGGAAGTCGCTTTGGATAAAAGCGTCTGATAAATGCCGTAAATGTCAATTCATGATTCGGTTCAGTATACAATTCAAGGCTCATTATATATCCAACAAAGTAAGACTGAATTCAGTGTTATTACAATGTTTGTAATGAAATTTGAATGAAGAAAAATGATGTCTGTATTCCATTGAAATAATTTACTACTGAAAGTAGAGTTGGGTGATGTATGTCTGCCTTGTGATGAACTGGTGACCTGTCCAGGTGTATCTCTGCCCTATGCCCTATGCCCAACTGGGATAGGCTCCAGTTCCCCTGCGACCCTGATTACATATAACATATTAAATAACATAACAGTGTAACATAAAATAAAAGTGTAAAATAATATATTAGTGTCTGTTATCTCATGTAGATAATCACTGAAAATCTCCTGAAATGCTCTGTACAAAAGAGTAGGAACCCTGCGTTGCCATATGAACTAGAGTTTTAAAGTCTAGATCTTGTACAGTTTGACTTTTTGTAAATATTTGTGACTCTTTTTCTCTGTTCTCAGGTGCGTAAAGGGGCCATAGGGGCTAAATGTGGCCTTGTGTTTGCTTATAACGACTCTGAGTCATTTGATGCGGACAGACATTTTAAGAGGTTCAAAAAGTATGACTCCTGGGACTACAAGGACTACAAAGAGTTTGTACAGGACAAGTAAGTCAAAACATACTCGGCCTTTTAAATCTGAGAGTTGTTTTGTTACTGCTGTTGTTGGTGGCATTCTAACAGACACATATTTGTCGAGTTTGTGGCGATGCACAATGAGCTCTCCACAACTGAAAACAATATGTGTCTCTGCTGTAGATAATTGGGTGTAGAGCTCCTAAACTAGGTCATAACACGATTCACGTTCAGCACTGTGTGTGAGTGCTGCTCTTTATCACAGTGTGTGAGAGAGGGGTTGTGTTCTGTTTTTTCATCATGAAGTATAGAAGTACATTCTAGCCTTGATCAGTTTGTGTGTATGAGACATTAAAAGGGCTGGGATTCCTTGTTGATTTATTAATATTCATTAATAGTCATTATTATTACAGCCAAAAAATTTGATATGTATGTAGTGTGTGTGTGTTTGTTTCTTTAATGTTTCATCATCATGAAATTTGGCCTGTGTGGTTGTTTTAACATTAACAAAAGAAAAATTGGTCAATTGACTGCAACTCTGAACAATGGTAACTTTAGTTACTAGACACTGCAGAAAAAGTCACAGCTGAAGCTCTGCTGCCGCACTGTGTGCGAAAATGTGAGCATCTGCTTCAGCTATGAACTCTGAGCATGAAATGAACAAACAGTTAGCAACCACAAACTGGGTTGTAGAAGATGGTTTTGGTGTTCATGTCAGTTTTAATTTCGGTAAAACTTTGTAAAAAGGTCTTAACTTATGTCACCCCCATCCTGGGCAAATTAAAAAATGCACTAGATGACTACGACTGTTGCTGGAAAAGTTATGTAGTGAGTAATATAAAATCAATCATTTCTGTCCCAGCCCTAGACATGAGGCATCCCTCTCTGCTGCATAGAGGAGTAATATAACCTCTCACTGTAATCTGATTTTCTGTCTCTGTCCTGTCTCTTGCATATACACAGGAATTCCGGTGCGAGAGGAACAGAGGTGAGCGAGGAGGAACCCGTTGGAGGGTTTGAGTTGGAGGATGACTGGAACGATGCAGAGATCAAACTGCAGCAGTGCCGAGTATCAAATGTAGGAAATCTCCCTTTTCTCACTTTCTCTCTTTCTCCTACCCTGATTTAGTTGTGGCCAGTTGGAGGGCCCTCCTTGTATGAAAGAATGCAAGGCCATGTTCTCTTGAACACCGAGCCATGGATGGCTGCTGCATCGACAAACTCACGAGATCCTGATGATAGTTAAACATTTAGATGTCTGCACCACTTAGGAAACCACTGTGGTGCAGTTTTCTGACTTCAGTATTGTGAACTAGCTGCTTTCCTTTCCTTTTGAATGCTGCTGCCATACTCCGTATTCAGTTGACTTTTACACTAAGTGTACTGCTTTAGATTCTCTTATATTTCACATAAGAATTTGTGTAATTTATTTTATTTGATTTTGAAATTTATTTCCATTTTCCATTGTTATGTCCTGATAATAGTGCTGGAAATTTGCTAGGACCCATCTGATAGATTACAGGTTAGATGAACCCAAGTGTTCTGTAAAAAATGATGCCTCTTTCGTGCTTTGTCTAAAGCTTGTTAATTTCTGAGCACATTAGACTTACTCGTCAGTATTAATGTTTCATATCAGTCAGTGAATTTTGCAGATTTGTGTAATTAAACAATGTTATTGTCTTTGTTTCCTTCTGCTTTCAAACAAACAAGAAAAAGAAAACAAAGCCTCCAAAAATACAGTTGAGTTTGGAAACGGATCTTTTTGAGCCTCAATATTCTGCTTGCCCCTTGTGATGAAAAGGGGATGCTTTTGAAACCTCATAAAACTTCATAAATGCATAGACTATAAAATTATATTGTCATTTATGAGCCTCTCCACTTATAAATGCTGATTCACCTTGAGAACACCTCTCTTTCCTCAGTTCTTGATGGTGAAGTTCCTGTGCACAAGACAGGACTCAGCAGAGCGGCTAGGTGTCCAGCAGCTGGCCTTCAACGGCTATGTGTGCCGTGATGCCGAGAGATTTGGGATGGGGGAGGAATTGGACACGCAGCTGGAGGAGGCTGACTACGACATGGCCACGAGCCTCACACTCATAAAGAAAACCCTCTACTTCATCCAGCAGCTCACAAGAGACATGGTAACAAATGTGTACACTTGCTTCATTCACATTTTAAAGGGGCAGCTGGAGGCCTAGTAGTTAAGGAGTTGCCACTGCAATCAGAAAGGTGTGAGTTCGAATCTCAGAACTTTTTTTGCTGAGACCATAATAGAATGGACAGTTAGTTATACCTTCCCAGAAGATGTAGATAGTAAATAAAATGTCTAAAATATGATGTGGTAACCAAAAGGCAGCTGCCGTCTATACTAGGCGTTCCCAACTATCTGACTGTAAAAGCTTCTTAATGAAACAAGATTCAACCCAACACAAAAATAAATATCACTCCAGCACTTATAATCAGATTTTAATGTATAATCATGTAAACACAAACACAATCTCATTTACAATACATTTACATTTGTACTGAAAATCTAAACAAAACTAGTTAATTATGTCTTTTAAATCAGTCTTGCATCTACTGGGCCCATTAACAACCCTGAGCCAAATATCACCGTAGAATTTGTTATTGTTTTTGTTAAAAATCTATATATTGTAACCTTCTGGATTAAGAATAAAATTTCCAACATCACTCCGCCAGTAACACCACGGGCCACTCGGTGTCTGGGTTTCAACATGATGCTAACCTTGTTATCAGTAGTGTATGGCAGTTAATGTTTGTTCACCTGTTGTTTTAGGACATGTCTCTACACAAACAGAAGGCTCTGTTGGATTTCAGTGGGTTGAACCTGCAGCTCTTTTGGGACTTCTACAGAAAACTCCGGTCCATGTGAGTAAACACCAAGTGCACATAAAAATCTACAGAAGGGGGCGGCACTGCAGAGGCAGAGTTCAAGTGTGGGTTAGGTTTATTGTCAGGTATACAGAGCATTCAAAACACATTGCAGTTCTTGAACAAGAGCAGCATATTTATTCATGTTTGTGTTTTGATACCAGGGCTAATTGATAACGAACTCGATACTATATTTTTTGTATTAATTAGAATCTGAGATTTTTTTTTGATGTGTGTGTGTGTGTGTGTATGTGTACCAAAGCTTCCAACAGAGTAAATGAGCGCATCATGTAGTAAACACTAGTGCCAATGCTAGTTAGTCAGTGTAAGGCGCAGGAGGGACTTGTGATACTTTATTCCAGCATGGCTTTGATTTACAGTACTGTGCAAAAGTGAAAATACAACTTAAAACTCTTTCACAATAATATTACAAAATATACTAGAATCAGTACCAATAACATTATACAGTAGGTAGTGAATTTGTGTATAGTATAACAGTGTGTTCTTGTGAATGTCCAGTATTACATGTAGTTCCTGTCAGAAACCTAGTTTGACATGAGACAACTAACTAGGGCTGCAACTAACGATTATTTTGATTATCGATTAGTTGGGCGATTATTTTTTCGATTAATCGGATAAAAACT
>JBBPCW010000084.1:7584074-7594506 GCA_037974425.1 Phenacogrammus interruptus | reverse complement strand
CCAGTAAAATCACCCTTACTGTGAGTATAACTAAAGAGTCATCTGAATAAACCAATTCCCTCTTACAGTATGTAATTCACATAGAAATAAATGTAAATCAAAGAAAATAAATACAAATAAAAGGAAATATGCAAACTGCCATAACAGGGTCTTCAGAGTAAACACCAACAACATGTAGAATGGTGGTAAATAAAAAAAAAAGGAGTTTGTTTACTGGTAGGAGTGGCCACTGGAGGGTCAGGCTGCATGCTTGGTATACAGTGCAATTCTGTCCTCTGCTGAAACAAATTTGCATGAGTGTTAACACAGTTGTATTAAAGGTGTTAAGGTCAAGTGTAAGCTCAATTCCCCATATATAAAACTACATTTTCCAGCATTTTGATGGGGCAGCTGATGGCCTGGTGTTTAAGGAGTTGCTCCTGTGATCAGCTGCCTTTGTGATCACTTGAGCAAGGTACCGTCCCCACACACTTCCTTCTGGGCGCTGCGTCATCCACTGCCCACTGCTTCACCTGGTTAATGGGTTAAATGCAGAGAAAGAATTTCACATAGTTCACACTGTGTGCTTTGCTGTGGTGTGTCTGACTATGAAGGCCACTTTACTTTACTATTAACCTCTACTACGTATAGCGCTGGGTGTCCAGTCAGCTACATGAGCATTAATTCAATCCAGCAAAACAAATCCAAGATCTAAACTGAATTTTAGGTCCAGAGCTGAAAACAGTATTTTTTGAGGTGTCTGTAGTCATGATTACATTGTTTTTGCGTAGGTGGGGCCAAGCCAGATGGGCATGAGGATGACCACGAGATGGTGAATATGGAGTATGCCTGTGACCACTGCCAGGGCCTTATTGTGGGCAGCCGGATCAACTGTAATGTATGCGAGGACTTTGACCTCTGCTTTGGCTGCTACAATGCCAAGAAATACCCTGACAGGTAGAGCACTCAACCCGAAAGCTGGAGGCTACACTTTTGATGTTCAACCCATCTTTTCAGCATTGTTGAAATAATTCCATTCTTTTCTCTCTTCACTCCAGTCATCTGCCCACCCATCGGATCACAGTGTACCCCATGGTCACCATACGCATCAGTGACCGGCACAGGCTTATCCAGCCCTACATCCACAACTACTCTTGGCTCCTGTTTGCCGGCCTTGCCCTGTTCACTTCTGAGCTGATGAGTGAGCAAGAGTTGGAGGGTGAGCCGCTGGATGCGGTTGCCCTTGGTTACGCAGCTGCCCTGCAGACTCACTGCTCTGAGCTCATCACAGAGTGTCTAATGAAGGGACAGACAGGGAAAGGTAACAGATGCATAACAACAAAGTAATCATTACTGTGGTTTCAATCGGGTGTCATATTTATTAGGCTGCGATGTGTTTTTAGTTTAGTTTTTATCAAGCTGGTGGTGGTCTGTGTCTCAGTCTACCTCTATGTCTTATAAATAAATCTGATTAAAAAATTGCAGAAAAAACAATATTTTATATTGTACTTGTCTGCATGTCTGAGTGTCTGTGCAGTCATAACATTTCCTCTGGGATCAATAACATTTTCTGATTCGGATTCTCCCTCTAGGCCTGCGAGCTTCAGCCCTTTTGTCCCTGCTCTCCTCTAATGAGTCGGCAACAGAAAGTGAGCTATGTTCCACTACTCCAGAGTCCAGTCAGGAGACCAGCACCACAGATACTTCCTCTCTACCTGGCAGCACTGCTGCTATCTGCTCTCCACTACTCCCCAAAGACAAGGTGAGTTATTGTGGATTTTGTTCAAAAACTAGATTTTCAATTTCTCATATCTGCCTGTATACACCAGCATTGACCGGTTTGGAATCTCTTTGATGTCAGTAATTGTTTTACTTATACACAATACACAATTTACAATATACTTATTATATACAATTTACTTATATACAATAATAACTTGTACAGCATGGATTTAATTTTGCATACTATTAATCGGTTATTTCTAGAATTCCATTATTTCAAGAAGTTACTCCCTTGAGATCTGATCTCCCATTTTAATGAGGAATTTGTGTATTTATTTTATTAGAACTTTCTCACAGTACTATACCTCTTTCTCAGAATGTTATACAACACATTTCTGGGCATTTCTTAATTTTTCTGGACAGCTTTCTTGTGTCCTAGTATTTATTAGAAAACATGTCAAATTGCACAGAACTATAATGAAGAATTATTTTATACATTTTATTTCATTCCAAACCTATTGTATCTGTATACTATCATATACGAATGGTCAAAGTACATGTATTGTTGATTTTCTTATACATACATGTAAGTGATTTTATTAATTTTTTTTTAATTCATTCAGATTTTCTTCTTGAATGTGAAATTTTGCAGTCAGTGATTGTGCTTTAAATAGTGCAATGTTGTGCTCTCTATAGAGAAAATGTACTTCCTTACTGTTGGAAAATCTATTGAAATTCAGGTTCCAGCTGGAACTCCCCTACGATTAACTTAACATTTGGTAAAGCTTAAACATGATAGGATTTTAAATGTTGTAGAATCATTTGTTACATTAAGTTTCAGAGTTGCTGCTCTTTTAATTACTTTAATTGATTTTTGCTCTTACAGAAGAAGATCCCTGATGTGCCCACTCTTTCTAAAGCCCCAGTGGTTACAGAAGAGAAAGAGGGACGAGGAAAGCTTGTTTCCCAGGATACTCTGGACTCTCCCAGTCTGAGCCAGACACTGTCTGTCTCTAGTGAGGACACTCTGTCTCCAGGGCTCAGGGGTGAGAGAGTCTGTGTGTTTGTGTGGATACAGATGGATGGCAAAAGGCTGAATACAAATAACATATCTCTGTGCCATGATGTTTAAATTCACCATGTTTATCTTCTCTCTCTAAGCTACTGAGTTGAGCGGTGACAACTCTGAGAACCTGGATGTCAGTAAAGAGCACGATAGCAGGACGGCTAAAGTTCCCCTTCAGGAACATGTTTTTGCTGAGTGCTCCAGGGAGAGAATTTTAGGACTCCTGGCAGCCATGCTGCCTCCAGCTAAACCTGTAAGTATTATCTGTGTCAAGGGTAACCTGTTCTGTCATTGCTCTTAGCATTAGACAGATTTAATTCAACCTTCACTAATGAATTTGCTTCCTTTGCAATGAAGGTTGTACAATGTTAAATTCTTTGCACTTTTGCATCCCAACCCACATTTTCTTCTCTCTTTTTTTTTTTTAACAAAAAGAGGTACTAGACAAGGTCACAAAAAAATGAGTGTTCATTTAGCCTCAGACACATTTATTTCATTTGGACGACTGGATAAAACCTGAAGCATGAACATGGGTACACACAGCAGTACAGGCACATTTGTTTATCAAGCTAAATGCTGGTTTGTACCAGCAGCTACCAGTTTTTCTCTCTTATGGTTTAATTATTTTTGGTCATAATTTGGAACCAGTATCTGTAACTATTGCAGGCCCTCTGTGAATCAAGTGCAGCACCACATATATCTGTTTTAGCTGTAAAACCAGTGGCCACCAGGAGACCTTTAACTATCTGAACTCTTACAGGGCAGCACAATTTCCCTGTCCAGCCTGAGCCCCATTCTGCCGCTGCTCTTCCGCGTGGTCATCTCCAACGCAGGCTGCCTGAACGAGGCCTACCACCTGACACTGGGACTTCTGGGCCAGATCCTGTTGCGCATTTCGCCCGAGGAAGCCGATACAGCTGTAACCGAGGCTCTGGCTGATAAATTTGAACTGTTGGCTTTGGCTGATGGAGCTGCCGCTGAAACCCAAGGCTGGAAGACCACCCAGCTTCTCTTCAGCCTTGGGGCTGTGTGCCTGGACAGGTGAGGCATGCCTGTATTTCACAGTTACCTTGTGTGGTGTGATTTAATTCAAAAATAATTTCTGGCAATAATGGAAAGGAAGACAGACCATCTTATGGTCTTGTGGTATCATTCTTAGCTGGGAAAATGATGATACGTCTAGTGTCCCAGTTGTTTATTTAATGCTCTTCACACTGTCAGTTATATAGGTTCTATTGAATATAATGAAACATGTAGTGAAAGTGATGACAGTACCCACAGTATTCTCAGAAATGCAAGCTTGATATAATGTGATGTAATTAGACAAAATAGGCATAAATATTATTACCTGCCTCAGTACATATGTCTCGTGTATTTTTAGCTGTATGAACTTAACATATAGTATCGTTTATTGTAATAGTAGTAGTAATTATGGTAGTGATCATATGAATAATAATATAAAAATGATAATGACAACAATAACAATAATAATAGTTTGTTTAATTCATGTAATGATTTTCCCAAACCTAAGGACACTTTATAGAGTGACAACCGAACAAGAATACAAATAATTACCTCAGAAAACGGTGTGACTTAAGAAAAATCTTTGGGCTTTGAGCAACGAATTCCATAATTTGGTCTTCCAAATTTTTCTGTTTTAAAGAGAGTAAAATAATACAGCTATTAAAACCTGTCTTTTTGTGTCTTCACAGCCGCATTGGCTTGGACTGGGCATGTTCCGTGGCAGATATTTTGAGGAACCTAAACGCCTGTCCTCAGTGGTGTAGCATCATCGCCGCCTTTACTGACCACTGCATTCAGCAGTTACCACAGCAACTCAAACGAACCAATGTCTTCACTCTGCTTGTACTGGTAGTCTTCCCAGAGGTATGGAAACACATCCATGCATGCACACATTAAGTACATATCCCTTTCTTTGAATTCCTTGAAAGGGAGTTAAATCCAATAGCATATTAAAATGTTTAAGTAGTTAAAAGACATGTATTTGACATTAACATTCAGTAGGATGTAGAGCCAGTGTCACCTTAAGGGGGACAACAAAGCCCAAGTCATTTTCACAGAGTTTGACTGTTCAAAATATAAATATAACATAGTGGAAACAAATGAGTTATGTGCATATTGACACGTATTAATGTTTTCTTTTTCTTTCACATTATTGCTTGTGGTTTATTTGCTTTTTTTTATTCTCTGAGCTCCAAGGTGAAGTAGAGCATGCAACTCCTTCACAAGCGGATCTACTGCAGAACTTTAGCTGTCTTTTTAGCTGTATCTCTTTGAGTTGGGACAATTATAGATGGTTTTTTGTCTTACTCTTTATGTTCTTTGCATGCAAATGATTATGAAAAGCCCATCAAAGCTTCAGTGTATTAAAATCACTCAGGAAAATGAGTTTTAGATTATGGAATGGTGTGTGGAAGCAAGAGTTGTGTTTACATTTGTCTTGTATTGTTAATGTGATTCATTTGTTGTATGTCCTGCATCATTAAACTTGTATTCAGATTTGAATGGCTGTAGTAACACACAGTTGCAGGCACTAGTGGTGGGAAAGCTCAAATTCAGTTATCCAAATCCACCATGATCTCAGTTTACTGATGGCCTAAGCAGATGTTCTTGATTGTAGGTGCTATGTATGGGTACGCAGTCCACGTTCATCGACAACGCTAATGAACGGCACAACATCATTCTGCTTAAACACTTCACCGAGAAGAATCGGGCCGCCGTTGTGGATGTGAAGACGCGCAAAAGGAGGACGGGTGAGTTACTCAGCAGCCTGAACACCCTTCATAAATCACACAAAGTGCCACATTTTTAGATGGTGTGCTGCTGCCGTATAATAAGTAATTACAGCCTTGTCTGGTCCATTACTAATATGACACTGTAAGTGCCTGGTGCCTGCTTTTATAGCTTGCCAGCCCACTGTTCCTCTTAGTCTGAAAACTTGGCTTATTTCCCCACACAGCTGATGAAAATGAGTGGAAATATTACCCCTGAAGTAATTACGCGCCAAGCCACTCAGACAGTTTTATTAGGATCTGAGGCCACTTTGGTTTGAAACTCGGCTGATTATTCATCCCTTCCACAGTGAAGGACTACCAGCTAGTGCAGAATGAAGAGAGTGGAGAAGACAGCAGTCCAGAGAGTTCAGCTCTGTTGTGCAGCACAGGCCAGTCCCAGCGCTACCTGAAGAATTTCATCTCAATTGTGTGCAAGCTCCTGCAGACAGGGGTGGAGAGCAGTGCGCCTGACGCAGTGGAAGCGACCTGGGTCCTCTCGCTCACCCTGAAAGGCCTCTACAATATTCTGAAGGTAAACAAAAGTGACTCACTTGTGTATAAATCAGCTATCTGTCTCTTGGAGAAATGCATTTGAATCAGTTTTGCTAATAGAATATCCGTGGTTAAGCATATTAACTTGACATTGAAGGCTAATTAATTCAGGCATACATGTAATAGTACCTTGTACTATTGAAACTTAACAAATCAAAATGTAAAATGGTGGTAATGGGAACCAAGAGTCAAAATGTTTATAGCACAACATGTTTTTAGTTATAATTCAAAAAAGCCAGTCAACCTACATGTTGTACATTAGTAAATCTGAAAGAGTATGTCTTTTGTTTGGGTACTGTGTTTCTACTATGATGCCTTACATGTTCCTCCTTGCCATAAATTGACCAAACAAGCAATGCAGTGATCGAGTATGATCATTCTGATCATTAGTACAGAGATGTTTCCAAATCTAATCTGCTTCAGTGAAGCACTCTCGCTCTAGTTACTACATAGATCCATTCCTACGACAGTGACGTCACCCGAATTTTGGTGTTGGTTGAAACACATTCTAGCCTAAGCCTCTACTTACCAATTCTAACACAGTAAAATCATAATCTAGATAAAACACAACATAAAAACACAACTAAGCCACACAGAAAGGAAAAGGACATGAATATACCATGCTTGAACATTGTACTTTAGTAATTAGTAGAAAACTTTTTAATGGTGTTGGTAAGAGTACTGGGGAACGCCAAATCCTTCACTCATACATGCCTTACTGCGCATTCTCTGTATACTGTGTATTCAATCGCTGCGTACAACCGGACATCGTATCTCGAGACTGTTGTAACCCGAGGGCTTCCCTGTTTGTGCATGTTCGAAAAACTACACTTGTAGACATGAAACTGAGAGAATAACTCCGTATCTTTGGCAGAAACACAGCAGTGAACAGGCTAAGGAAGCCATCCAGAGGGCTGGCCTCACCCAGCTGCTGGTCCGCAAGTGTAGTAAGGGAACAGGCTTCAGCAAGATGTGGCTCCTTCGCGACCTGGAAATCCTTTCCATCATGCTGTACTCCTCCAAGCGAGAGATCCACTCCATGGCGGAGGACAGTGACGGGGGCGAACGTGAGGAGGATCGGGAGAGGGAAAAAGAGCACGACTCGGACCACTCCAGCTGCTGCACTGAAGACACTGAACACAACCGGCCTGACCCGCTGGAGGGGCTGGACGAAGAGACAAAGGCCTGCTTCCAGGTTGGCCAGAATTTTACCCAAGTTTTTCATGCTTTGTTTATTTCCAGTTAACACACACTACTTGGAGCGAACCCCGGTTTCACGATATTCAGATGCCATTCGTCTTTACAGTGATTGGCTCAGGTCAGGTTCAGGTTTCACATTTGGAATGTCACTGCCAATTTTAAACAGAATTTACCCTGCTTAAATGTTCCCATTACTTTATTCTTCCTCTCAAGAGTTTGAGTGGATTAAACAAGTGAAGGCTAACATCTTGTGATATCAGCTCTGTATGAAGTGAGAGCAGTGCAAGTGTTTGGGATGTTCTTTAGAAGCAATGCTTAATTAAGGAATGTATGTAACAGCTCATTATTTTTATTTTAATTACATTATTATTATTGTTATTAATAACGTTATTATTATTTTGGTTATACATTGTCTGATGACCATTATACATACACTGTAATGCAAGTGACAGAAGTGTTAGGGGATTTTTTCTGGTGTATTTTAGTCTGGAGTCATTTTCAAGCAGATGTTTGCTGACCTCGGGTCAGTTTCCTATTCAGAACCTCATGATGTAGGTAAGGTCAGTTCAGGCTTGGACAAAAAGTTGTATTCTTTGTGGGGTTGCTGTTTTTGGGTTTGGTGTAAATATCAGGCCTTTCTCCGACCAGTTTACACTTATCATCTGACAGATGAGAGCATCAGCTGCCTAATTATTTTACATGATGCCCATTTTGTCCATCTTTGTCCATCAGGCTACAGCAGGTTCATGTTTAATTATGGTTAGTTGCCTTTTGTGGTCCTGATTGGAAAAAGGCATTGACAATGTATGTTTGTACTCTGATAACTAAATGGAGATTATATACCCCTTGTGGTTCTGCTGACTTAAACATCATAAATGTGGACTGATTGTGTGCTTACAGCTTACCCATGATGCCCTAAATGCTCCTCTTCATATCCTGAGGGCAATGTATGAGCTCCAAATGAAGAGGACTGATTCCTTCTTCCTGGAGGTGCAGAAACGGTGAGACCTTCTTTGATTTCAGAACATTTTTTTAAATAAATACTCTATAAGGACATCAGTATTGGAGCACTTGACCATTACACCAGGGACTTTAATAATATTCAGTTCAAATACATAGACTTTAATAAGGAGCTGGTCCCCCCTTTGCAGCTATAATATCTTGCCCTCTTCTTGGAAGGCTTTCCACAAGATTACGGGTTTCTGTGGGAATTTGGCCTGGCTCGCAATCACCATTCCAGTTCATCCCAAAGGTGTTGATGGGGTTGAGGTCAGGGCTCTTCGAGGGCCAGTAAAGTTCTTCTGAATGGAGCTTCCTTTATGCACTGGGGCTCAGTCATGTGGGAAAAGAAAAGGTTCTCCCCCAAACTGTGTCCACAAAGTTAAAAGAATAGCATTGTCCAAAATGTCTCACTGTGTTGAAGTCTTAGGATTGCCCTTCACTGAAAAGGGGTCCTAGCCCAAACCCTGAAAAACGGTTATCCTGTGCTTTTGTTCGTATAGTGTACTTTTCAATGAAAGAAGTTGCTACATTTGAAACAGCCCCCTTACATTTTCTTTAAGGGTAATGTATTAAACTGAGTTTAAAATTAACAAAGTATTCTTGGGGCATATTTAGGGTTTACACAATAAATATAGGCTTTTTTTTTTTTTTTTAACCAAAACGCAACAACGCTTTTTTTTTTCAATATACGCGGGTGCTCTTGGAAGGAAACCCCTGCAAAAAGTGGGGTATGACTATCACTTAGTTTGGCAGGATAGGCCGATTGCTTGCCTTTGTAAAATTTGTGATCTTGCTTTTCAAAACCTATATACAAAGAAAATGAAATTGTATTGATACCCTGGTCTTTGCCTAGATTTGATGGAGATGTAATCAAGACGGATGAGACAATCCGGACGCTGGCACAGAAGTGGCAGCCTGCCAAACGCCCGCGCTCAGAGGAACGAATTGCCAAAGCCGTGGACACAGATATGATCATCGTCCCTTGCTTGGTACGTCTTTGTCAATCTGCACATCTTGAAAATTCTAACCATAAGAGTCAGCTACAGAAGATGAACTCTTAAATTAATTTCCAATTTGCTTTGTCTCAGTCGAAGCCCAGTCGTTGTGAGACAGCCACAGAGGAGACCAATGTGGTGACCCAGAAGCTGATCACCATTACAGAGAGTGACCTGCAGCTCAGTTATGCCAAGCAGCGACGCACCAAAAGCTCAGCCCTCCTGCATAAAGAATTGGATGCACGCAGTAACAAGTCTGTCCGACAGTACCTTTTCAAGGTGAACGAGGCCATAGCCATCCTGTACGCACGGCACGTACTGGCTTCTCTGCTGGCAGACTGGCCTTCTGGTGTCCCCATTAGAGAGGAGGACCTGGAGCTGAGTGGAGCTTCTCACATGGCCTACATCCTTGACATGCTGATGCAGCTGGAGGAGAAGACTTTATGGGAGAAGGTGAGTGAGGGGAGTGTGGTGACCTTTCGCTGGCCTACATAAGGAATCATTCTTTCTTTGGACATTTTACTACAGCTTTCACACCTTTCAAAAGAGACACTATTTTAGTGGTCTTCAGGTAAGGTTAAATGTATACAGCCATATTTAGTGATGAAAGTAAATAGATGTGGCATCGATTTAATACCTGGTGCCTGTATCTGGATGATCTCAGTAGAAAATACAGGATTGGATAGTGGAGGGAAAAAAGAATGAATCAAGTCCAGTCTTAACAAATCTTGTCAGAAGTAGTTCGCATTCATGTTATGTGTCTTTGGCAACGTATTTTGTCTAGGGATGCACCGAATATTCGGCCACCGAACATTTTCGACCGAAAATGGCAAAAAATGCTTTTTCGGAATCGGCCGAAATATTTTTTTAACTTGACCGAAAACAGTGATGACGTAATCAACAACCGCAGACTGCACGCACCAGACTGGATTACAGTCAGCTTGTCTCTAGTGTGGGCGCATTTCATTTCCATACAGTGGGATGCAAAAGTTTGGGCAACCATGTTAATAGTCATTATTTTCCTGTATAAATCGTTGGTTGTTGCGATAAAAAATGTCAGTTAAATATATCATATAGGAGACACACACAGTGATATTTGAGAAGTAAAATGAAGTTTATTG